>OX246748.1:36185404-36252495 GCA_945910005.1 Isoperla grammatica
CTTGTGGCATCACTCTTCTGCTGGGCTGTACCCCTAGGCGCTATCTGCCGACCACTAACACGTATGTCTTCCTTGCAGGCGGACGTAGTCTTGTGGCATCACTCTTCTGCTGGGCTGTACCCCTAGGCGCCATCTGCCGACCACTAACACGTATGTCTTCCTTGCAGGCGGACGTAGTCTTGTGGCATCACTCTTCTGCTGGACTGTACCCCTAGGCTCCATCTGCCGACCACTAACACGTATGTCTTCCTTGCAGGCGGACGTAGTCTTGTGGCATCACTCTTCTGCTGGACTGTACCCCTAGGCTCCATCTGCCGACCACTAACACGTATGTCTTCCTTGCAGGCGGACGTAGTCTTGTGGCATCACTCTTCTGCTGGGCTGTACCCTAGGCGCCATCTGCCGACCACTAACACGTATGTCTTCCTTGCAGGCGGACGTAGTCTTGTGGCCTCACTCTTTTGCTGGGCTGTACCCTAGGCGCCATCTGCCGACCACTAACACGTATGTCTTCCTTGCAGGCGGACGTAGTCTTGTGGCATCACTCTTCTGCTGGGCTGTACCCCTAGGCGCCATCTGCCGACCACTAACACGTATGAGGCGGACGTAGTCTTGTGGCATCACTCTTCTGCTGGACTGTACCCCTAGGCGCCATCTGCCGACCACTAACACGTATGTCTTCCTTGCAGGCGGACGTAGTCTTGTGGCATCACTCTTCTGCTGGGCTGTACCCCTAGGCGCCATCTGCCGACCACTAACACGTATGTCTTCCTTGCAGGCGGACGTAGTCTTGTGGCATCACTCTTCTGCTGGGCTGTACCCCTAGGCGCCATCTGCCGACCACTAACACGTATGTCTTCCTTGCAGGCGGACGTAGTCTTGTGGCATCACTCTTCTGCTGGGCTGTACCCCTAGGCGCTATCTGCCGACCACTAACACGTATGTCTTCCTTGCAGGCGGACGTAGTCTTGTGGCATCACTCTTCTGCTGGGCTGTACCCCTAGGCGCTATCTGCCGACCACTAACACGTATGTCTTCCTTGCAGGCGGACGTAGTCTTGTGGCATCACTCTTCTGCTGGGCTGTACCCCTAGGCGCCATCTGCCGACCACTAACACGTATGTCTTCCTTGCAGGCGGACAGTAGTTATTATACCCGTTAAGGCAGTTTTAGGATTACGCCGAACCCAAGAAATTTGGCAAAAAGTTAAAGTGATATTACAAAAGAGTATTTAATTGGGCCTCTGTTCCATAACTTTTGGTTTAAATATTTTCAATAGTTTACTTTTTAAAAAATAATTAGGAAATTGAGTATAAATAATAGCTAATAAATCAAAGGTAGAGTTGTATCTGACCACATCCGGTCGAGTTCCGTTGACCACATATCGTCTTATCAGTTTAGTACGAGTTCGGCGTCTTATCAGTTTAGTACGAGTAAGTAAATAGGTCCTTGGTTCGGAGGTCCTCGGTTCGACGCAGGGCTCGACCGTGACGAGGGGTCCGACTTTTAGCCTTTGTATAGCTTATTGAGCTCCTTGGTTAGAGAAATCCTTTGCAGTGAGTTGCAATTACAGGATGCTAAGTTCCTTTTCATGCCACCAGAATAGGTCGGTGCTTACCTTAGTACGTAGTCTATTCTTGGCGCGAGGTCCTTGGTTCGTTTCTTTGTGAAGGTTATTTATTCTCTATATGTTAAATTAGAACGCTCTTAATAGCTGCATAAATACTGAAAACATACAGGAAATAGCGCAGACTCCGATAACGTTTCCGATAGCCAGGCGTTGTAGGGTTCGACTCTCCGTACGTTACTCATGGTGCTTGGTCATTGGTTCGATTCCCTAGGTTCGCCGACTATGAATTCCAACCTTAGTCTTTGTGTAACTTTATTGAGAAAAGCTCCTTGGTTAGAGAAATTGTTTTAGTACGTACTTTGTTGTTCCTAAAAAAATTCCTCATTTTGAGATTAATGTATTTTACTTTGATTGTAATTTTGGTACGAGTTCTCACAATGTTAAATTATAAGACCTCTTAAACACTGCACACGAGGCTGTAACAGGAAGCGTTAATACGATAGGAATAATCGTAAGTGATTGCGGTTTTTTTTATCTTTTGGATAAGTACGGTGCAGGACTTGATGGAATTATAAATAATAATATTCTCATGTTTGGTAATATCTGCGAATGATTTATTAATTGAAATATACATTTTGTAATCATTTTCCTTATACTAACCACAACTTCTTAATCAACACAATATCTTGCATATGCATGTGGTAAATGATTGAAGCTAGTTAGGTTTTACCACAATTAAAATGTATATACCTCCTATGCAGTTTTGCACAGGAAGGAAATTGCGGTTAATGGTGCGCTTGCAGTGGACTGCGGTTTCTCCCTGTAACAGAAACAACACATGTAGTACGTTGCACTGCAGTTTTTCACTAATTAAAGAAGGTTGTGATATTCAATTAAATGCAGTTTAAAGTAACTGCGTCGCTAGGCTACATCATCAGTTGAGGTTTGACTCTACTACCTGCCGGACATTCAACACCTCCTACGTTTTGGATTTAAGCCACTTATCCTGTCGAGATCTACATACAAGACATCAATTGTAAGTATAGTTGTTCTTTTTATATCTTTATCTCTTAAAAATGTTCTGTTTTCTATTATGTTTCGCTCTTATTTCTAGAACATGGAAAAGCTTACAGGCGAATCGCAATCCACCTCCTCCTCCTCCCCTCGTTTTTCACTAATCAATTCCTTTTCCCGCGAGTTTACTAAATTTAAAACGAAAGGAACCAGATATGTTGTCAAAATTAATACTACTCCTCAAGCGGAAACAGCTCCTTTAGAATATGTTAAGGAAACGATAGAGGAACTTTTAGAAAAAATTCTAACAGGTATTGACGATCAGGACATGGTTGGCATGACAATTAGAAACACCGAAAATATTATGGACAAACCCATTGGCATGTCGTTTCGACGCAAAGATCAAATTGATTCCGAAATTATTCTTTCGGTCATTTCGAAAATTACTCAATCAAATTCAAAATTTTTAATTACAGATAAACTTGAGGTGAGCGTTGATCACGTCAAATTACCCCAAGGTAACGGGAAGGCTATTAAAACCAAAGGCCGCCCATTACCTGTTCTAAGTCATTTAAAACGAAGCATTGTGACTATTAAAGCAGAGCATAATTGTCTCGCTCATGCCCTGGTGGTGGCAATGGCTAAAGTAGATAACGATCCAAATTACAAATCATACACTAATGGGCGGAAAATGGAACCAAAAGTTAAGGAACTTCTAGAAAAGTCAGGTGTTAATCTAGAAAATGGCGGTGGCATTCACGAACTTCAACAGTTTCAAGCATATCTCAAAGACTACAAAATTGTTGTTTATAATAGGTTGAAATGTGACGGTATTTGGTTCTCAGGAGAGATTCAATCACAAAAGCATCTTAACCTTCTATACGATGAAAAAGCAAGGCATTTTAATGTGATTGTTAATCTACCTGCAGCCATGGCAAAACGTTTCGTATGTAAAGGGTGTCACGCTGGTTTTAGGAGTCTTTCGAGACATACATGTGCCTATACATGCTCGGGTTGTCTAAGTGCACCTCCTTGCGATGTAGGTGATACTAAGGTGTTTTGCGAATCATGTCAGAGATATTTTAGAAGCCAATCCTGTTTCAATCATCACTTGGAAAAACGTTTTTCTAAAGACCAATCAGCATGTATGATTCGTAAAAACTGTCCAAAATGTAGGATGTTCATGCACGAAAATCACGAATGTGGCCAAGTCTTTTGTCAAGTATGCTTGAAAAATGTCGTTCTAGGCCATCAATGTTTTATGAAAAAAATGGGGGAGTTTAGGGAGAAAGAAGATTGGATGTTTGTGTTTTTTGATATTGAATCTACTCAGGACTCTGAATTAGACGATAATGTATTTGAACACAAACCCAATCTATTGGTAGCGCAAACAGCGTGTTATCATTGCATTGATTCTGACACCCTAGAACATTGTTTTAGGTGTGGAACACGTCAGATATCTTGTTGGAAAGATCCTATTAATGAATTTCTAGATTTTTTGGTCAAAGAACGGCTGTGTATTGACAGAATAATTTGCATTTCACACAATGGACGAGGTTATGATTCGCACTTTATTCTAAAGCGGTGTATCGAAAAAGGATGGACACCTTCCCTCATCAAGGATGGTCGTAAGATTCTTGCCATGGATGTCGAACATATTCGATTCATAGATTCTCTCAGCTTCCTACCTATGCCTTTAAGTGCACTCCCTAAAGCATTTGGATTAAAGGTAAAAAAAGGATATTACCCTCACCTATTTAATACCGAAACAAACTTAAACTACGTAGGTCCTATACCTTCACCCTATTTCTTTGGTGATGAATACATGTCTCCTGCAGCACACACAGAGTTTCACAAGTGGTACAAAGACCAAGAAGGGAGGGTGTTTGATAACAAACATGAACTAGAAAGTTACTGTATAGACGATGTCAATGTACTAAGACTGGCCTGCCAAGCATTTCGTAGGCTATTTTTTGAAATAGGAAACGTTGACCCTTTTCTAGAGTCCATCACTATTTCATCTGCATGCAATAAAGTTTTTAGAAGAAACTTTTTAAAGTCGAATACCATTGGTATTATTCCTTCTTGCGGATATCGATTGGGCGACAAACAGTCGGGAGAGGCTATTAAATGGCTCATTTACGAGGCAGAGAAACGTAACATTAATATACAACACGCGGGTAATGGAAGGGAAAAACGTCTACCGCAATTTCCTCGTAAAAAAGTAGATGGCTTTTGTGCAGAAACAAATGAGGTGTTTGAGTATTTTGGATGTTTTTGGCATGGATGCCCCCTGTGCCAACCAAACAGAGACCATATGATTCGTAATGCTACCGAGACACTTGCAGACAGATACGAACAGACAGTGCAACGTATGGAGATGATCTGCAAGGCTGGGTACACATTACATGTCATGTGGGGGTGCCAATTCCGTAAAATACTCGATAAATCACCTCAACTCGAATCTCGTCTCAATAATCATCCTATGGTGAACCAACAACCCCTACGTTTCAGAGACGCTCTCTACGGAGGGCGCACAGAAGCTTTGAAATTAGAGTATACAGTTAAAGAGGGAGAGCAAATTTGTTACATTGATTTTATCAGCCTCTATCCTGATATTTGTAAAAATTTCAAGTTTCCTCTGAAACATCCTACTCGCATTTGTGTAGGGGAAGAATGTCCCAGTCCTAGTGAGATTCTGAAACTGGACGGATTTATTAAATGTACCATTCTTCCTCCTAAAGATCTCTATCACCCAGTTGCTCCTTTGAGGGCACAGTCGAAACTTTTGTTTCCATTATGTCAAGCTTGTGCCATTAGTATGAACATGGGCGCGTGTTCTCATTCACGTAAAGAACGTTGTCTAACGGGTACATGGGTTATAGACGAGATTCGAGAAGCCATACAAATGGGATACGAATGTGTCGAAATTCACGAGTTTATTCAGTATGACGTCACACAGTTTGATGGGGTTGAGGGTGGATTCTTCGTAGAGTACATTAACATGTTTTTGAAGCTTAAGCAAGAGGCATCAGACTGGCCCGCTTGGGTTCAAACCCCTGAGGATAAACTAAAGTATGTAAACGACTATAAGGACAACGAGGGTATCGAATTAAACCCTGAAAACATTGCCAAGAACCCCGGATTGCGAAGTATCTCAAAATTAGCACTTAATTCGCTCTGGGGACGGTTCGCAATGCGGGCTAATGCCTCTCAAACAACCCTTATTAGAAAGCCAGAAGCATTGTACAACTTCCTCACAACCCCTGGAATCGAAGTACAAGACTTGATATTCCCGAACGACGATATGGTTTGGATAACGTGGAAGTACACCGAAGAATCTATTAAAGTCAATAATACAGTGAACGTGGCTATAGCATCCTATGTCACGACAGGTGGGCGACTTAAACTCTATCGTTATCTGAAACAAATCGGTCGTTCGGTACTTTACTGTGACACTGACAGCATTATCTATGTAAAACGCCCTACCGACACGTTTGATATTCCAGTGGGGGATTATCTCGGGGACTTTACAAATGAACTTGAAGAGTATGGTTCAAATGCTTACATTAACAAATTTGTTGCGGGAGGCCCTAAAGCATACTCTTTCTCTGTGACAAACACAGACTCGGGGAAAGACGTGACAGTATGTAAAGTGCGAGGTATTACTCTAAACTTTAAGAATTCCCAGAAAATTAATTTCGATTCTATTAAAAAGTCGATACTCTCGGAGGTTCCTACCCCTATTCAAGTAACAGATCCCCGGAAAATCAAAAGAAAACAAATGGGGGTGATTGTTTCTAAGCCGGAAACAAAAACCTTCAATGTTGTTTTTAATAAACGCCGACGACTTGATAACAATGACTCCCTACCTTACGGATACGATTCCTCTTAAATACAGAGCATACTGAATAAACTCGTCAGTCTCACCATGTCTGTCGAACAGTCGATTTCGGCTTTCATTTCTAAAAAACACTTATTTTTACTCTCTGATGAGGAACTAAGTTTTCTTCCAACATGTTTTCTAATAAAGTACGCAGAAGATGCTATAAAACATGTCTGGCATAGATTACCCCCTCATTTGAAAAAAGATAAGGAAATGCAAGCTTTTAATGCATGTCCTGGCCATGGAGGGCCTAACAATCGTACACAATACGATGGCTTCCCTCCACGCAGAAACCAGTGTCAGTTGTGTATAAAACAAGCCGCAACAAAGTAAATCAGGTCAGTCTTGGTAATGACATCGGTCGTGTTTGTTCATCCTTTCACGCTCACACTCAGTGGACCCTCGTTCTGTGGTAAAACAACATTTGCAGTTCGACTCATTCAAAATCTCGACTCACTCTGTAGTGTTGGACAATTTAAAAACATTGAATGGTGTCTAGGTGAATCAAGTGCCGCTCCAGTCGCATTGAAACATCTCGTTGCTTTTCACAAAGGTATTCCCGAATTTAAAAACGATAAACAAGAGCCAAAATTAATTGTTCTAGATGATTTAATGAACGACGTGTACGGGCGTAAATTAAGTGATTTGTTTTCCAAATTTTCTCATCATAGAAACATCTCTGTGATTCTCATTACACAAAACTTATTTCACCAAGGTTCATGTTCCCGTGATATTTCATTAAATACAAAGTATCTGGTAATTTTCAAAAATCCTCGCGATAAAAGTCAAGTAACTTATTTGGCACGTCAAATTTACCCTGAAAATTGGAAAAGCCTTCATAAAGCGTATCTAGACGCAACAATTTTGCCCCACGGTTACTTGTTAATAGATTTGTGTCAAGCAACAAACGATTTATTACGATTCAGAACAAACATATTCGACAGTCCAAGTATAGTTTATGCAAACGTAAGTCCCGAGGATGAAAAAGTTAAAGTCGCATAAACACTTTCTTCATATTTTGAAAGACGCTAATCCGAAAGTCAGAAAAGCTATACTTCAGTCAGCAGACGACGATTTAATCAAGGCTCTACTCGAGTGTGTTATAAATACTCTGAACGGAAATCATAAAATATCAGATAACGTGAAGCGCCGACTTTGCAAGTACAAAAGTTGTTTTCGTCAGCTAGCACATCCTAAACTTTCACTTAAAAAGAAACGTCAAATTCTAGTTCAAAAGGGTGGATTTCTTATTCCTCTGTTGGGTAGTATTTTATCAGGTGTGATTGGTAGTTTGCTAAATAAATGACGGAATTAAGAAAAATGTTTCTCATATCGCCCGAGTTATTGGATAGACTTGAAAATAAAACATCAAGGACTGAACAGCAATTGGCTAGCAGAATGCGTCATGCTTTATCTAAGAAAAAATTAAATTCTGATACATTAGCGCAATTTAGACGTTATCAAAGCCCCTATTTAAAGGCTTTACAAAAGAAAAGAGAGCCAATTCCTATTCATGTCTTAGAGGCTAAACAACCACAACACCGTCCCATTTTCAAAACAACAAGGCGTAGAAAACTTAAACGTCCGTATAGAGAGGAACCTATAGTCTTATCTGATCAGGAGTCCATTGATCAATTTACTAGACGTGAATTAGGGGAAATTGCAGGTTCATACATGTCACCCTATGTTAACAATCGTCACACTATAGATAACGTTTTTGGAATACGTAAGGACGCAGATAGTTTTAAAATAGGTAACGAACCTGTGACTGTAGAGGATAATAATATTATTATTGGTAATAAAACTTACGAAGGCACTACGGGATTGTGGGAGTTGCTAACTAAAAAGCGTGTAGATTACAGTAAATTGAAACAATCAGATTTGGATAGTTATAAACAAATACTAGAACAGAGTAAAGCGCACTTGGACAAGTGGGGTCGTGTCAAATCGAGTAAGGGCGAAAAGTACAGGCGGGTTGTAGGCAAATTATTTCCTGCAAAGAACAGATGGACACCAGTCAACTAGAAAATTATTTCTATAGCTTACGACTACCGACCGGCTATTCCTCTGTTGACAAGCTGAAACATGCTAGTGGTTTATCGAAACCGGACGTTGATAAATGGTTAGAAGCTCAGGAAACATACACTCTGCACAAACCAATTAGAAAACATTTCCCTCGAAATCCATACACAGTAAACAATATTGATGATGTATGGGAGATGGACTTGGTTGATGTCGCCTCTCTTGCTAAATACAATGATGGATATAAATATCTTTTGAATATCATAGACGTGTTTTCAAAATTTGCTTGGAGTGAACCACTTAAAGATAAGACAGGGAAGAGTATAGTTACAGCTCTTGAACATGTATTGAAACAAAGTAAACGAGTCCCTATAACTTTGCAATCTGATAAGGGTAAAGAGTTTATTAATCATCAGGTACAGGCCCTTCTAAAGAAACGGGGCATACACTTTCAAACAACACAGGACCCTACGGTGAAGGCTGCAGTGGTTGAACGTTATAATAAAACTCAAAAAACACGAATGTACAAATATTTCACTCATAAAAACACGTATCGCTATTTAGATGTTCTAGGAGATTTACTAAAAGGGTATAATGATTCGGTTCACTCAACCATTGGTATGGCTCCGTCTCAGGTGACACCTAGTGATATCAAAACCATATGGCATAGAATGAATCAAAAGCATATTAAGAGGGGCATTGTTAAATTTCATGTAGGTGATTTCGTGCGTATAGCAAAGCAAAAACGTACGTTTGCTAAAGGTTACGAGGAAAATTTTACAACAGAAATATTTAAAATTCTAAAAGTTATTCCTAGATTACCGCAACCCGTGTACGAACTCGTTGATTTAAACAATGAACCCATCAAGGGAAAATTTTACAACTACGAACTTGTACGTGTACAGCCGGATGAATTCAAAATCGACAAAATTTTAAAGTCTCGACGTAAACGGGGGTTACTTGAACACTTTGTCAAATGGAAAGGCTATGATGACAATTTCAACTCTTGGGTTAAAGCTTCTGCCATTGAAAGAATCTAATACAGTTATTATTTTCAACAGAACATGGAAGATATCACTGAATCCTTCAACAATGTTGGTGCCTCATCATCAGCGTACAAAAAAATTAGTGAACTAGAGATTAACAAAAAATACCTAGTCAAAAAGGTTGAGAGGGTGAGCACCAAGTATGGAAACACCATAAAGATGACCCTAGAGGAAGATGACAATCTTATTTTCGTATATCTACCAAATAAATATGAAGGAATCTTTTCCGACATATGGCTCGAGTCGGTTAATGCACAAAAGGAAGACATTTTTTTAGTTTTTGAGGGTTATCACCCAAATAAAGCATATATTCTTCGTCTTGTGTAAATGTAACATGATTCAAATAAAAATGTTACTCTGAATTTGTGTTGATTTTTAGAACCTATAAAACTCCTTTACATAAAGATAATCCTTCATTTAATTAGTATACTCGGCTCTGTTAAGATGGAGGGAAATAATTTTTATGTTACTTTACCCTCGGACAGTTCAAAGAGTTTTTTCGAAAACAATACTTTGGCTAGTTTCTCTACAAAATTAGCAAAGCCCCTCTCTTTAAATAGCAATTGGACAGTGGGTTTAGCAGCACTCTCCTATCCGTATGGTTTTGATACACTTGAAACAGAGGTGAAAACTGACCAGAACAATCAATTGACAGCCAATGTCGTTGTGACTAGAGTTGGGCGTGTCGTCTTTCCTGCTCGCGATTACACTTCTTTTGAAGACTTGTATTCGACTATTCGAAATTCTGTTTCAGACGCGGGTAAACAAGAGATTTTATTAAATGAATTCAATTATTATATTATGCGGGATCATATTGATATTGAGAAACTGAAAAAGAATAAAGCGGTGTGGTCTCCAGATAGTTCGCCTATCGCTTCGGAAGTACGCAATACAATAGCTATTGTAAGGAAGGGTAAAAACGCCATTGATCTTAAAGTGAAATTCCCTTGCAAAATTTTCTATGGGCTTGATGATTTAATTACTACTATTCGTAACAGAATACCTACTGTTGAAGCTCTAGCAGCTGCAAACGAGCAAATACGAAAATTAGTTGTCGCAGACATTCACTCTGCAAACTTGCAACCTAGTCGGCGACTCATACCAAACGGTCTAGGAGAGACTGAACCTGTGTTTATTTACACGGATATTATCAGTCCTCAGTTTGTAGGAGATAGTCTCGTGAGAAACTTGCGAGTTATTCAATTTCCTTCTCCACTAGGGGAACATCAATTTTTACCGATTTACTATTTTCCTGTTGAAAAGAGTCATATAGAGTCAATCACTATTAAACTCATGACCAAATTTGGAAATCTCGTGAAATTTGAATCCTCGCCTATACCTACTATTGCTATACTTCACTTTGTAAAGTCATAAATACAGGTGTTTTTCGTTTTTTGAATTACTTGGTTTAAGGCATTGCAGCAGTATGGACGACATAGGCCCTGTCTATCACGCTAGTTATCGCGTTCAAAAGGGAGAGGGAATAGGAAGCTTTTTAGGGGGGATGTTTCGGTTAATACGCCCCCTGTTTGTCAGAGGAGCCAAGGCGGTCGGGAGAGAGGCTTTGAGGACAGGTGCTCATATTTTAAATGACATTAGTATCAAACAGCCCGAACAGAACCTAGAGAGTATAGTTCATAAGCGCGTCGCTGAGGCTGTTGACAGGAACATGGTCGGAAAGGGTTTAAAAAGAGGGTTAAAGCGAAAACGAGTTCAGTCTGGAGGTAGAGCTCGAACAGTCAAACGGCTAGCTCGTGAGAAGCGCGATATATTCACCTAGGGAACAATGCTTTGTACAAAGACCGAATTGGACCTGTTCACTGAACGTGCTATTCAAACGAAAATCAGAGGCAATCGTGTTGTGGGTTACAAATCAGTTAGTTCACTCGATAATGAGAGCCAGTTGGAGTTTAACTGTCCTGGAGATACAGAGTATTATCGTGATCTAGCATCCGTCTATTTGTGGTTAAAGATTAAAACTACCAAATTATCGGGGGAAGACTTTACAGACGATGATACCAATCAGCCTGGTTGTGTCAACTATTTACTGAATAGTCTCTTTTCTGAGGTGAACGTGTCTCTTAATGAAACCACCGTCACCAAAAACACTGATAATTATCAGTATCGAGCTATTCTAGAAAGTCTGCTAAGTTATACAGAGGATGCTGTGAAAACACACATGACTAATAGTCTATTCTATTTGGACACAGAGGATACGGACGGGGCACTTGGTGCGAGTGCTCAAAACAAGGGTTATAATACGCGATCAGGAATGTTAAAAAGTAGCAAGCCTGTCGAACTAATGGGTCGTCTTCATGTAGACTTGTTTAATGTTTCGCAGTTAATGTTGAACAATGTTTCAATTCGCGTTAAATTGAATAGGGCAAGCCCTTCGTTTTACATGTTTTCGAAAACTAAAGAGGTGACCGGTAAGATTAAAATCTTGGATGCTACACTTTTCATTAAACAAGTAGAAATCAGTTCGGCAAAAGCTCTAGCGATTGAAAAACATTTACTTAAGCATACTGCAAACTACCACATCAATAGAGTAGAAGTAAAGAATTTAACTATTCCTAAAGGCTCAAACTCGGTGAACCTAGACAATGTCATACAAGGTCCTATTCCAAAGTACATCATTTTTGGCCTCGTTAAAAATGAAAGTTTTGTAGGCGGTTATAACACTAACCCCTATCAGTTTATTCATTCCGATTTGGCAAACATTGCCGTCTTTGTGAATGGCGTTACTGTTAATGACCCCATCAAATGTGATTTTAAACACGAGGAACTGATTGCCGCCGCTTATCAAACTCTGTTTTCGGGAACAGGTATTCATCATCAAAATCAAACTCATCTCATTTCGAAGCACATGTTTTTCCATGGTTACACCCTCTTTGCCTTTGATTTAACACCTGATTCCTCTGGGGTTGAGACACACTCAAGTCTACCTTTGGCCGGAACAGTACGTATCGAGTTTCGATTCTCAAGTCAAGTGGCCGATTCGTTATCCTGTATTGTCTATGCCGTATATGACGGAACGATTGCCATTGATAATCACAGAGCTGTTTCTCTACTTTACTAAGCACAATGAACACTCTTGAAATTAAAAAAGTTCTAAACTTTAGACATTTTAAAGGTGTTTATGCTCGCGATAAGATTCCCTCTTATTTTTCCCTACCTGCGACCTTTGTCATTAACCTCGACATTCAAACCCTACCTGGTTCTCATTGGATTGCGATTGCTCTCTCCGAGAACGGCTATGGAGAATACTTTGACTCGTACGGCCTACCGCCCCTTCATCATGATCTCGTCACGTTTCTGCAACATCACTCTACACACTGGACATTCAACAAGCAGAGACTTCAAGGAATTGCATCTAGTGTATGCGGCCAGTACTGCTGTCTCTACGTGAAATATCGATCGACACATCGCTCTATGAAGACATTCACGGACATGTTTAGTCCTGTCGACTGCTGCCTCAACGATCGTCGGGTTATCAAGATGTTTCGTCATACATTTGGAGAGTGCAAACCTTGCAACGATGAAGAAAAAAGTCAAGCCTGTGTACCACAGATGGATATATTTGCAAGACGTTGAGAAGCACACGTCAGTTGAAAACAGACTGTTGATCATGGCACTTGTGGTTGACTTTGAATACGTCATCGACCTTGAAGGAAAATGGATAATCAAAGAACTCGCTATCGTCAGTCAAGACTGCAAGAGAGTAGGATGGTTCCTATTTAAATCCGAAGAAAATGATGAACGAATGGTGACGACCGTCTTCAAACACGGCATTCATTGGCGAGATGGCTACATTCCCTACGAGGAACTTACCGATATTTTGGAAGAAGTCACCGCCACGACGGGACCCCTCTACGCCTTCAACGAGGAGAAATGTCTGTTTCTCGCAGAAATAACGGGGAGAACATTTATAAATATGAGAAGGGAATGTTCATGCCCGTATCCCGAAGATATTCCATTTACCGACACGATGAGCTGTACGTTCGCATGTCACCGCCTGCCAAACAAATCATGCGCTCTGAGAAACGCGCTCAAGTTGACAATATGGCTGAATTACGACTATCTCAAGAAACAACACGTGATTTGTCCGCACCCGTCGGAAAGACACGGCGTTAATTTTCTTCTCGGAAAGTATTGAAAAACGACGAATACAGAAGCAAAGCATCAGTCGGTGATGGAGCTCTCAACTGTCAACATCAACGCTATGAATACTGCAATGGAGGGGTTACCTGAGGCTGAACAAGCAAACATGACAATGGAGGTCTCACCTGAAAACGTCAACCTTCTCATCCGTCGAAGAGCGAAATCCACGAGACTCGTGACGATTCTACGACGAGTATTCTTCTTGAACCCAAGACATTCAGCGTACGTGTCGGTTGCAATCTACCCCGAAAAAGACTTTGACTCGTTGGTGGAGATTGGACGGGTCAATGGACCGTACGTTCTCTTGAATCCCGCAATGTGGGGCGTTCTAGTAAATGAACTGCAAGAAAAGACAAATAACAAGTATGACATTATCTCAATAAAATGGGTCATGAGTCGAGGAAAACCATTTCTCGTCATTAAAACGGACTTTTGGGGAGTACGACTTTCAGAAGAAGAAGTGAATAATCTAAAAAAATATTTTGTTTGTGTGACAAGGCAGTCGTTAAAATACGAACTGTTTAGAAGTGATGTTCAGAATTACCATTCATTAGTGAAAACTAGTACAGAGTACATAACACCTGAAGGGATTTCAGCGTGCATTGACTATGAGAATCTATTTGATGAAGTAAAAGCAATGGAAGTAGACTAAATTGCCAATATACTTGAATGATGTTGATTCTCAAGTATAATTCATATTGATTTAATTATTTTACTATATTGCTTATTCTAGTTTGTAAGTTTTAAATTTTATGCTTGAAAGATGTTTGTCAAGTATCATTGAATATAACATGTACCAAAATGGAAGTAGACTAAGTTGCCAATATACTTGAATGATGTTGATTCTCAAGTATAATTCATTTTGATTTAATTATTTTACTATATTGCTTATTCTAGTTTGTAAGTTTTAAATTTTATGCTTGAAAAATGTTTGTCAAGTATCATTGAAAATAACATGTACCATGCCATGAATAAATTATAATAAATAACTGAACACTGCCTTATTTTTTGTTTCCCTTAAATTCATCGAACTTTTCAAAAGTCTCTCAGTGTGATATCAAACGTTAAAGATGAAGTACCTACTTCTTATTTTTCTGATGGTTCAGGTAGTCGTTGGTTGTAAGTGACAATACAATTGTTTTAATATGTAATACATGACTAATCAAAGTAATAAAAGAAGTATCTCTTATCATTTTGTTTACAGTAAACGAAACCTACACTGAAGACAAAAACAAAAGTTCGAATGAAGAATTTCCTTCACCTCTCCTTGCTATGGTTAATATTTATCCTCGTTTCAAAAGAGCTGTGAGGCAAGAAAACGTAGTTCGCTCTAAAACTTCATTTCTACGTAATATTACCCAAATAAATACAGATAGTGAACTATCTATTGATCTGAGTACTAGAAATGGAATTGTTCAAATAAATATACAAGCCAGAAAGAATAAACCGCTTCCTCCTCGCCCTCCTCGTTGTCCCAAGAAGATGAGAACCAATGTCACTGCCAATATCGACGATGGATTAATTGATCCCTGCGAAAGAAAAAAGAAGAAGAAGAATTCTAATACTAATCAATCAAACATCCTTGTTATTGAATAACTGAATCAATAAAGAATATCAGTAACAAAATCTGAGTTGTGACTTACCTTTATCCATTCCCTGAAGATCACTATGAGGGTGTATGTACAGAGTAATATTTGGGACATGGTCCGATGATGGTAGAACTACACTGATTCTATTGTAACAGTCGCATACTAATTAGGCCAAAGTTGGCTCGGCGAGCATGGCCGCTATCACTTACGATTATTCCTATCGTATTAACGCTTGCTGTTACAGCCTCGTGTGCAGTGTTTAAGAGGTCTTATAATTTAACATTGTGAGAGCTCGTAGCAAAATTACAATCAAAGTAAAATAGGGAATTTCTTAGGAACAACAAAGTACGTACTAAAACAATTTCTCTAACAAATGAGCTCAATAAAGCTATTCAAATACGAAGAGCCGAACCTCGCGTCGAACCTAGGACCTCGAACCAATGACCAAGCACCATGAGAGTCGAACGCTACAACGCCTCGCTATCGGAAACGTTATCGGGGTCGGCGCTATTTCCTGTATGTTTTCAGTATTTATGCAGCTATTAAGAGCGTTCTTATTTAACATAGAGAATAAATAACCTTCACATAGAAACGAACCAAGGACCTCGCGCCAAGAATAGACTACGTACTAAGGTAAGCACGGACCTATTTACTTACTCGTACTAAACTGATAAACGATGCTAATGCGAATGCTTATGCGAATGCTAATGCGAATGCGAATGCGAATGCGAATGCGAATGCGAATGCTAATGCGAATGTGAGTGCGAATGCGAATGCGAAGAGTCGGGCCCCTCGTCGAACAGAGGACCTCCGAACCAAGGACCTATTTACTTACGCGTGCTTATCTATATGATAAGACGATGATGTGGTCAACGGAACTCGACCGGATGTGGTCAGATACAGCTCTACCATTGATTTATAAGCTATTATTTATACTCAATTTTCTAATTATTTTTTAAAAAGTAAACCATTGAAAATATTTAAACCAAAAGTTATGGATCAGATGCCCAAATAAATAGACTTTTGTAATATCACTTTAACTTTTTGCCAAATTTCTTTGGTTCGGCGTAATCGCTCACCTGCTCAACGGGCCTTATAACTACTGCGGACGTAGTCTAGTGGCATCACTCTTCTGCTGGGCTGTACCCCTAGGCGCCATCTGCCGACCACTAACACGTATGTCTTCCTTGCAGGCGGACGTAGTCTTGTGGCATCACTCTTCTGCTGGACTGTACCCCTAGGCGCCATCTGCCGACCACTAACACGTATGTCTTCCTTGCAGGCGGACGTAGTCTTGTGGCATCACTCTTCTGCTGGACTGTACCCCTAGGCGCCATCTGCCGACCACTAACACGTATGAGGCGGACGTAGTCTTGTGGCATCACTCTTCTGCTGGACTGTACCCCTAGGCGCCATCTGCCGACCACTAACACGTATGTCTTCCTTGCAGGCGGACGTAGTCTTGTGGCCTCACTCTTCTGCTGGGCTGTACCCCTAGGCGCCATCTGCCGACCACCAGATAAAATCGAAATCATTTATTCTAGCAAAAATGAGACTATTCTCCCAGGGGGGACGCCCCCACCAATCTTGGTTCCTGCCCCATTACCACCAAACTACCCTCCCTATCAAGGACCACAAGGCTACCCTCCATACCCAGGGCCACAAGGATACCCTCCTTATCAAGGGCCACAAGGCTACCCTCCTTATCAAGGGCCACAAGGATACCCTCCTAACCAAGGGCCACAAGGCTACCCTCCGTACCCGGGGCCACAAGGTTAACTCCCTATCCCAAGTACCACAAGGCTACCCTCCTAACCAAGTACCACAAGGCTACCCTCCTAACCAAGTACCACAAGGCTACCCTCCTAACCAAGTACCACAAGGCTACCCTTCTAACCAAGAACCACAAGGCTACCCTCCTAACCAAGTACCACAAGGCTACCCTCCTAACCAAGTACCACAAGGCTACCCTCCTAACCAAGTACCACAAGGCTACCCTCCTAACCAAGTACCATAAGGCTACCCTCCTAACCAAGTACCACAAGGCTGCCCTTCTAACCAAGTACCACAAGGCTACCCTCCTAACCAAGTACCACAAGGCTGCCCTCTTAACCAAGTACCATAAGGCTACCCTCCTAACCAAGTACCACAAGGCTGCCCTTCTAACCAAGTACCATAAGGCTACCCTCCTAACCAAGTACCACAAGGCTACCATCCTAACCAAGTACCACAAGGCTACCCTTCTAACCAAGTACCACAAGGCTACCCTCCTAACTAAGTACCACAAGGCTGCCCTCTTAACCAAGTACCACAAGGCCACCCTCCTCACCAAGTACCACAAGGCTCACTAAGTACCACAAGGCTGCCCTCTTAACCAAGTACCACAAGGCCACCCTCCTCACCAAGTACCACAAGGCTCACCAAGTACCACAAGGCTCACCAAGTACCACAAGGCTCACCAAGTACCACAAGGCTACCCTCCTAACCAAGTACCATAAGGCTACCCTCCTAACCAAGTACCACAAGGCTGCCCTCTTAACCAAGTACCACAAGGCCACCCTCCTCACCAAGTACCACAAGGCTCACCAAGTACCACAAGGCTCACCAAGTACCACAAGGCTCACCAAGTACCACAAGGCTCACCAAGTACCACAAGGCTCACCAAGTACCACAAGGCTCACCAAGTACCACAAGGCTCACCAAGTACCACAAGGCTCACCAAGTACGACATGGATCACCAAGTTCCACAAGGCTCACCAAGTACCACAAGGCTCACCAAGTACCACAAGGCTAACCAAGTACCACAAGGCTCACCAAGTACCACAAGGCTAACCAAGTACCACAAGGCTCACCAAGTACCACAAGGCTCACCAAGTACCACAAGGCTCACCAAGTACCACAAGGCTCACCAAGTACCACAAGGCTAACCAAGTACCACAAGGCTCACCAAGTACCACAAGGCTAACCAAGTACCACAAGGCTCACCAAGTACCACAAGGCTAACCAAGTACCACAAGGCTAACCAAGTACCACAAGGCTCACCAAGTACCACAAGGCTCACCAAGTACCACAAGGCTCACCAAGTACCACAAGGCTCACCAAGTACCACATGGATCACCAAGTACCACAAGGCTCACCAAGTACCACAAGGCTCACCAAGTACCACAAGGCTCACCAAGTACCACAAGGCTCACCAAGTACCACTGGGATCACGGCTCACCTTGTCCTGTGCTATACCAACATTCCTCGACCACAGTCACATGGATGCCAGCAAGACAGCAAGACCATATGAACGCTTGCAGGTCATGTGCTATTTTCCATAAGGAGAACCAACTCAATAGCAACAACAAACAAGTCGTATACTTGACACGACTCTGTATTCCTCACTATATAACATATAAGTCTGTTAAAATGATGTGTTGGCATAAGAGGAGAAGTAAGGATCCTTTTACGACAGTTGCTGAAACTGCAAACTCTTAATTATTAATTCCTGTTCTTTGCCAATTGCCTGGCTGTGTTTTCGATACCTTGTGATGCTTTTCCTCTGACAAACTATTTGAACTAATACAATATTTTACAAGTGGTTTTTCTTTCATTGTTGCATGATGCACTCAACCGCTATTCCATGTGACGTTTGCCAAATCAGTTCAATCACACAAAGCTGGGATCTGTGTTTTCTGATGCGTGCTCGGCACGACCCGACAGACGCACCAGACGCGCAGCTCTCCTAGCTGTCTCTCGCGCAGCGCTCCTAGCAGTCTCTCGCGCAGCGCTCCTAGCAGTCTCTCGTGCAGCGCTCCTAGCAGTCTCTCGCGCAGCGCTCCTAGCAGTCTCTCGCGCAGCGCTCCTAGCAGTCTCTCGCGCAGCGCTCCTAGCAGTCTCTCGTGCAGCGCTCCTAGCTGTCTCTCGCGCAGCGCTCCTAGCAGTCTCTCGCGCAGCGCTCCTAGCAGTCTCTCGTGCAGCGCTCCTAGCAGTCTCTCGCGCAGCGCTCCTAACTGTCTCTCGCGCAGCGCTCCTAGCAGTCTCTCGTGCAGCGCTCCTAGCAGTCTCTCGCGCAGCGCTCCTAACTGTCTCTCGCGCAGCGCTCCTAGCAGTCTCTCGTGCAGCGCTCCTAGCAGTCTCTCGTGCAGCGCTCCTAGCTGTCCCTCGCGCAGCGCTCCTAGCAGTCTCTCGTGCAGCGCTCCTAGCAGTCTCTCGTGCAGCGCTCCTAGCTGTCTCTCGCGCAGCGCTCCTAGCAGTCTCTCGCGCAGCGCTCCTAGCAGTCTCTCGTGCAGCGCTCCTAGCAGTCTCTCGCGCAGCGCTCCTAACTGTCTCTCGCGCAGCGCTCCTAGCAGTCTCTCGTGCAGCGCTCCTAGCAGTCTCTCGTGCAGCGCTCCTAGCTGTCCCTCGCGCAGCGCTCCTAGCAGTCTCTCGCGCAGCTCTCCTAGCAGTCTCTCGCGCAGCGCTCCTAGCAGTCTCTCGCGCAGCGCTCCTAGCAGTCTCTCGCGCAGCGCTCCTAGCAGTCTCTCTCTCAGCGCTCCTAGCAGTCTCTCGTGCAGCGCTCCTAGCTGTCTCTCGCGCAGCGCTCCTAGCAGTCTCTCGCGCAGCGCTCCTAGCAGTCTCTCGCGCAGCGCTCCTAGCAGTCTCTCGCGCAGCGCTCCTAGCTGTCTCTCGCGCAGCGCTCCTAGCAGTCTCTCGTGCAGCGCTCCTAGCAGTCTCTCGCGCAGCGCTCCTAGCAGTCTCTCGCGCAGCGCTCCTAGCAGTCTCTCGCGCAGCGCTCCTAGCAGTCTCTCGCGCAGCGCTCCTAGCAGTCTCTCGCGCAGCTCTCCTAGCAGTCTCTCGCGCAGCGCTCCTAGCTGTCTCTCGTGCAGCGCTCCTAGCTGTCCCTCGCGCAGCGCTCCTAGCAGTCTCTCGCGCAGCTCTCCTAGCAGTCTCTCCCGCAGCGCTCCTAGCTGTCTCTCGCGCAGCGCTCCTAGCAGTCTCTCGCGCAGCGCTCCTAGCAGTCTCTCGCGCAGCGCTCCTAGCAGACTCTCCCGCAGCGCTCCTAGCAGTCTCTCGTGCAGCGCTCCTAGCAGACTCTCCCGCAGCGCTCCTAGCTGTCTCTCGCGCAGCGCTCCTAGCTGTCCCTCGCGCAGCGCTCCTAGCAGTCTCTCGCGCAGCGCTCCTAGCAGTCTCTCGCGCAGCTCTCCTAGCAGTCTCTCGCGCAGCGCTCCTAGCTGTCTCTCGTGCAGCGCTCCTAGCTGTCCCTCGCGCAGCGCTCCTAGCAGTCTCTCGCGCAGCTCTCCTAGCAGTCTCTCGCGCAGCGCTCCTAGCTGTCTCTCGTGCAGCGCTCCTAGCTGTCCCTCGCGCAGCGCTCCTAGCAGTCTCTCGCGCAGCGCTCCTAGCAGTCTCTCGCGCAGCGCTCCTAGCAGTCTCTCGCGCAGCGCTCCTAGCAGTCTCTCGTGCAGCGCTCCTAGCTGTCTCTCGTGCAGCGCTCCTAGCTGTCCCTCGCGCAGCGCTCCTAGCAGTCTCTCGCGCAGCGCTCCTAGCTGTCTCTCCCGCAGCGCTCCTAGCAGTCTCTCGCGCAGCGCTCCTAGCAGTCTCTCGTGCAGCGCTCCTAGCTGTCTCTCGTGCAGCGCTCCTAGCAGTCTCTCGCGCAGCGCTCCTAGCAGTCTCTCGTGCAGCGCTCCTAGCAGTCTCTCGCGCAGCGCTCCTAGCAGTCTCTCGCGCAGCGCTCCTAGCAGTCTCTCGCGCAGCGCTCCTAGCTGTCTCTCCCGCAGCGCTCCTAGCAGTCTCTCGCGCAGCGCTCCTAGCAGTCTCTCGTGCAGCGCTCCTAGCTGTCTCTCGTGCAGCGCTCCTAGCAGTCTCTCGTGCAGCGCTCCTAGCAGTCTCTCGTGCAGCGCTCCTAGCAGTCTCTCGCGCAGCGCTCCTAGCTGTCACGCGCAGCGCTCCTAGCAGTCTCTCGCGCAGCGCTCCTAGCAGTCTCTCGCGCAGCGCTCCTAGCAGTCTCTCGCGCAGCGCTCCTAGCAGTCTCTCGCGCAGCGCTCCTAGCAGTCTCTCGCGCAGCGCTCCTAGCAGTCTCTCGCGCAGCGCTCCTAGCAGTCTCTCGCGCAGCGCTCCTAGCAGTCTCTCGCGCAGCGCTCCTAGCTGTCTCTCGCGCAGCGCTCCTAGCTGTCTCTCGCGCAGCGCTCCTAGCAGTCTCTCGCGCAGCGCTCCTAGCAGTCTCTCGCGCAGCGCTCCTAGCTGTCTCTCGCGCAGCGCTCCTAGCTGTCTCTCGCGCAGCGCTCCTAGCTGTCTCTCGCGCAGCGCTCCTAGCAGTCTCTCGCGCAGCGCTCCTAGCAGTCTCTCGCGCAGCGCTCCTAGCAGTCTCTCGCGCAGCGCTCCTAGCAGTCTCTCGCGCAGCGCTCCTAGCAGTCTCTCGCGCAGCGCTCCTAGCAGTCTCACGCGCAGCGCTCCTAGCAGTCTCTCGCGCAGCGCTCCTAGCAGTCTCTCGCGCAGCGCTCCTAGCAGTCTCTCGCGCAGCGCTCCTAGCAGTCTCTCGCGCAGCGCTCCTAGCAGTCTCTCGCGCAGCGCTCCTAGCAGTCTCTCGCGCAGCGCTCCTAGCAGTCTCTCGCGCAGCGCTCCTAGCAGTCTCTCGCGCAGCGCTCCTAGCAGTCTCTCGCGCAGCGCTCCTAGCAGTCTCTCGCGCAGCGCTCCTAGCTGTCTCTCGCGCAGCGCTCCTAGCAGTCTCTCGCGCAGCGCTCCTAGCTGTCTCTCGCGCAGCGCTCCTAGCAGTCTCTCGCGCAGCGCTCCTAGCTGTCTCTCGTGCAGCGCTCCTAGCTGTCTCTCGCGCAGCGCTCCTAGCAGTCTCTCGCGCAGCGCTCCTAGCAGTCTCTCGTGCAGCGCTCCTAGCAGTCTCTCGCGCAGCGCTCCTAGCTGTCTCTCGTGCAGCGCTTCTAGCAGTCTCTCGCGCAGCACTCCTAGCTGTCTCTCGTGCAGCGCTTCTAGCTGTCTCTCGTGCAGCGCTCCTAGCTGTCTCTCGTGCAGCGCTTCTAGCAGTCTCTCGCGCAGCACTCCTAGCTGTCTCTCGTGCAGCGCTTCTAGCTGTCTCTCGCGCAGCGCTCCTAGCTGTCTCTCGTGCAGCGCTTCTAGCAGTCTCTCGCGCAGCACTCCTAGCTGTCTCTCGCGCAGCGCTCCTAGCTGTCTCTCGCGCAGCGCTCCTAGCTGTCTCTCGTGCAGCGCTTCTAGCTGTCTCTCGTGCAGCGCTCCTAGCTGTCTCTCGTGCAGCGCTCCTAGCTGTCTCTCGTGCAGCGCTTCTAGCAGTCTCTCGCGCAGCACTCCTAGCTGTCTCTCGCGCAGCACTCCTAGCTGTCTCTCGCGCAGCGCTCCTAGCTGTCTCTCGTGCAGCGCTTCTAGCTGTCTCTCGCGCAGCGCTCCTAGCTGTCTCTCGTGCAGCGCTTCTAGCAGTCTCTCGCGCAGCACTCCTAGCTGTCTCTCGCGCAGCGCTCCTAGCTGTCTCTCGCGCAGCTCTCCTAGCTGTCTCTCGTGCAGCGCTTCTAGCTGTCTCTCGCGCAGCGCTCCTAGCTGTCTCTCGTGCAGCGCTTCTAGCAGTCTCTCGCGCAGCACTCCTAGCTGTCTCTCGCGCAGCGCTCCTAGCTGTCTCTCGTGCAGCGCTTCTAGCAGTCTCTCGCGCAGCGCTCCTAGCTGTCTCTCGCGCAGCGCTCCTAGCAGTCTCTCGCGCAGCGCTCCTAGCTGTCTCTCGCGCAGCGCTCCTAGCAGTCTCTCGCGCAGCGCTCCTAGCAGTCTCTCTCTCAGCGCTCCTAGCAGTCTCTCGCGCAGCGCTCCTAGCAGTCTCTCGCGCAGCGCTCCTAGCAGTCTCTCGCGCAGCGCTCCTAGCAGTCTCTCGCGCAGCGCTCCTAGCAGTCTCTCGCGCAGCGCTCCTAGCTGTCTCTCGCGCAGCGCTCCTAGCTGTCTCTCGCGCAGCGCTCCTAGCAGTCTCTCGCGCAGCGCTCCTAGCTGTCTCTCGCGCAGCGCTCCTAGCTGTATCTCGTAACGCGCTCCTAGCAGTCTCTCGCGCAGCGCTCCTAGCAGTCTCTCGCGCAGCGCTCCTAGCTGTCTCTCGCGCAGCGCTCCTAGCTGTATCTCGTAACGCGCTCCTAGCAGTCTCTCGCGCAGCGCTCCTAGCAGTCTCTCGCGCAGCGCTCCTAGCTGTCTCTCGCGCAGCGCTCCTAGCTGTCTCTCGCGCAGCGCTCCTAGCAGTCTCTCGCGCAGCGCTCCTAGCTGTCTCTCGCGCAGCGCTCCTAGCTGTATCTCGTAACGCGCTCCTAGCTGTCTCTCGCGCAGCGCTCCTAGCAGTCTCTCGCGCAGCGCTCCTAGCTGTCTCTCGCGCAGCGCTCCTAGCTGTATCTCGTAACGCGCTCCTAGCAGTCTCTCGCGCAGCGCTCCTAGCAGTCTCTCCCGCAGCGCTCCTAGCTGTCTCTCGTGCAGCGCTTCTAGCAGTCTCTCGCGCAGCGCTTCTAGCAGTCTCTCGCGCAGCGCTCCTAGCTGTCTCTCGCGCAGCGCTCCTAGCTGTCTCTCGCGCAGCGCTCCTAGCTGTCTCTCGCGCAGCGCTCCTAGCAGTCTCTCGCGCAGCGCTCCTAGCTGTCTCTCGCGCAGCGCTCCTAGCTGTATCTCGTAACGCGCTCCTAGCAGTCTCTCGCGCAGCGCTCCTAGCAGTCTCTCCCGCAGCGCTCCTAGCAGTCTCTCCCGCAGCGCTCCTAGCTGTCTCTCGCGCAGCGCTCCTAGCAGTCTCTCGCGCAGCGCTCCTAGCAGTCTCTCGCGCAGCGCTCCTAGCTGTCTCTCGCGCAGCGCTCCTAGCTGTCTCTCGCGCAGCGCTCCTAGCAGTCTCTCCCGCAGCGCTCCTAGCAGTCTCTCCCGCAGCGCTCCTAGCAGTCTCTCCCGCAGCGCTCCAAGCAGTCTCTCTCTCAGCGCTCCTAGCAGTCTCTCCCGCAGCGCTCCTAGCAGTCCATCGCGCAGCGCTCCTAGCTGTCTCTCGCGCAGCGCTCCTAGCAGTCTCTCGCGCAGCGCTCCTAGCTGTCTCTCGCGCAGCGCTCCTAGCTGTCTCTCGCGCAGCGCTCCTAGCAGTCTCTCCCGCAGCGCTCCTAGCAGTCTCTCGCGCAGCGCTCCTAGCTGTCTCTCGCGCAGCGCTCCTAGCAGTCTCGCGCAGCGCTCCTAGCTGACTCTCGCGCAGCGCTCCTAGCAGTCTCTCCCGCAGCGCTCCTAGCAGTCTCTCGCGCAGCGCTCCTAGCAGTCTCTCCCGCAGCGCTCCTAGCAGTCTCTCCCGCAGCGCTCCTAGCAGTCTCTCCCGCAGCGCTCCAAGCAGTCTCTCTCTCAGCGCTCCTAGCAGTCTCTCCCGCAGCGCTCCTAGCAGTCTATCGCGCAGCGCTCCTAGCTGTCTCTCGCGCAGCGCTCCTAGCAGTCTCTCCCGCAGCGCTCCTAGCAGTCTCTCGCGCAGCGCTCCTAGCAGTCTCTCGCGCAGCGCTCCTAACTGTCTCTCGTGCAGCGCTCCTAGCAGTCTCTCGCGCAGTGCTCCTAGCTGTCTCTCGCGCAGCGCTCCTAGCAGTCTCTCGCGCAGCGCTCCTAGCAGTCTCTCGCGCAGCGCTCCTAGCAGTCTCTCGCGCAGCGCTCCTAGCTGTTTCTCGCGCAGCACTCCTAGCTGTCTCTCGCGCAGCGCTCCTAGCTGTCTCTCGCGCAGCGCTCCTAGCAGTCTCTCCCGCAGCGCTCCTAGCAGTCTCTCGCGCAGCGCTCCTAGCTGTCTCTCGTGCAGCGCTCCTAGCAGTCTCCCGCGCAGCGCTCCTAGCTGTCTCTCGCAACGCGCTCCTAGCAGTCTCTCGCGCAGCGCTCCTACCTGTTCTCGCGCAGCGCTCCTAGCTGTCTCACGCGCAGCGCTCCTAGCAGTCACTCTCGCAGCGCTCCTAGCAGTCTCTCGCGCAGTGCTCCTAGCTGTCTCTCGCGCAGTGCTCCTAGCTGTCTCTCGCGCAGCGCTCCTAGCAGTCTCTCGTGCAGCGCTCCTAGCTGTTTCTCGCGCAGTGCTCCTAGCAGTCTGTCTCAGCGCTCCTAGCAGTTTCTCGCGCAGCGCTCCTAGCAGTCTCTCGCGCAGCGACCCTAGTAGTCTCTCGCACAGCGCTCCTAGCTGTCTCTCCCAGCGCTCCTAGCAGTCTCTCGCGCAGCGCTCCTAGCAGTCTCTCGCGCAGCGCTCCTAGCAGTCTCTCGCGCAGCGCTCCTAGCTGTCTCTCGTGCAGCGCTCCTAGCTGTCTCTCTCGCTGCGCTCCTAGCTGTCTCTCGCGCAGCGCTCCTAGCAGTCCTCCGCCCAGCGCTCATAGCTGTCTCTCGCGCAGTGCTCCTAGCTGTCTCTCGCGCAGCGCTCCTAGCTGTCTCTCGAGCAGCGCTTCTAGCTGTCTCTCGCGCAGCGCTCCTAGCTGTCTCTCGCGCAGCGCTCTTAGCGGTCTCTCGCGCAGCACTCCTAGCTGTCTCGCGCAGCGCTCCTAGCAGTCTCTCGCGCAGCGCTCCTAGCAGTCTCCCGCGCAGCGCTCCTAGCTGTCTCTCGCAACGCGCTCCTAGCAGTCTCTCGCGCAGCGCTCCTACCTGTTCTCGCGCAGCGCTCCTAGCTGTCTCACGCGCAGCGCTCCTAGCAGTCACTCGCGCAGCGCTCCTAGCAGTCTCTCGCGCAGTGCTCCTAGCTGTCTCTCGCGCAGTGCTCCTAGCTGTCTCTCGCGCAGCGCTCCTAGCAGTCTCTCGTGCAGCGCTCCTAGCTGTTTCTCGCGCAGTGCTCCTAGCAGTCTGTCTCAGCGCTCCTAGCAGTTTCTCACGCAGCGCTCCTAGCAGTCTCTCGCGCAGCGACCCTAGTAGTCTCTCGCACAGTGCTCCTAGCTGTCTCTTTCAGCGCTCCTAGCAGTCTCTCGCGCAGCGCTCCTAGCAGTCTCTCGCGCAGCGCTCCTAGCAGTCTCTCGCGCAGCGCTCCTAGCAGTCTCTCGCGCAGCGCTCCTAGCAGTCTCTCGCGCAGCGCTCCTAGCTGTCTCTCGCGCAGTGCTCCTAGCTGTCTCTCGCGCAGCGCTCCTAGCTGTCTCTCGCGCAGTGCTCCTAGCAGTCTCTCGCGCAGCGCTCCTAGCTGTCTCTCGCGCAGTGCTCCTAGCAGTCTCTCGCGCAGCGCTCCTAGCTGTCCCTCGCGCAGCGCTCCTAGCTGTCTCTCGCGCAGCGCTCCTAGCAGTCTCTCGCGCAGCGCTCCTAGCAGTCTCTCGCGCAGCGCTCCTAGCAGTCTCTCGCGCAGCGCTACTAGCAGTCTCTCGCGCAGTGCTCCTAGCAGTCTCTCCCGCAGCGCTCCTAGCAGTCTCTCCCGCAGCGCTCCTAGCAGTCTCTCGCGCAGCGCTCCTAGCAGTCTCTCCCGCAGCGCTCCTAGCAGTCTCTCGCGCAGCGCTCCTAGCAGTCTCTCGCGCAGCGCTACTAGCAGTCTCTCGCGCAGCGCTCCTAGCAGTCTCTCCCGCAGCGCTCCTAGCAGTCTCTCGCGCAGCGCTCCTAGCAGTCTCTCGCGCAGCGCTACTAGCAGTCTCTCGCGCAGCGCTCCTAGCAGTCTCTCCCGCAGCACTCCTAGCTGTCTCTCGCGCAGCGCTCCTAGCTGTCTCTCGCGCAGTGCTCCTAGCAGTCTCTCGCGCAGCGCTCCTAGCTGTCTCTCGCGCAGTGCTCCTAGCAGTCTCTCGCGCAGCGCTCCTAGCAGTCTCTCGCGCAGCGCTCCTTGCTGTCTCTCGCGCAGTGCTACTAGCAGTCCCTCGCGCAGCGCTCAAGCTGTCTCTCGCGCAGTGCTCCTAGCAGTCTCTCGCGCAGCGCTCCTAGCTGTCTCTCGCGCAGTGCTCCTAGCAGTCTCTCGCGCAGCGCTCCTAGCAGTCTCTCGCGCAGCGCTCCTAGCTGTCCCTCGCGCAGCGCTCCTAGCAGTCTCTCGCGCAGCGCTCCTAGCTGTCTCTCGCGCAGCGCTCCTAGCTGTCCCTCGCGCAGCGCTCCTAGCTGTCTCTCGCGAAGCGCTCCTAGCTGTCTCTCGCGCAGCGCTCCTAGCAGTCTCTCGCGCAGCGCTCCTAGCAGTCTCTCGCGCAGCGCTCCTAGCTGTCCCTCGCGCAGCGCTCCTAGCTGTCTCTCGCGCAGCGCTCCTAGCTGTCTCTCGCGCAGTGCTCCTAGCTGTCTCTCGCGCAGCGCTCCTAGCAGTCTCTCGCGCAGCGCTCCTAGCAGTCTCTCGCGCAGCGCTCCTAGCAGTCTCTCGCGCAGGGCTTCTAGCAGTCTCTCGCGCAGTGCTCCTAGCTGTCTCTCGCGCAGTGCTCATAGCTGTCTCTCGCGCAGCGCTCCTAGCAGTCTCTCGCGCAGCGCTCCTAGCTGTCTCTCGCGCAGCGCTCCTAGCTGTCCCTCGCGCAGCGCTCCTAGCTGTCACTCGCGCAGCGCTCCTAGCAGTCTCTCGCGCAGCGCTCCTAGCTGTCTCTCGCGCAGTGCTCCTAGCAGTCCCTCGCGCAGCGCTCCTAGCTGTCCCTCGCGCAGCGCTCCTAGCTATCCCTCGCGCAGCGCTCCTAGCTGTCTCTCGCGCAGTGCTCCTAGCAGTCCCTCGCGCAGCGCTCCTAGCTGTCCCTCGCGCAGCGCTCCTAGCTGTTCCTCGCGCAGCGCTCCTAGCAGTCTCTCGCGCAGTGCTCATAGCTGTCTCTCGCGCAGCGCTCCTAGCAGTCTCTCGCGCAGCGCTGCTAGCTGTCTCTCGCGCAGCGCTCCTAGCTGTCCCTCGCGCAGCGCTCCTAGCTGTCCCTCGCGCAGCGCTCCTAGCTGTCTCTCGCGCAGCGCTCCTAGCTGTCTCTCGCGCAGCGCTCCTAGCTGTCTCTCGCGCAGCGCTCCTAGCTGTCCCTCGCGCAGCGCTCCTAGCTGTCCCTCGCGCAGCGCTCCTAGCTGTCTCTCGCGCAGCGCTCCTAGCTGTCCCTCGCGCAGCGCTCCTAGCTGTCCCTCGCGCAGCACTCCTAGCAGTCCCTCGCGCAGCACTCCTAGCTGTCTCTCGCGCAGCGCTCCTAGCTGTCCCTCGCGCAGCGCTCCTAGCTGTCCCTCGCGCAGCACTCCTAGCTGTCCCTCGCGCAGCGCTCCTAGCTGTCTCTCGCGCAGCGCTCCTAGCAGTCTCTCGCGCTGCGCTCCTAGCAGTCACTCGCGCAGCGCTCCTAGCAGTCTCTCGCGCAGCGCTCCTAGCTGTTCTCGCGCAGTGCTCCTAGCTGTTCTCGCGCTGCGCTCCTAGCAGTCACTCGCGCAGCGCTCCTAGCAGTCTCTCGCGCAGCGCTCCTAGCTGTTCTCGCGCAGTGCTCCTAGCTGTTCTCGCGCAGCGCTCCTAGCAGTCTCTCGCGCAGCGCTCCTAGCTGTTCTCGCGCAGTGCTCCTAGCTGTTCTCGCGCTGCGCTCCTAGCAGTCTCTCGCGCAGCGCTGCTAGCTGTCTCTCGCGCAGCGCTCCTAGCTGTCCCTCGCGCAGCGCTCCTAGCTGTCCCTCGCGCAGCGCTCCTAGCTGTCTCTCGCGCAGCGCTCCTAGCTGTCTCTCGCGCAGCGCTCCTAGCTGTCTCTCGCGCAGCGCTCCTAGCTGTCCCTCGCGCAGCGCTCCTAGCTGTCCCTCGCGCAGCGCTCCTAGCTGTCTCTCGCGCAGCGCTCCTAGCTGTCCCTCGCGCAGCGCTCCTAGCTGTCCCTCGCGCAGCACTCCTAGCAGTCCCTCGCGCAGCACTCCTAGCTGTCTCTCGCGCAGCGCTCCTAGCTGTCCCTCGCGCAGCGCTCCTAGCTGTCCCTCGCGCAGCACTCCTAGCTGTCCCTCGCGCAGCGCTCCTAGCTGTCTCTCGCGCAGCGCTCCTAGCAGTCTCTCGCGCTGCGCTCCTAGCAGTCACTCGCGCAGCGCTCCTAGCAGTCTCTCGCGCAGCGCTCCTAGCTGTTCTCGCGCAGTGCTCCTAGCTGTTCTCGCGCTGCGCTCCTAGCAGTCACTCGCGCAGCGCTCCTAGCAGTCTCTCGCGCAGCGCTCCTAGCTGTTCTCGCGCAGTGCTCCTAGCTGTTCTCGCGCAGCGCTCCTAGCAGTCTCTCGCGCAGCGCTCCTAGCTGTTCTCGCGCAGTGCTCCTAGCTGTTCTCGCGCTGCGCTCCTAGCAGTCTCTCGCGCAGCGCTCCTAGCTGTCTCTCGCGCAGCACTCCTAGCTGTCTCTCGCGCAGCGCTCCTAGCTGTCCCTCGCGCAGCGCTCCTAGCTGTTTCTAGCGCAGCGCTCCTAGCTGTCTCTCGCCTAGCGCTCCTAGCAGTCTCTCGCGCAGCGCTCCTAGCTGTCCCTCGCGCAGCGCTCCTAGCTGTTTCTAGCGCAGCGCTCCTAGCTGTCTCTCGCCTAGCGCTCCTAGCAGTCTCTCGCGCAGCGCTGTTGTTCACATGGGAATATTTCTTGCCTTGTGGAAGGAAATAATTGTATTTTCTAGTATTAGATACAATTAATTTAGTATCCTAGAATGCAGTGGCGAACGCCCCACGGGAGCAGGGTCGGGCCGCTCCATTAGCCAACGGTTGATTGGGGGGGGGGGGGGGGGTAAGGGAGGTATGCAGGAGCAAGAATGTGAAAGACGAAATGTGAAACAAAAAATAAAATATAAACACACGAGAAAAGAAGAAGGGCCGAATCCTTAAGAATTGAAAGGATGGCTATCGTTCGTTATCAGAACATTGAATGTATTTCCTTGGCGATGATTGGGTTGTAAACCCTGAAAAATAAAATAACGGTATCACTATTTGGCGGCGCTGATTTGTGTCATACGCATTTTAAACCCCAAGAGGCGCCAGTGAATATATTTCGCAGTCTGAATTCCGGAACGCTCACAGCTCACAGTTTCATTCCGAGCCACGTGAGTTCGGCCCTAACGCGGCTCGGAATGACAGCTCATAGTTTCATTCCGAGCCGCGTGAGTTCGGCCCTAACGCGGCTCGGAATGACAGCTCATAGTTTCATTCCGAGCCGCGTGAGTGCGGCCCTAACGCGGGCCGGAATGACAGCTCACAGTTTCATTCCGAGCCACGTGAGTTCGGCCCTAACGCGGCTCGGAATGACAGCTCTTAGTTTCATTCCGAGCCACGTGAGTGCGGCCCTAACGCAGGCCGGAATGACAGCTCACAGTTTCATTCCGAGCCACGTGAGTGCGGCCCTAACGCAGGCCGGAATGACAGCTCACAGTTTCATTCCGAGCCGCGTGAGTGCGGCCCTAACGCGGGCTTGAATGGCAGCTCATAGTTTCATTCCGAGCCGCGTGAGTGCGGCCCTAACGCGGGCCGGAATGACAGCTCACAGTTTCATTCCGAGCCACGTGAGTGCGGCCCTAACGCAGGCCGGAATGACAGCTCACAGTTTCATTCCGAGCCACGTGAGTGCGGCCCTAACGCAGGCCGGAATGACAGCTCACAGTTTCATTCCGAGCCACGTGAGTGCGGCCCTAACGCAGGCCGGAATGACAGCTCACAGTTTCATTCCGAGCCACGTGAGTGCGGCCCTAACGCAGGCCGGAATGACAGCTCACAGTTTCATTCCGAGCCGCGTGAGTGCGGCCCTAACGCGGGCCGGAATGACAGCTCACAGTTTCATTCCGAGCCACGTGAGTGTGGCCCTAACGCGGGCCGGAATGACAGCTCACAGTTTCATTCCGAGCCGCGTGAGTGCGGCCCTAACGCAGGCCGGAATGACAGCTCACAGTTTCATTCCGAGCCGCGTGAGTGCGGCCCTAACGCAGGCCGGAATGACAGCTCACAGTTTCATTCCGAGCCGCGTGAGTGCGGCCCTGACGCGGGCCGGAATGACAGCTCACAGTTTCATTCCGAGCCACGTGAGTGCGGCTCTAACGCGGGCCGGAATAACAGCTCACAGTTTCATTCCGAGCAGTGTGAGTTGGTCCTTACGCGGCACGGAATTTCAGCTCACAGTTTCATTCCGAGCAGTGTTAGTTGGTCCTTACGCGGCTCGGAATGACAGCTCACAGTTTCATTCCGAGCAGTGTGAGTTGGTCCTTACGCGGCGCGGAATGACAGCTCACAGTTTCATTCCGAGCCGCGTGAGTGCGGCCCTTACGCGGCGCAAGATGACAGCTCACAGTTTCATTCCGAGCAGTGTGAGTTGGTCCTTACGCGGCGCGGAATGACAGCTCACAGTTTCATTCCGAGCAGTGTGAGTGCGGCCCTAACGCGGCTCGGAATGGCGCAATAAATGAAACGCGCATGGTGTAGCACGTAGAAAGAAAGAAACTGTTGTTCAAAAGTATCAAATCTTTTACAATTGTCCACATATGTTTATTTTATCATCGTTAATATTTCATAAATAAGTAGGTCGCACAAATTATTCACATCACTTGGTCGAACAAATAATTCGTTGAACAACACACATTTAAATATACAAAGCTTTAATCTACGAGCATCAAACTAAATACTTGTTTACAAAATTTACAAATAGTCCTTTGCACAACGATCGAAATTGGCCTGGTCGGTATAAAATTTGGGTCAAAGGATGACATATATCAAATGAAAGCTTGAGACGAGCACTTTTAGAAAAACCATGATATATCTCTGGCAAATCCAGCTTTCTATGTCAAAACCAGGGTCAACGGTCAAATTTGTAATTTTTTAAATAATTTTTAATAGAATAATCAAAAATCTTTGCAAGTTTAAGCATAATAAACTTTTAGTAAGGTAAATGTATTATATTTATTTTAAAAAAATTTACCTACTTAACCTTTTTTGACCTTGATTGGGGTCAATTTCCTCAAAATGTGTAATTTATAAAAGGTTCTTTGATTTATTGGCCAATAGTCATTATATCAACGTAATACTCATAAATACGTAAAAAAAGGATAAGTGCTTATTGTTATCGCATTGCTTGCACGGTATTCATTCAAAATGGCGGTCAAAGGTCAATAGGTAAGTATCGTCAAACTAGGTCTAGTAACTAAAATGTTTCTTGTGGGTACTCTAAAGACGTTGAATTGCAATTGCAATAACGAACAATAGTATTATGCCTTAATCGTAAAAGAATCTAATTGTCATATAACTTATAAACTATTTAAGTTATTTACTGAATTTTTGTTAAATGTCTTCAGCAATCAGGATATTCTTGAACTGGTGTGCTACTGTAACAAAATCAGTGGCGTCACTAGGGGGATTTGGGGGGGGCAGTCACTGTCCAAGTCGTCAGATTAATCACCTTCTGACTCAGTGGAATTCTCATGCTAGCTACTGGTACTGGTACTGGTATTTGTACAAGCCTTCAGCTTACAAGCGTAGGTACACTTCTATTGATTGGTCAAACACTCACATGTCGGCCTCTTGCAAACACGGCAACAGTTACAGACTAGAAGATCCATAACGGCCAAAGGTGCTGGAGTTCCAACCGGCCACTCATTGCTCAGATCTCTTTCTGCCGTGGTTTTCTACCTGTAGCCGCATGGATCAGGAATATCAGGGTTGGCGTCCAAACAACGTATCCAGACCGCTGTTTGGTAGTTAGCTCGCAGCCGCAGGATATGAAGCAGTAGACAATCGTTTCAAGGTGGTAGCTGATTAGACTTGATATCATCACATTTACTTTTAAAAAGCTCGTAGCGCAGCTGGTTGACGATTGACTATACCAAAAATCAAACACACTTCGAAGATGTGTAAAAACTAGCGTGTTTGTTGGGATTCGAAGTATGTAATACCCTCCCTGACCTCCATGCACTGGTTGTGACAAAGGTTGGAATTCATAGTCGGCCACTTCACCTAGGGGCACCCAATGTTGCTATGGATATGTTTTCTATATGGGAAATAACATGCATGAAACTGTTACCTTGTTAACAACGGGCGCATCTATAGGTGTAGGGGACGACTATGAGTTCCAACCTGAGGGAGCTCATTCAGTGGTAAAGGGAAAAAGAGAACTTTGAATATCATGAGAAAAAAAAAACGCATTTCTGTGTCAAGCTAAGGAAAATGGGTCAGGACTGGAGAGTTTCTACCGATGTCATCAAAAAAAATCGAAGAGTTTGTCTGTAAACTCTGCTCTTTGACCACGACTCATCATGCGTCAACCAGCTGCGCTACGAGCTTTTTAGAAGTAACGTGTGATGATATCAAGTCTAATCAGCTACCACCTTGTAACAATTGCTTACTGCTTCATAACCTGCGACAGCGAGTTATCAACCAAACACGATCTGTGGATACGTTGCTTGGAAGCCAACCCTGATGTTCCTGATCCGCGTGGCTATGGATGGAAAACCACGGCAGAAGGAGATCTGAGCAACGAGTGGATGATTGGAACTCCAGCACCTTTGCCCGTTAGGGATCTCCTAGCCTGTAACTGTTGCCGTGTTTGCAAGATGCCGACCTATGAGTGTTTGGCCAATCAGATGAAGTGTACCCACGCGTGTAAGCTGAAGGACTGTTCAAATATCGGTACCCAGCATGAGAATTCCAGTGAATCAGAAGGTGATTAATCTGACGACTTCAATTTTGAGTGATTTTGACTTCAATTCTAACTAATTTGACGACTAGACAGTGACTGCTAAGACAGATATCATATCATTCTATCATATCACGTATCTCAGCATGGTAATGCTCTTTTCTAAAAATGTGTTTTGTTGCAGTTTCACACCCATTCAAGATTACCCTGATGTCTGAGGACATTAAATAAATTCAGTAACAAACTTAAGTAGTTTAAATGTTATATGATAATCACATTCTCTTACGATTACAACATAGCATTATTATTCTTTATTTTAATTGCAGTTAAAATTGTGCGTCTTTAGAGTACCCACAAGTAATATTTTAGTTATTAGACCTAGTTTGACGATACTTTATTGACCTTAAACCACCACTTTGAATGAATACCATGCAAACAATGTGATAACAACAACAATTATTAATTTTAACGTTGTTATGAGAAAGTACGTTGTATAATGAATATTGGCCAATTAATCGAAGAAAAGTTTAGAAATTACCCATTTTGAGGAAATTGACCTCAATCAAGGTCAAGAAAGGGTACGTTGGTAATTTAATTTTTTTTTAAGAAAAATAATACACTTACCTTACTAACAGTGTATGCTTAAACTTGCAAACATTTCTCATTATTTAATAAAACATTATTGAAAAAATCAACACAAACCTTCACGTCAACACAAATCTTATCTAACAATCAAAATCAAACAACATCATAGATCTGAATGCAAATTGCAAATATCTTCGAACCTGTACAGTAGGTGGATGCGTCCTATGCCTACTTGATATTTTCGCTGGTTCGGGTTTACCGAACTTTCTTCTTCTTGGAAAAAGGGGGGGGGGGGGGGGGGACAGTGCATACAAAATAATGACTTACCAATAACCAAAAACAAAACGAGTAATAATTGCGTTGGGGCCGAATCCACTATTATAGGGATAGGGAACAAGAGGGCGTACCCATAGGGAGGGGAGACAAGAAATATATGGGCACTCACGTATCTGTATGCGATGTTCCGTTGTTGATAGTTGACAGGCAAGTGTGTCCTCCCTCGTCGTCACGGTAAGCAGTCCACGCTGATAGTATCACGTGACTGCGCATATAGGGATGCGCCATTCTCTCGAAACACTATTACGTATGCTGGGTAAATGAAGGGGAGGGAGGGGGGTGAATCAAGAGTAATAATGGGAAGTGGATTAAATAGATATTAACCTAAATAAATACAAACACCTAAACCGAACATGCCGCCCACCAAGATTTAGGTGACGAAATCTTAAAAGTAGAAAAAATAAATAAAAGGGGTGGGGGGGCGAAAAAATAAACAAAACTGCTCTTCTTGAATTCTTGAATAAGTAACTATTGCGAAGGGGGAAACGGCACCAATTTGTGCACTGGGCGTCTGAAAGAGCCCTTCTTAGTGTCAACGGTGGCCATTCGTATTATGTTGTTCTTCCCGGGATGAACGGCTGCAATACGTCCCATCAACCATTGAGCGGGGGGACATCGCTCCTCATATATTAGGGCAAGGTCGCCGGGTGCGAATGATTTGTTGGGTACAATCCATTTCGACCGACTTTGTAGGGTTGTGAGATACTCATGCAACCATCGTTTCCAGAAATGTTGGGTAATTTTTTGAGTGAGCTTCCATCGGGTGAGACGATTGGTGGGTCTTTCGGTGAAGTCTTCTTCCGGGACCTGGAGAAGTGGAGACCCGATTAAGAAGTGCCCGGGGGTGAGAGGGTCGTTTTCATGGGGATCCGCTGACAGTGGACACAGGGGTCGAGAGTTAAGGATACCTTCGATCCTGATTAGGATGGTAGTGAATTCTTCATAGGTCAAAGATTGCTCCTTTACTAGTCTCTGCAAGTGGTGTTTGGTAGACTTTATCCCAGCCTCCCATAGTCCGCCAAAATGTGGAGCGGAAGGGGGGTTGAAATGCCAAGTGATTCCATCTGGGGCCAGTAGTGCAGAGATGGTATCTTGGTTATTGGAACTCTTAAGAAACTGGCAAACTTCTCTGAGATGGCGATCAGCACCAACAAAATTGGTTGCATTGTCGGAGAACAGCTCAAGACAGAGTCCTCTACGGGAAACGAATCGTTGAAAGGCGGCGAGAAACGCTTCAGTAGATAAGTGTGACACCACTTCTAAATGCACCGCCTTAGTGGCCATGCAGCAAAAGAGACAAAAATATGCCTTTGATGTTGGTGCCCTTCTTCTCAAACTTTCACGAAGGATTATAGGACCTCCAAAGTCGATCCCACAACGAAGAAACAGGCGAAGAGGGGCGATTCGCACATGAGGGAGGTCACCCATCTTTTGCGGAATTGGCTTAATTCGGAGTTTATAACAAGGCACACAACGAAAAATACGAGACATTATAAAACTTCGGGCTGCAGGAATCCAGTATTGCCTTTCCAGGAGAGACTGCAGTGTCCGAGGGCCTACATGTAGGTAACTTTTATGCAAGTAATCCACGATTAGCTCTGACAGGTGGCTCTTCTTGGGGAGTAAGATTGGATGTTTCCTGTCATAAGGGAGAGTAGAATGGCGAATGCGGCCACCTACTCTACACAGTCCGTCTTTATCAAGGAATAGTGCTAGGCAGGTCAAAGAGCTTGATACAGGGGAAGATTTAGGTTGGAATTCATAGTCGGCCCCTACACCTAGGGGCGCCCATTGTTACCAAGGTAACAATTGTTTGCATGTTATTTCCCATAAACAAAACAAATCCATAGCAACAATGGGTGCCCCTAGGTGTAGGGGCCGACTATGAATTCCAACCTTAGACAGTTGTTGCAGCTCTGTCGTAAAATAGTATTGTTGAGTTAGTTTGATGCACAGCCGCAGGGCGGTCTTCGTCTCCCTAGCGGTAATGGGTCCTGTAGTTCGCTCCGACTTACCCTGTGAGTTATGGACGAACCGAATGATGTACGCTGTGGCACGTTGGAGAGAGAGGAGCGCGGAGAACCTTTCAATCCAATCAATGAAGAAACGAGAAGGAGTTGTGGTAACAAGAGCCGTCTGTGCAGTTTTCATTTCTGGGAGTTTGTCTTCCTGGTGGAAGCATTGATGTGTGAAGTTCCATTGATCCATGGGCGTTCTAAGAAATGGGGGGCTGTTCCACCAGAGGGGATGGTTTTGTAGGTCGGAGACATCGATTCCACGCGAAGCGCAATCCGCCGGATTTTGTTCCAAGGGAATGTGGTGCCAGTTTGTAGCAGACGTTGTCTCGAGGATTTCTGTCACTCGATTGGCTACATAAACCTTCAACCGATGAGGAGGAATGTGCAGCCAGGCATGTACAATTGAAGAGTCTGTATAAAGGACTATTTCTGTGATAGCGAGTGACGTGATGAACGTATGAAGTGACCTCACTACACGAGCCAATAGGACCGCACCACACAACTCCAGCCTGGGAATGGTGAGGGTTTTGATAGGCGCTACCTTAGTTTTAGCCTTTATGAGGAATACATCAATCGTTCCCGAGGGATCTGTTGTCCGGAGGTAGGTAACTGCACTAAAGCCGCGCTCGGAGGCATCACTGAATCCAATTATTTGATTTTGTGTTTGAGCGGATCCCTTTATAAAACGGGGGATCTGAAGCCGTCTTAGGAGGGGGAGCTGGGTGACAAATCTTTCCCACTTTTTTCCTAGATGTGTGGGAAGCAAGTCATCCCACTGCAAACCTTCTAACCAGAGATCCTGGAAAAACCTCTTGGACCAGAATACTACTGGCGCCGCCCACCCTAGCGGATCAAAAATGCGTGCTGTTGTGGATAATACCGCTCGTTTCGTGAATACGGTGGGGATTTCAGTTACGCAATAGCGAAATGAATCTGATGAAGGGTCCCACTGACGGCCTAGAATCTTCATAGAAGGATTTTCACTGTCGTCTAGGGACAACAAAGATTCTCGGTCTATCTCGGGATTTCGCTCCAATACCTGAAGGGAATTACTTGCCCACTTTCGCAATGCGAATCCTCCAGCTTGGAGTAATTGGGTGAGTTGGGTTTGAAACTCGAGTGCCTCCTCTCTAGAGTTAGCACCGCTGACTATGTTGTCCACGTAGGTTTCTGCCTGCAGTACCTGCGCGGCCTGTGGAAAGCGAGCACCTTCATCTATTGCCAATTGGTGCAGCACGCGAATGGCTAAGAAGGGGGCTGATGAGATTCCATAGGTGACTGTATTCAGTTCATACTCCTCGACTGGCTAATTGGGGGATGGACGCTAGAGAATACGTTGGTATTTCCTGTGGTCGGGATGCAATAAAATCTGTCGATACATTTTGCAGATATCAGCAGTAAGGGCCACAGGGTGTTGACGAAAATTTTTAACTATATCTGCGATATCTAATTGCAGTTTCGGTCCAACATATAGTTGTTGATTGAGCGAGCTTTGTGGAGCAATCGAAAATGAGGCGTCAAATACGACTCTGAGCTTGGTCGAGGTATTCGTAGGGGTGAGCACACAATGGTGGGGAATTAGGTAAGTGCCTGGATTCGTAGCGAGTTGCATGTGTCCAAGGTCAATATATTCTTGCATGAAGTGGATGTAGTCGCGTTGAATGCTAGATTGTTTGGCTAATCTACGCTCTACACTTTGGAGTCGCGCCAACACGGCTTGGTTAAAGTTTCCTTTGAATAGGGGTTCCGCTTCTCGAAATGGTAGAGAGACAACAAAGCGACCGCTACTAGAGCGGTAATGAGTGCGTACGAAATGAGACTCGGCTAAAACGTCTTCGGGGGTTTTCAGAGTGGGTATTGAAGTTTCTTCAACCTCCCAGAATCTTTTAACGACACTCTCCAACGAATTAGAGTAACTGAGAAGTGACGTTGATTGGGTTTGGATGGAGCTATCTTTCGCTTTGCCTATAATGATCCATCCAAAAATGGTTTTCATGGCAGTGGGTTCACCTGGGGTTAATTTTACTTGGCCATTTACAAGAATAAATGGATACAAGTCGGCCCCGAGTAACATGTCAATGGGCCCAGGTTTATCAAACTGGGGATCGGCTAGTGCGATATGACTTAAGCTATCTCTTAGTTCTGACGAGAGGGGAACTGAGGGTAGATCCGCAGAAATATTGGGTAGAATAACTGCTTCGGTAGAGAGCTGGGGGTGCGTTGCAGAGATAGGTGCAATAACACACGTAGTTAAGCCTTGACCACGTGGCCCCTCATGAGAACCTATCCCTGACACCTGGGTGAAACATTTACGACGAGAGAGACCTAGACATTCCACAACATCTGAAGTTATGAACGATAACTGAGAGCCGCAGTCAATAACAATTCGGAGCGGATGGAAACAACCAGCACCATCTTGAATTCGTGCAATGGTAGTACCCAACAATACTGTAGTGGGGTTTGGGGACTGGGCTGAACAAGAAAGAGATTGTTGTGGAAGATTGCCCCCACTTGAGGGACCAGGAGCAGCTTGGGATACGCTGCGGTTCACGTTCGCGTTGCTTGCTGTGTTGGTCACAGCGGGCGTAACTATTGAGCCTGAATTACGGGTGTCTAAATGTAGCAGAGTATGGTGTCGACCGTTACATCGCTTGCATGTAAACTTCGAGGAACATTTGTCAGCCATGTGGGAACTAGCTAAGCAGTTGAAACATAGTCGAATCTCCTTGCACTTCTCACGACGTTGGGAGGGAGCAAGTGAGAGAAATGTCTGACAATTTAAGAGACGATGATTTTCGTTACATAATATACAACTAGGGACTAAATTATCTGACGTGGAAATAAGGGCCCGTTGCTTGGGTGCCGAGTTGTTACTGACAGCAGAACCTTTTGCTTGGGGTTTGGTCTTTTGAGAATCAACCTGAGAGCGCTGTAACACGCTGACGTAATCTTTGAGGAACTTTGTGAACTGTTCCACAGTAGGAACTTGACGTTTATCACATTGTATCTCGAATTGTCTCTTGGTACTGGGTTCTAGATTGCGTAAGCCGATATATACTAGGAGGTAGTCTGCTATATCAAGGTTGAGGTTTTGAAGTGCCTTAACATTCTTGTGGTAGGTTTGAAAGTAAAGGCTTAGACCGGAGGCAGATTCTGACTGTTGTGGGCGTATCGAAAATAACTTGTCCAAAATGCTGTTGGCAAGATTGCGTTCATTTTTATACTCTTCAACTAATAAGTCCCACACAATCGCGTAATTATTTTCTGTGACAGGTAAACCCTTTACGAGGCTCAGTGGAGCGCCCGTAAGTGTGGAAATTAAATAGTGGAACTTTTGAACGGGATCGATAGTTGCATCATTGTGCACTAGGCTACAAAACATGTCGTAGAATGTTGGCCAGTGAGTCAACGTGCCGTCGAACTTGATAAGCTCTATTTCGGTAGACGCGCACGGCTGTGGGGCGATGAATCTGTAGATACGTTGCGATCAGCTGTCCCAGGCGGTGACGTGATGCGCGCGGCGACCACTTGTATCGCGTAATACATTTCATCAAACGCAATCAAGCATTGTTCGTTAGGCACATATTCTGGATCTATTTCTAATTTCAGCAAGTTAATATCTGAAGTTAATTCCTCAAAAGCCTGCCTGGTTTCTTCCAGTTTGGCGTATCTCGCTCTGAAGAGAGGCAGCTTTGACACATCTTCTACTTCCCTACTCAAATCAAATAGAATATGTAACCGACGAAACAATGTTTCTTGTCTATTTGTAAGCTTCGTAACATTCCGTTCCTTATCTCTTCTCGCTGCTTCCGCCATCGCCAATCAATTAATTAGTGACTACTGACAATCTAGGGTGTGGCTAATTACGTCAAAAAACACTGCATGAAATAACAGTGAAAAGTGCGGGGGGGGGGGGGGGAGAATGCTGTACGACAACAAAATTCCACAACGGACAAGACAGCAAAATTAATGAAACGAAGTAGAATTTCAAACACTAGAAAAAGAAGCTCAGTAAAAGAATACATTGGGTTCGGAGGACCATTTTTATGTACAGTAGGTGGATGCATCCTATGCCTACTTGATATTTTCGCTGGTTCGGGTTTACCGAACTTTCTTCTTCTTGGAAAAAGGGGAGGGGGGGTGGGGGGGGAGCTGGACAGTGCATACAAAATAATGACTTACCAATAACCAAGAAATGTATGGGTACTCACGTATCTCTGTATGCGATGTTCTGTTGTTGATAGTTGACAGGCAAGTGTGTCCTCCCTCGTCGTCACGGTAAGCAGTCCACGCTGAAAGTATCACGTGACTGCGCATATAGGGATGCGCCATTCTCTCGAAACACTATTACGTATACTGGGTAAATGAAGGGGAGGGAGGGGGGTGAATCAAGAGTAATAATGGGAAGTGGATTAAATAGATATATTAACCTAAATAAATACAAACACCTAAACCGAACAGAACCCAAACAAGCAACTATGGAAACTCTCATTACAAGTTATGGTGCGAACATCTAGAGACACTTTAGGATACACATTAGGATACACAAAAGGATACACAATAGGACACACAATAGGATACACATTAGGATACACATTTGGATACACATAAGGATACACATTAGGATACACATTAGGTTACACATTAGGATACACATAAGGAAACACATTAGGATAGACATAAGGATACACAATAGGATACACAATAGGATACACATTAGGATACACATGAGGATACACATTAGGATACACTTATGGATACACATAAGGATACACAATAGGATACACAATAGGATACACATTAGGATACACAATAGGATACACAATAGGATACACATTAGGATACACAATAGGATACACCATAGGATACACATTAGGATACACAATAGGATACACATTAGGATACACATTAGGATACACATTAGGATACACATTAGGATACACATTAGGATACACAATAAGATACACATAAGGATACACAATAGGACCCACAATACGATACACATAAGGATACACATTAGAATTCACATCTAGAGACACTTTAGGATACACAATAGGATACACATTAGGATACACAATAGGATACACATAAGGATACACATTAGGATACACATTAGGATTCACATTAGAATACACAATAGGATACACAATAGGATACACATTAGGATACACAATAGGATACACAATAGGATACACATTAGGATACACATTAGGATACACATAAGGATACACATAAGGATACACATAAGGATACACATTAGGATACACATTAGGATACACATTAGGATACACATTAGGATACACATTAGGATACACATTAGGATACACATTAGGATACACATTAGGATTCACATTAGGATACACAATAGGATACACAATAAAATACACATTAGGATACACAATAGGATACACATTAGGATACACATTAGGATACACATTAGGATACACATAAGGATACACATAAGGATACACAATAGGATACACAATAGGATAAACAATATGATACACAATAGGATACACATTACGATACAAAATAGGATACACATTAGGATACACAAAAGGATACACATTAGGATACACAATAAGATACACATTAGTATACACATAAGGATACACATCAGGATACACAATAGGATACACATTAGGATACACATATGGATACACATTAAGATACACAATAGGACACACATTAGGATACACATTAGGATACACATTAGGATACACATTAGGATACACATTAGGATACACAATAGGATACACATTAGGATACACATAAGGATACACATTAAGATACACATTGGGATACACACTAGGATACACATTAGGATACACATAAGGATACCTATTAAAATACACATAAGGATACCCATCAGGATACACATTAGGATACACATTAGGATGCACATTAGGATACACAATAGGATACACAATAAAATACACTTTAGGATACACAATAGGATACACATTAGGATACACATTAGGATACACATTAGGATACACATTAGGATACACAATTGGTTACACATAAGGATACACATTAGGATACACATTTGGATACACATAAGGATACACATTAGGATACATAATAGAATACACATTAGGATACACAATAGGATACACAATAGAATACACATTAGGAAACACATTAGGATACACATTAGGATACACAATAGGATACACAATAGGATAAACAATAGGATACACAAAAGGATACACAATAGGATACACAATAGGATACACATTAGGATACACAATAGGATACACATTAGGATACACAATAAGATACACATAAGGATACACGTTAGGATACACATCAGGATACACAATAGGATACACATTAGGATACACATAAGGATACACATAAGGATACACAATAGGACACACATTAGGATACACATTAGGATACACATTAGGATACACATTAGGATACACATTAGGATACACAATAGGATACACATTAGGATACACATAAGAATACACATTAGGATTAACATTGGGATACACACTAGGATACACATTAGGATACACAGAAGGATACCTATTAGGATACACATTAGGATACACATTAGGATACACAATAGGATACACATTACTCGCCACTTTCTGTGTTTACCTGCCCTGGGACTGCTACCTTATCGTGGTGGGCAGGTTGGCGTACTTTGTTGATCCCGAGAGCTATGCCGGCGGAAGCGTATGCTTCTGGTAGGGCCACCCTAGCCGGACAGGTCGAGGAGGAGAAGTCAGACGAAATGCAGTCCACAATCTCCTCACTCCCTTACCTCCCCTTTCCCCTATCCTCCCCGCCCTCCTACTTGCCCCTTTCCTCCAAAAACCCCCCTTTTTCATCTTCATTTACCCACTCATCGTCTCGATTAGCCAAGTTGCAAAAATATGAAACGTTAAGCCCAGATATCTATCTTTCTCTATCCATCTGTTGGTCGGAGTAACAGAGCAATAAGAAATATTTACAGTCCAATAACCTCGAAACGTTTTAAAATCCACAATAAAAGTACTTATTCATAGATCTTCTGTTGTTGCATTATTATTGTGTATTACAATAAATGCACATAATTGTTTATAATATTCAATACACGCATAAAATTATGCTTCAACGATATCATTAAAGAAATTATATGTGGATTTAGTAAAACCATACACACGCACAGCTTGAAATATGGCGGCCTTTCAAAGTATTCTTGATTTAACTCTTAACATTTGACACATTTTTATCATTAGAAATTGATTTGATTATTTGTGATTAACGACGTACTCGAAAACTAGATAATCTGATGTCTACGAGTGATTTAAGAAAAAAAATCGTCTCGTTTAGCCATTGTTGCACAAAAATGAGACGTTAAGCCCCATTAATCAATCATCTCTCAAGGAAATAAAAATATGTTTTATTTTCAAATGTGTAACTGGGAGTAAAAGGAACTCTTCCGTATCCTGTCATGACTCGCCGAGTCACTCTGAGCAATATTCTACCCCGGGCCCAGGCGGGGACATTGCTAGGCACTAATATTGTAGCAAGGCGAGTATGAGGACTAATATTCAAAGAATGTATAGGGAGGAAAGGGAGGAGGAATGACCTCATCTTCTCGCATCATGTATAGGGAGGAAAGGGAGGAGGAATGACCTCATCTTCTCGCATCAGCGGTTTACCCTGGGCCAAGAGTTATGCGGGTTTATACGTTATACGTTATATACGGGTTCAGGGTATCGTGAACTAAGAGGAAATTGGAGAAAGGCTACAGTGTCAAACATTATTTCATGAAGTCACGAAAGTAATAAAGTTATGTAATTGTCACGTTAATTTACTTTAAAACAATGAGTTGAGTCGTAAAGTTGAAATCGCAAAGCGTATTTTTGAGTATGCGGAATGGAATTCAAAAGAACGTGTAACACTTAGCGAAGTTGCAAAAATATGGAACGTAAAATTCAAATAAGAACCACACCAACTAGCTGGCCAGCTGGGTTCTGTTGTGAGGCTCGCATCTACCTGTGACACCGCCATGGCGCCCCGGCAAACTGTTGCGCTGCTGATACAGGTACGTAGCAAGCGTTAATACAGTGTACATTAATATTAATATACAATAACGAATATGGATTGTCAGAAAAGAGCACAGCTCCACTCCCCTCCACCTTCCTCCCCGCCCTCATACTTGCCTCTTACCTCCCCGCCCTCATACTTGCCTCTTTCCTCCCCGCCCTCATACTTGCCCCTTTCCTCCCCGCCCTCATACTTGCCTTTTTCCTCCCAGCCCTTATACTTGCCTCTTTCCTCCCCGCCCTCATACTTGCCCCTTTCCTCCCCGCCCTCACACTTGCCTCTTTCCTCCCCGCCCTCATACTTGCCCCTTTCCTCCCCGCCCTCATACTTGCCCCTTTCCTCCCCGCCCTCATACTTGCCTCTTTCCTCCCCGCCCTCACACTTGCCTCTTTCCTCCCCGCCCTCATACTTGCCCCTTTCCTCCCCGCCCTCACACTTGCCTCTTTCCTCCCCGCCCTCATACTTGCCTCTTTCCTCCCCGCCCTCATACTTGCCTCTTTCCTCCCCGCCCTCATACTTGCCCCTTTCCTCCCCGCCCTCATACTTGCCTCTTTCCTCCCCGCTCTCATACTTGCCCCTTTCCTCCCCGCCCTCATACTTGCCTCTTTCCTCCAAACAGACCCCTATTTCATCTTCAAATTTCACCCATTGTCTCGAATGGCCAAGTTGCATAAAATATGAGACTTTTAGCCCAAATATCATTCAGATTTGTATTATAATAATACAACCGGGGAATGGTAATACTAAGAATGGCTATACCAAACATGTAATACTAGCTTTAGCCCGCGGCTTGAAAAGCGTAGAATTGAGGATTTGGTACAATTGTTTTAAAAATAAACTTGTTTTTGTCCAAACTACGAAATATAATTTCCAGACTGATATCTTAAAGTAAGCTAGACATGTGTCTTGCAGACATTAGTCCTTGCCCAGGGACTGCTACCTTATCGTGGTCAGCAGGTTTGCGTTCTTTAGTATCCCCGAGAGCTATGCCGGCGGAAGTGTATGCTTCTGGTAGGGCCACCCTAGCCGGACTGGTCGAGGAGGAGAAGTCAGACGAAATGCCGCTATGTCCTCTCCTATTCTTGTTCCTCGCCTTTAAGTTCTATAAGTCCCGGTAAAACTGTGATATAACGAATTCTTGTTTGTTGGATGTGGCTATTGTTGCTCCTCAGGTTACACGACATGTGTTCAGTTTCCACCGCAGAGTTGGTCGCCATTCACGGAGCTCTGAAATATATATCACGTTGTCCAAGGGGAAAGTTTTTAATTTGATCCGATAGCCTGAGTGGAGGTCAAACAATTTGTGTCATGTATCCCATAGCCATCACTTGGTCCAAGACATTCAGTTTTATTTGGACAAACTCAACTCGAAGAACTCTACACAATCGAGTTTGGCTGGGATCGAAGAAACGAACTGGCGCCTTTGAAGTCTGTCAGCATTGTCATGTCATGTCGATATTGTCCCCATTCCAGATGTCAAGAGTGAGTTCAAACAATGTATGTTGTATAAACAACAAGCTGCTTGGGACCAAGTGCAACTAAACAAGTTGCAGAGTGTGATGCCCAAATTAAACCATAAAATTCGGTCTCCTTATCCCGCTTTTCTCGCCAGAAAGAGCTGGTATTGGCACGGGTTCGCCTTAGCCACGCTCGTTGCACTGGTGGCTCTCTGCTCACGAGGGAAAAACTTGTCCCAAAACGTGACACTTGTAACGCAACTCTTACTGTACGTCACGTATTGTCAAAATGTACCAAACATATGTTGATTGCACAAATATGTCAAATATGTCAGAAGGCTAAGTCTGAGTTTGAATCAGGAGGAAGCCGGATGACCCAACATCAGCATTGGCTTGTGTATGTGTATGTCTTAGGACACAGCCAGAGTATGACCATATTCCTTCTATTTCAAGCATCGCATGTCCTTTTAGCAACCCACCCTGGATCATGCGGGTCCAGCAGCCAACAAGGGGTGTATTGGCCACGAGCTGGGTTGTGCTGCTCATTGATGAATCTGGTCAAATACTTTCACGATTTCCTTCTTCTTTTGCAGCTCCTTCTGGTGACCGGTAGCCTCTATTGTAAGTACTATTCTAAACTCTAGCACAGGGCTTTGCACTTACCAATAAGAATTTAAAAATAAATTCATGATTTGTCACATGTTTTGTATTTCAGATACGGTCGAGGGTCTGCGTGGACGAAGAAACATCGTGTTGGACACTGTGTGCTACATCATCTACATATCACCCATATGCCCAAGACCGGACAGCGTTGAGTTCGTTCACGTGGGCCCTCCGCCTCCCCCTGGCTACGGCCCCCCCAATGGCTACGGCCCCCCCAATGGCTACGGCCCCCCCAATGGCTACGGCCCTCCCCCTGGCTACGGTCCCCAACCTGGCGCACCACCATACGGCTAACCCTGTCCCAGTCTGCACTACCGCAGGCACACCAGTTTTTGCAAGAACGACTGAGATCATGTGAACGTTTTGGGACCTTGTATATGTTAAGGCTTGTGACACTAGTAATAACATATTCATTTGTTGAAATAATAAAAACATATTTTCAATACCTAGACTTTTGTCATTGCACAGATAAATATCTGCTTATTAATTGGCAGAAGGCATTACTCGCTCCGCGCGACTCCAACCCAGAGATCGCGCCACAGTGGAAGGGCACATTGGCGGTTGTAGGTGCGAAGCGGAGAGGCGCGGGGTACGGTAAAGCACTCGAGGGGAGGCAAGGCGGTGTAGTGGGAAAGCATTAGCCACGTGCCCGTGCGGTATATCAAAAGGCGGTGCCGCGGCCGCGCAACTTCAGTTATTTTCTAATCAAGTTACACCGCGGTAAAATGCAAACTCAAAGGGAGTTGTTGGTATAGGTATGACTATCTGTGACGTACTAAGGGCTTCAATTATTATCATTATTTTTTTAATTTTATTATAATTGCTACTATTGTTTTCACTGATTAATCACAGGTTATCGATCCCTTGCTTACCAGTAAATGCGGGAATCCATCCAAACATATTAAAACACTACACAAAAGAAAAACAACTATCCCTGGTCTGACAGTCATTTCATTACACATCACAGTCACAGTCACACAACAGTATATCTAGGTAGTCTAGAAAAACCCGCTCTCCGCGCATCCAGGATCAGGATGCGTGGTCTGGCAGTCATTTCATTTGACATAGTTCAGTCTAGGACTAGGTCCACTAAATCCCCTGGCGGAGTGTCGTCGAACTCCAAAACAAGATCATTCAATGACTACGTTTATCACAGAGATATAAAACGGTTTAGCAAACCGGTTTTGCCCAAAAACGATTTCATGTTTGTTCCGTATATCACACAAAACTCGTAAAATGGTTTGGAAGCGTATCCAACATGGCCGTTAAACAATATCTTCAATACTTTGACCACACACTTATATATTCTATTATAAATGTGTGCAAAACCTATTTAAACCTCTTAACATTCACGTACAAATAATTTTGAGGTTGGGATGCACATAAAACAAGTAAATAGTCGCACAGCTGTCTGCAATAATAACTACAACAACAGCAACACTCTGATATCGAAGATCGAACATCGTGCCACAACCTACCACATAGTTGAGTTGTCAAGCCAGTGGAATGTGCGTGCGCACCCTAAAACGCATGGTAAAACAGTTTGTGGCGTATACCAACCACAAATCTTGCGATTTGACTTACCTAAACCACTTTCCAAACTGATTTGGAACTAAGGTGTTTTTCAGCAAAACCGATATGTATATCAACATTTGAAAAACGTTTTTGGGCAAAACCGGTTTGCTAAACCGTTTTTGAGCTCTGTGATAAACGTAGTCATTGAGATCCAAAATCGCCATTTTGGATCCAACTACAAAAATCTCATTATTATTTAAATAATCCTCACCAATAATGTGAGCTTACGCGTTAAGTGTTTTGTTGAAAATATATATAGAATGTGAAGACAACATCTCATTACAGTTTGTTATTTTGCCTTTTTGGCCCATAATTTGTTTTGAAAGATTAATTCATTTGTTTTTCTGAATGATTCTTCCATTTGAATAACATGTGATTTTTAACATAATAGAAATTAGAAATAGTTTATAGTCTTATAGATGACCTTACTTCGCGCGCGCTGCGCGCGCGCTACTAGCGATCTAATGGCCCTTGGTCTAGGACAAACCCGCTCTCCGCACATCCAGAAGCAGGATGCGTGGTCTGACCGTCATGACATTACACATCACAGTCACACAACAGTATCTAGGCTAGTCTGGGACAAACCCGCTCACCGCGCATCCAGGAGCAGGATGCGTGGTCTGACAGTCATTTCATTACACATCACAGTCACACAACAGTATCTAGGCTAGTCTGGGACAAACCCGCTCACCGCGCATCCAGGAGCAGGATGCGTGGTCTGACAGTCATTTCATTACACATCACAGTCGCACAACAGTATCTTGGCTAGTCTGGGACAAACCCGCTCTCCGCGCATCCAGGAGCAGGATGCGTGGTCTGACAGTCATTTCATTACACATCACAGTCGCACAACAGTATCTTGGCTAGTCTGGGACAAACCCACTCACCACGCATCCAGGAGCAGGATGCGTGGTCTGACAGTCATTTCATTACACATCACAGTCACACAACAGTATCTAGGCTAGTCTGGGACAAACCCGCTCACCACGCCTCCAGGAGCAGGATGCGTGGTCTGACAGTCATTTCATTACACATCACAGTCGCACAACAGTATCTTGGCTAGTCTGGGACAAACCCACTCACCGCGCATCCAGGAGCAGGATGCGTGGTCTGACAGTCATTTCATTACACATCACAGTCACACAACAGTATCTAGGCTAGTCTAGGACAAACCCGCTCTCCGCGCATCCAGGAGCAGGATGCGTGGTCTAGTCATTCAATTACACATCACAGTCACACAACAGTATCTAGGCTAGTCTGGGACAAACCCGCTCTCCGCACATCCAGGAGCAGGATGCGTGGTCTGACAGTCATTCAATTACACATCACAGTCACACAACAGTATCAAGGCTAGTCTGGGACAAACCCGCTCATCGCGCATCCAGGAGCAGGATGCGTGGTCTGACAGTCATTACATTACACATCACAGTCACACAACAGTATCTAGGCTAGTCTGGGACAAACCCGCTCTCCGCGCATCCAGGAGCAGGATGCGTGGTCTGACAGTCATTACATTACACATCACAGTCACACAACAGTATCTAGGCTAGTCTAGGACAAACCCGCTCTCCGCGCATCCAGGAGCAGGATGCGTGGTCTGACAGTCATTCAATTACACATCACAGTCACACAACAGTATCTAGGCTAGTCTGGGACAAACCCGCTCACCGCGCATCCAGGAGCAGGATGCGTGGTCTGACAGTCATTCAATTACACATCACAGTCACACAACAGTATCTAGGCTAGTCTGGGACAAACCCGCTCTCCGCGCATCCAGGAGCAGGATGCGTGGTCTGACAGTCATTTCATTACACATCACAGTCACATCACAACAGTATCTAGGCTAGTCTAGGACAAACCCGCTCTCCGCGCATCCAGGAGCAGGATGCGTGGTCTGACAGTCATTCAATTACACATCACAGTCACACAACAGTATCTAGGCTAGTCTGGGACAAACCCGCTCTCCGCGCATCCAGGAGCAGGATGCGTGGTCTGACAGTCATTTCATTACACATCACAGTCACACAACAGTATCTAGGCTAGTCTGGGACAAACCCGCTCTCCGCGCATCCAGGAGCAGGATGCGTGGTCTGACAGTCATTCAATTACACATCACAGTCACACAACAGTATCTAGGCTAGTCTGGGACAAACCCGCTCTCCGCGCATCCAGGAGCAGGATGCGTGGTCTGACAGTCATTTCATTACACACCACAGTCACACAACAGTATCTAGGCTAGTCTGGGACAAACCCGCTCTCCGCGCATCCAGGAGCAGGATGCGTGGTCTGACAGTCATTTCATTACACATCACAGTCACACAACAGTATCTAGGCTAGTCTAGGACAAACCCGCTCTCCGCACATCCAGGAGCAGGATGCGTGGTCTGACAGTCATTTCATAACACACCAGTCACACAACAGTATCTAGGCTAGTCTAGGACAAACCCGCTCTCCGCGCATCCAGGAGCAGGATGCGTGGTCTGACAGTCATTTCATTACACACCAGTCACACAACAGTATCTAGGCTAGTCTAGGACAAACCCGCTCTCCGCGCCTCCAGGAGCAGGATGCGTGGTCTGACAGTCATTTCATTACACACCAGTCACACAACAGTATCTAGGCTAGTCTAGGACATACCCGCTCTCCGCGCATCCAGGAGCAGGATGCGTGGTCTGACAGTCATTTCATTACACACCAGTCACACAAGTGTATCTATAGGCTAACAGATAATAGAAAAATAAAATTGAAGTAAAAGGGACAGAAGTATCAGTAAACAGTTTACGGGATAGGGCAATTTGCGAACAATCGAGACAAATAAGACACTTCAGTCCAGGGACACCTTCTCTTTTCAGCGGGGGTTTTATACGGTACTTTTAATAAGAAGTGACGAGGTGACGATGGATAGATAGATAGATAATGGTCTTTATTGAAGGCGGGATTAAGGCCAGCTAGGCCTTATCTTCCATCCCACCTTTTAACAAATAATACATTTTGATCTAGTGTTGAAAGAGTGATTTGAATGAAGATAATGGAAGTTTGACGCGAGATAACTAGGTGAAGAAGTAGAGAGAATACGGTGGGTAAGACAAACAGAATGAAGGTTACGGCGGTCTTTTAAGCGGATCCAGGATAACTGTTTGAAGCCAGGAGTAATGTGGTCATATTTTCTTATTCCTAAGATAAACCTAACGCACGAGTTTTGGGCACGTTGAAGACGGATGGCTAGGTCTTCTGTTAGATCGTTGTAAACGACGTCACAGTAGTCAAAGTGAGGAATTATGAGAGAGAGAGAGAGAGAGAGAGGAGAGAGAGAGAGAGAGAGAGAGAGAGAGAGAGAGAGAGAGAGAGAGAGAGAGAGAGAGAGAGAGACCGCGCTGAGCAACAAACATTTGCGCCGAAAAGCAGTCGGGCCACCTGCATGTGTGCAGCGTGGCTGTCGAAGCTCGTCACTTCCCCTCCAACACGTGCGACGTAGCGACTCCGCGCTCGCAATACAGGGGCAGGGGCAGCGGTATACTATCCCGCTATACGCAAAACTGGAGATAACTGTAGAAGCTGTAGTTATAATGTGAAAATTATGAATTTTCTATATGTTTCGCAAGAGAGACCAACGAACGCTCCCAGTAACACGAAATTTTGATATCTGATTTAGAAAAATATTTATAATATCACTAAGATGAAAAAAATTTCAATCGAAAATCGATATTATTAAAAACATTCATAATTCATTTAGTAATATAAAGCAAAAAAATAAAATGATTATCTCAAAAACTGCAACATTGGCAATCATCCTGCTAAAGGTCTGCATGCCCGCGTCCTCTTAAGTTTTAAATACCTGTTCCTGCCCTGGGATTGCTACTTTATTTTGCTTCATCCAACAATGTGATGGTGGATCCTGGAACATGGCGGGTGTAGAAATCTCACCACGGAGACCATAGAGTTTCACGGGTGTTATCTTAAGATATACCTGGTTCAGTATCTTAGAACATAGAAAGTTGACTTATACTTCTTCAGTGTCTGTAGTTACGGCCTGGATTGATTTGTTCAACAACTGTGATCATATGAAGTCGGTGGCTGTTTGGAGGATAGGGACATAACGAAATGTAACAATAAATAAAGTTTTTTTTCTTCCACTCATTGCAGTGATGTCTAACTTCAGCTTTTCCACGGACTGCTATCTTATCGTCGTGAGCAGGGTTGTGTGCTTTCCTGATCTCGAGAGCTATGTCAGCGGAAGCATATGCTTCCGTCAGGGCCACCCAAACAGGACATGTCGAGGGGGAGAATTCAGACGAAATGCAGTCCACGTCCCCCCTTATCCACCCCTTTCCCTTTTCCTCCCCCTTTCCTCATCCTCCTCGCCACCTACTTGCCTCTTTCCTGTGAACACCCTCCATCATCTTCATACTTCACCCACTCATCGTCTCGATTAGCCACGTTGCAAAAATATGGAACGTAAAACCCAAATATCAATTAATCAATCAATCTTCTAAACAATTGAAACACCTAACTACCTAACTTCGATGCCGAATATACGCCTTTTCTCAATTTAAACTTCCGCAAATAAAAAAAACAATCACACACTATATGTCTACACTTTTTACTGTATCAACAACTACTATCCACTTGACTTGTCAATCATTTCATTTTTACTTACGTCGTTATAAGAATTTCAGGACTTCTGTCCAGCTTCTACCTAATCTTTATTAACAGCAGAAGGAAAACTAACAAAGATTGCAGCCTACACCTAAATGTCTAGCCACGGAGCGATATGTTTTAAGGTTCCTATTTCGTCAAACTTAGCAAGTTCTCTTTCCCTCGAAAACTTCAATTTGTCCGGCCACTTGCATACCAAGCGTTGTATCAGATCTCGGTTAGAAAGATACAGACCTAATGCTGTCAATATCTTCACCTTTTCCTTTTCCGCTTGAACTTTTCCTCTGCCCTCCGACTTGCCCCTTTTTCCCAAACACTTACTCTTGTATACTGGCCCCGCCGTAAGAAGCAAAATGTCCCCCACAATTCTGAGAAGAGACGGTCGCTCCACACGGTCTGTTTCAACGGTATTTACTGCGGGATTTCCCGATACCTTCATTGTCATTGTCCACTGTATTGATTGCACAAACCGTGAATGGAATGCGACCCTACCACGTCTGACAACAGGTGAAAGATATCACCACTACCATACTTTATGCAAGAAAACAGGATGCACATAGATTTGGGTTGTTAGTTGTCACATGCGTCACTACCCTATTACATAATACGTGACGACAACACCTTGCAAGTTAATTTGACGAGACTATACCATCATATTTCACCCACTTATCGTCTCGGTTAGCCAAGTTGCAAAAATATTAGACGTAAAGCCAACGTAATCAATCGGTTCGAAAGATATGCAGGGCTATACAAATTGTCCACAGTTGCCGTAAGACTATCTACTAAACAGGCAATGGCAATAAAGTCTTGCATAATGTTTCTTATAGGAGGAGAAACTTTTTAGACCTTGACATAAATATTGAAATAATTAGGTCTGGTCGACCAAATCTCCTCACTATCTTGGCCATTATTGTATCCACATCTTAACGTTAGAGCCCTCGTCAGGGGACTGTGCCCTCGCGCCTGCGGAAGAGAGCGTCCCCTCTCTTCCTCAGGTGCGAGCCCTCGTGAGGGGACTGTGCCCTCGCGCCTGGGGAAGAGAGCGTCCCCTCTCTTCCCCAGGCGCGAGCCCTCGTGAGGAAACTGTGCCCTCGCGCCTGGGGAAGAGAGCGTCCCCTCTCTTCCCCAGGCGCGAGCCCTCGTGAGGGGACTGTGCCCTCGCGCCTGGAGAAGAGAGCGTCCCCTCTCTTCCCCAGGCGCGAGCCTCCGTCAGGGGACTGTGCCCTCGCGCCTGGGGAAGAGAGCGTCCCCTCTCTTCCCCAGGTGCGAGCCCTCGTCAGGGGACTGTGCCCTCGCGCCTGGGGAAGAGAGCGTCCCCTCTCTTCCCCAGGCGCGAGCCCTTATCAGGGGACTGTGCCCTCGCGCCTGGGGAAGAGAGCGTCCCCTCTCTTCCCCAGGCGCGAGCCCTCGTCAGGGGACTGTGCCCTTGCGCCTGGGGAAGAGAGCGTCCCCTCTCTTCCCCAGGCGCGAGCCCTTATCAGGGGACTGTGCCCTCGCGCCTGGGGAAGAGAGCGTCCCCTCTATTCCCCAGGTGCGAGCCCTCGTGAAGGGACTGTGCCCTCGCGCCTGCGGAAGAGAGCGTCCCCTCTCTTCCTCAGGTGCGAGCCCTCGTGAGGGGACTGTGCCCTCGCGCCTGGGGAAGAGAGCGTCCCCTCTCTTCCCCAGGCGCGAGCCCTCGTGAAGGGACTGTGCCCTCGCGCCTGGGGAAGAGAGCGTCCCCTCTCTTCCCCAGGCGCGAGCCCTCGTGAGGGGACTGTGCCCTCGCGCCTGCGGAAGAGAGCGTCCCCTCTCTTCCTCAGGTGCGAGCCCTCGTGAGGGGACTGTGCCCTCGCGCCTGGGGAAGAGAGCGTCCCCTCTCTTCCCCAGGCGCGAGCCCTCGTCAGGGGACTGTGCCCTCGCGCCTGGGGAAGAGAGCGTCCCCTCTCTTCCCCAGGCGCGAGCCCTCGTCAGGGGACTGTGCCCTCGCGCCTGGGGAAGAGAGCGTCCCCTCTCTTCCCCAGGCGCGAGCCCTCGTCAGGGGACTATGCCCTCGCGCCTGGGGAAGAGAGCGTCTCCTCTCTTCCCCAGGCGCGAGCCCTCGTCAGGGGACTATGCCCTCGCGCCTGGGGAAGAGAGCGTCTCCTCTCTTCCCCAGACGCAAGCCCTCGTCAGAGGACTATGCCCTCGCGCCTGGGGAAGAGAGCGTCTCCTCTCTTCCCCAGGCGCGAGCCCTCGTGAGGGGACTGTGCCCTTGCGCCTGGGGAAGAGAGCGTCCCCTCTCTTCCCCAGGCGCGAGCCCTCGTCAGGGGACTATGCCCTTGCGCCTGGGGAAGAGAGCGTCCCCTCTCTTCCCCAGGTGCGAGCCCTCGTGAGGGGACTGTGCCCTCGCACCTGGGGAAGAGAGGGGACGCTCTCTTCCCCAGGCGCGAGGGCACAGTCCCCTGACGAGGGCTCGCTCTCAAAAGTTTACGCAGTTGGTGGGTGTTTATTGTTTCATGACCGTGGGTGGCTAGAACTCTTGTGAAGTGTTGTAGTTTAAAATTATTCTCCCGGTCTACAAGTCTTGGTTTTCTCATAATAAAGTTATGTAATATCACACTTATTAACTTTAAAACAATACGTGGACTCGTTAAGTTGAAATCGCTCCACGTATGTTTGATTATGCTGGATGGAATTTAATTATAACGTGTGAGGCGCGATAAGGATAAGAATAGTTGGGTTTTACATCCCATATTTTTGCAACTTGGCTTATAGTTAATATCGCTTGTGCGACTACGAGCTCGACAGCTGGTTCTTGTGAGGCTCGCATCTACCTGTGACACCGCCATGGCGCCCCGGCAAACTGTTGCGCTGCTGATACAGGTACGTAGCATCTACCTGTGACACCGCCATGGCGCCCCGGCAAACTGTTGCGCTGCTGATACAGGTACGTAGCATCTACCTGTGACACCGCCATGGCGCCGCGGCAAACTGTTGCGCTGCTAATACAGGTACGTAGCATCTACCTGTGACACCGCCATGGCGCCGCGGCAAACTGTTGCGCTGCTGATACAGGTACGTAGCATCTACCTGTGACACCGCCATGGCGCCCCGGCAAACTGTTGCGCTGCTGATACAGGTACGTAGCATCTACCTGTGACACCGCCATGGCGCCCCGGCAAACTGTTGCGCTGCTGATACAGGTACGTAGCATCTACCTGTGACACCGCCATGGCGCCGCGGCAAACTGTTGCGCTGCTAATACAGGTACGTAGCATCTACCTGTGACACCGCCATGGCGCCCCGGCAAACTGTTGCGCTGCTGATACAGGTACGTAGCATCTACCTGTGACACCGCCATGGCGCCGCGGCAAACTGTTGCGCTGCTGATACAGGTACGTAGCATCTACCTGTGACACCGCCATGGCGCCGCGGCAAACTGTTGCGCTGCTGATACAGGTACGTAGCATCTACCTGTGACACCGCCATGGCGCCCCGGCAAACTGTTGCGCTGCTGATACAGGTACGTAGCATCTACCTGTGACACCGCCATGGCGCCCCGGCAAACTGTTGCGCTGCTGATACAGGTACGTAGCATCTACCTGTGACACCGCCATGGCGCCCCGGCAAACTGTTGCGCTGCTGATACAGGTACGTAGCATCTACCTGTGACACCGCCATGGCGCCGCGGCAAACTGTTGCGCTGCTGATACAGGTACGTAGCATCTACCTGTGACACCGCCATGGCGCCGCGGCAAACTGTTGCGCTGCTGATACAGGTACGTAGCATCTACCTGTGACACCGCCATGGCGCCCCGGCAAACTGTTGCGCTGCTGATACAGGTACGTAGCATCTACCTGTGACACCGCCATGGCGCCCCGGCAAACTGTTGCGCTGCTGATACAGGTACGTAGCATCTACCTGTGACACCGCCATGGCGCCCCGGCAAACTGTTGCGCTGCTGATACAGGTACGTAGCATCTACCTGTGACACCGCCATGGCGCCCCGGCAAACTGTTGCGCTGCTGATACAGGTACGTAGCATCTACCTGTGACACCGCCATGGCGCCCCGGCAAACTGTTGCGCTGCTGATACAGGTACGTAGCATCTACCTGTGACACCGCCATGGCGCCCCGGCAAACTGTTGCGCTGCTGATACAGGTACGTAGCATCTACCTGTGACACCGCCATGGCGCCCCGGCAAACTGTTGCGCTGCTGATACAGGTACGTAGCATCTACCTGTGACACCGCCATGGCGCCGCGGCAAACTATTGCGCTGCTAATACAGGTACGTCAAGTTTCCCACTAAAGTTCGTCTCTATCCAAGGTACACGCCGGTAAAGAGGACTCCTCAAAGAGAGGCTTATTTCCTGCTCACTGTGCAAGGTTGTCAACATAAAGCTTGTCACCAGGAAGGATCCACAGTTTAAAAACGTGACCGCCAATGATTCCTATTCAAATAACAAAACCCTCCGCTTGATAATAACGAAGACGGGGGCTCAGCATTCGGTTATTTAGTCAAGGGTCGGCCATAATTAACTCGTACTCTAGAAAATGACCATCACTAAATGAAACTGCTATTTTACTACTTTTCTTACAAACCCATTATAAGAGTGGCTAATCCTGAATATTCATGATCAAATATCCATGTGGTTTGGAGCCCTCTATACTATGCTAGAAGGTTAGTGGTGTGCCAAATAAAGGGGATGATTGACAGCATAAGTCTCCAACAATAAAAAACAGCTCCTTTTAGTGCCGGCGTGCATTTTTAATTGAGATAGAGTATCGGCTCGAATGCATAGTCGTCCCCTACCCCTAGGGGCGCCCGTTGTTGACAGATAACAGTTGCATGCTTGTTATGTAATGTTCTTATTGGTTGAGGCGCCCTTAAGCCGAATAAAATTCAAATTTAAAATTTCTAGATTCAATTGGCCTGAATGAAAATATATAGCATCCGTAGAGGAGTCACAGCTGTTCCAGGCCCAGACGTACCAATTGGGAGAAAGAGTTGCCGAACCGAGGATATCCGTGTCTGATAAGCAGATCAGTATTGATTTAGCGCCATGGAGCATAATCTCCTTATAGTGGATGATGATTCGGCCGACCGCCTCTCTGCCATTGTAGCACAGGACTCACCGTTTAGGTCGGTAGGGAAGCTGCCAGAAGACTTGCAAGGGTCACCTACGTTGGTTACTACATAGAGACCATCCATTCTATCGAGCATGGATCTAGCATGAAACTAAAGAGCTCCTGCTTATTGGACGCGTTTAGCCGGAGTCCTCCCCAATTTGAGGGCAACACACCTGAACAAATAATGAGTTAGCGTTAAAAGTAGTTCGATAAATTGAATAGAATTACAAGCGCATAAGTAAATTTGTACCTCTGTTTGGCAGATCTTGTCTACGTATCCCAGAACCACGCTTTTTTCTCGCTTTGTTTTTTATACTGTGAGGGCTGTACAGATCCCCTACCAAGTCACGCGTTGGGCTTGGAGACGCTCAGCAGTTCTGAGAATGTGACCTTTCACTTGATTACTGAAGTATTCCGGAAATGTTCCTGGGCCACGTGGACATTTTGTGCCCCATCAGAAATGACTTCATCACACTTAACCGGATTGACAGTTTTGTTAATAGTCACCAGTCATTCCAGTATCATAGGCGGATCAGCCTTCATGCCAGCACGCATCCTCTTCGTCATTGACACACAAGGAAGGTGGAAATATTTGATTTTAAAACTGGAAGAAAACCTGAAGATCTTGGTCCCGTGCGGTACTCACAATGAATAGCCTAGAAAACAGCTGAACGTCAGCTTTCAGGATGCCAGCTAACTGGTATGTAGCTTTTTCTTTGCCACAAATATAAAACTGTTTAATTGCTTGATTGGTTTGTTAAGAGGTTTGGTATTATCGACGAATATGTCTTCTAGAAATCAACGTACATTTCGGCACCGGTCTTCTCCACTGCATTGAGTGTATATCCCCTCGCTTGTCCATCACCACCCGTGTGTCCGAAGCATGTTCCTCTTTTATTTCAAAGGGATGTTGGTTAGAGGAACGTGTCCTTAAAAGCAGCACAGTTATCCACGTAGGTACTTCTTGTGAACATTCTCATACTGCCCATGATGGATATTCGGCCCATCCGCCCCTTCGTCATCTCCTTGGAACTCATTGAGGAGCCTAGACACTTCATGGCACCATCATGGTACGAAACATTGAGGACATTGCCTGTGTATCATCGTCTTCAGCGTCCAGGAAATATTTGCGTTCGATAGCCCAATGACGATAAGCGTTGTCTATAGACAAACAAGAGCATTAGGATGTGCACAATTTTCCAAAATGGTGGTTTATTATGATAAGGGTGCAATGTAGGACGTTCGTAATGCAAATATAATTTTTAAACGTGCGTTAATACCCGAAAACAACAATAATCTCCAAAACATTAACAGCATGCACACCTCTAATCTGTTACGTTGTTGTAAGTAGGGAGAAAGTGGGGGTTCTGGCGCAGGACATGACCTTTGACCCCGGCCACCACCGCCGCCGCCACCGCCGCCTGCCACTCGTCACCGCGAGGCTCTTGATTAGTCACTGTGTGACCTTGAATAGAGTGCAACTCAGGATGACTCCGCCCACTGCTCACGGGCTGGAGACGTGTGCGAGATTATCTAACAGCTGAGTCGAGTATTTAAAAAAAATGACTCATCCGCAACAATCACAGAGCATTGTTGATGACACAGGTTCGTAACCTACCTACTGCAATCAACAGGTACATATATAGTTCAAACTTACTATGCAATATGCATAGATCTCTGCAGTAAACAAATTAATATTCTAAGAATTTAATCAACTTTAAATTTTTTTTTTAATAATATAGAAATAAAAATCAATAATAATTAAGGGTTAGATTATCATCGAAGTTGAGATGAGGTTAAGGGTACGATTAAAAGTAAATTAGATTATCAAAGAGTTCAATGTACTACTTTATTTATATCACCAACGTGCTACGCCATGTCGAAAAGATTAAAAGTACTATTTGCAAACATTAATCATTTAAATGTTCGGATATGATCAACTTCTTTTCATCGTGGAGGGCTAGCGAAAGCAATAGAGGGAGACAGAGAGAGAGAGAGAGAGAGAGAGAGAGAGAGAAAGAGAGAGAGAGAGAGAGAGAGAGAGAGAGATTGTGTACCACCCACAGCTCTGCCGAGGGATCGTGAACCCCTCCTTCTTAATAGTCTCAAGAGAGCTATATCAGACTACAAGACTAGTGTTTGCATGTTCGTGTGATTGTGTATATTCCATATAACGCATTTTTTAAATAACCTAATCAATTTTCGTTTCCTTGCTATTTTAAATATCCTGTATAAACTAACAGTATGTCAGTGAAAATATATCACCAATGTTATTTCATGTTAACCACTCGAACCAAGGATATTACGTATCACATTGAGCTAATAATCAGTTCGTAGAGGAAGTCCTAGGCATGTGCTATGTATACGTGTATGTGTTCTTTGATTTAGACATTAAAATACACATTTTTTTTGCATGCATACAAATCATCAAAAATAGACTCACCTAGTATTTTTTTCTAGTAGGCTATATTCAAATTTTTTAAAATTGTATAAAAATGAAAGTTTTTAGTTATTAATACCATGATCAAAGTAATTGTCTTCAAAGTATAAATAGTGACACCATCAGAGTTGCTATGTTGCTTATCATCATGTGGTGTGCTTGCGTCTAGAGATACGTTTTTTTTTTGTGATGTCGATTTTAGATACTGAATTGGTGAACTGAAATCAGTGAAAGTTTTGAAAACACTACAAAATGCAAATTTTATAATATATAATCTCACACACCTGTTTTCAAAATCGAGCCAGGAAGTGGTTAGCCCTCCAATCTCTGAGGCATAGAATAAATTAATAATAGAATAGAATAATTAATACTTAAGGTAAAATCAATCAATGTTAAAACACGTATCTATACTTATGTCATATCAAAATTGTTAAGTTACTTTACTTCATACTTACATCAACTTAAATAGAATCAGTTTTTATCTAGTTTGTTTATTTGTCTATTTGAGGGTTACAGTGGCACATAGATTTATCGTGAGTTATTAAGTTATCTATAGTACATTAAGTTATTCAAGTTCTATATAGGATATGTTGAGCTGGAAAGGATTTAAATAAGAGAGTAGTACACAAACGTAGAAGATATTATTTTATTATAATGTAATACAGATTTAATGTTTCACTTAAAAAGTCAAACAAATAGTATATGTAAACCAGATGGTGAATCACACTAGGACAAGACATTCCAGTCTCTAACTCGAACTTTAGTGCGAAACAGCTCCAGATATATTTACATTACATATACTTTACAATCACAATTTTTTTATTTTATAATGTCCATATGCAAATGTAGTAATACCATCAGACTTGATGTAACGTTTATCATCGTATGGAGAGAGTGTCTGCTTCCTTTGTTTTATTGTATACACTGTTCATGATTTATACTTCTAATAGATACCATACCAGCACTGTACATTTTTCTGAATGATAAACACTTTCTATAGTCATTGTGTCGAATATGATGTTTTAAAGTAGCTCTTACAATACCCTTACCCACTTTTTTATTATTATCAGAGTCATTAGCTAAAATGGAGTACATCTTAGCTCTCAAACCAACAAACTCTCGAACAGGCTCACCTTCCATTTCATCCTTAAATTTTCCCAGAACTTTCATGTTTTTCTTACTAAAAAGTGTGTGATCTTTAGGGAAATTAGACGTGTCAAACAAATGTTCTTCTGACTTCATGTCCTCGTAAAGATCTTTTGTTTCAATTTCATAACACAGAGAGTCAGTATCGGTGAAAAGAAGCTGTGCTCGATTGCCATACTTATTTTTTGTGTAATTGTAATGAAAGTCATACATTACAGCTTTACTTAAATCTAAAATACTAAAGCCTGCATAGATTGGTCGGTTTAAAATAAGAGTTTTCTTCTTACTATGCACAGCTACTAAGTTATTTTGAAACATTTTAAATCCTTCAAAGGCGGGAGAAGCTACAAGTTTTAACATTCTTTTTTTATTGTTCACGAGTGTAACATTGATTCGTTTACGCATATTTTCTATTAATTTACCAAACAGACTGTTGACCATCAATTTGTATAGATTACGCTCGAAGGTGTTGTGAGCATTCTGACGTTTATTTGTGTTGAAATCTACATATGGCTTCAACCAAGGGCTTTGACTAAATCCAAGCACTTTATGAATTTTTAATAGCTTCATACCTAATGATAGGTACAGCTTTAAATTTCTGTAGTGTATAATGTAGTTCTTTTTATTGTTTAAGTTTGGAGTCAACTTAGTAACTTTAGTATTCAACATAATATCTAAATCATCTACCAGATTTTCACTGTATGGCGATATCATATTCTTCGAAATAGTAATTTTTTCTGGAGCTAGAGGATAATCGTTATGTATATCATGTAACTCTTCAGGATATTCCAAATCTACTTCTAATATGTAGCCGGTGTTTGAGTCGTTAGGAACATTCTCAAATCTAATATTTTCAATCTCGCCTTTAGTCAACCATTTGAATCCACTAATGGGAAGATAATCAGACATGGCCACACCATATAGATTGTTACAATCCCAATACGTAATAAATTTGGATGGTTTATCAGAATCAAATCCCTCAACATATTTATTATTAGCTTCCGAGAATCGTTTAGATGTAGATACACCCCCTCTTATTCCATTTTCAATAAACAAGTACATATTCGGGTCTGTAAACAACTCTAATTGAACACCAGTCGTCTTCAAACAAGCATGGAATGTGAGACCAGAGCTGGTGTAATCATGCGCTGGATCTAATCCGTAATTATCTAAACAAAGTAATCTAAAATTTTCAAAAACATCAGCTAAAAGACATACATCAGTTTTAACGTATAAATCCTGATATTCTCCAAGGTTTTTTATGTCGAAAGCTTTCCAAACATCGACAGCGTGTTAATAGTCAATATCACTTAAATCTTCACCTGTAAGAACATTGTGAAAGAACTTTTGTGCTGGTAGATTAGTTTCAAGAAATTTTTCTTCAGAATCAAGATAATCATATGGGAACACTCCCTTACGTAAAAGAAGATGAATTTTATCTTGATGAAAACATTTTTTAAGTGTTACAAACCGGTCAATCCCGTAACCAACAAGATTATTTACCAATGAATCTAGTGAATCGTTTAAAAACTGGTACGAGTCAATGAAACGAAGATTTGGTACAGAAAAAGAGATGTACTTTTCAACGGTGTTGGGGATGACTGAAATTCTTCTGTTTTCAATTTTACCAAAGTTTTTGCATTATTAGATGCGAGTCATATCCTCGTAGGTTATGAAAAACAACTGGTATATATTTCGCTTGTGTGTAAGCTAAATTACATTTATTGTGGACGGCACCCCGATAAATACCATCTAAATGGTTGTGATCTCTTACTCGATCCGAGCCTAAAGCTTTGTTGCAAATATGACAAATAACAGCTTCCTTAAATGATTTATTGTCATGGTCTGTCATAACTATAGGGACTATCTTTGACATTATTTTACATAATTTATCCTCTTCACTCAACATTGCATCTAAAAAATTGTCGACCACTTGTGAGCCCCGATAAACTACAGGTTGTTTTAAGGAGTTACCTTTAGAATCAACAATAACATAGGAAAATCCTGATGGTTCATGATTTGTAACTTGAGTTGTGTGTGATATATCACTTGTTTGGTCGCAACCTAAGATCTTTCTAGAAATACACTCGAAATCAGCATATATAATGAATGGTACTTTTAATGAGAATTGAACATCTTTGAATTTTAAAATATTGTCTTCTTCGGTGGGTAATTGAATTTTTTGCGGATCGTGTTGACTACATAATGTATGATGTTCCTCTCTTAGTTTTAGAGTAGTAAATCTGTGTAGGCACAGATAACAGTAAAATTTACGCTCTTTATGCTTTGTTAAAGAATGTAAGAGTCGGTTGAAATCCTTAATGAGAAAGAAGTGCGAGTTGTTTTCATTCGATATGTACAATAAATTTACATGCTCTTCACAATGAACTTTGGTTATACGAACAGGAAATATGTTTTTATCATACCCAAAAACGTTTATAGAAATATTATTGTTTTTCTCAAAAATATGAAGTTTTGATATCTTTACTGGATAATCAATACCACTCATGTTAAGTTCAGATTCCAGATGTTCATATTTACTCACACGTTGCGAATCTTTAGTTTGTGGATATAGATACGCGAGAACTGACCATAGAAAGCATTTATTGTCGCGATAATTTTGTATGTTGATTATCGATTTAGATAATTTCAATTTTGATGGTAGAGGTATGTAGCTACTCCCTGCTAGAGGCGCGTATTGTACAACTTTTAATTCTAAATAGTAAACATGTTCTAGACCCCAATTACTACCATCCTTTTGAAAAGTACTTGATAAAGCATTAATTTTTTGAAATGCATCACTGAATTGATCATCAAACTCGTTTTCCTCAAGGAGTGTATAACACACGCTTCTAAAACAGGGAGACGTAAATTGAGGTTCACCTTCCATCTCCCGTGAAAACCGTACAAACATTGATATGTACCATTTAACACCTTTAAACGTACTAAGATTTTCCAAAACCAACTCTTTAACCTTATCATTGTGGTTGTTTAAAAAAAGAAGCAGATCTCTCTCATACATAATGTTTTTAAACTTGTATGATTTGGCGACTCCATCGAAAGATTCATCACAGGAAACGTTATCAGCACATGGTCCGTTGTTAAAGCTGTCATCATCAACTTCCATAGGTGTCACTTCCGGATGGGCGGTTTTGATTGCAGATTCGAGCTTATGTTGATGGACATGTTTCAAATAATCGTCTTTAATTGCGAACTCCTTTGTGCATAAAGCACATTGAAATAACATGGAGTGATCTCTCTTGACGTGATTTTTCAGGTTATCTTCACGTGTAAAAGAAGCAGGACACAACTTACACCTGAAGGATGTGGTGAGATTTTGGGCGACTCTCTTGTGACGTAGCAGTGCTCTTTTCCATTTGAAAACTTCCTCACACACCTCACATACGTATGTACGATTCCTGGTAGATTCCATCTCGTTGTACTTTCAAACTTTATTAACAAGAGAGATGGATTAGGTTTTTGTTTAAGGTTTACAATTATTGGTAAACAATATGACATATAAATGAACTATATTTACCTTGATTGGTAATAGAATGGCGTTTTCAGCTTGATAATGTATCGGTCGTAATGTGTGCAGAAGTGATTAGTTTTAGATATTCACTCTGTATTCATAAAAAAGAGGAACGAGTATGGATAAACGTAAACATATATCCTGTCTTGATTGTTTATGTTTAAATGTTTACAGCATGATAATACAAAAATAGTCAACTAAAGAGGTCTCTTGTAGTTAACCCTTCAATAGATTGTTAATGACTGCGCCGATCCTCAGTTTGATGACCTATTTAAATTAAATGAGCTACTTAGCGCGGACCGCGTAGAAAACGATTAAAAAGAAACGACGCGCTCCAAGCGGACAAAGCAGGAAGCTCACCGCAAGGTGAGGTTCTTACGATTGTTGAGTTAAACATAGGAACTTTACAATCTTCCAAGTTAAATAAAAAATTAAGTGTTTAATAAAATAGCATTGTGATCATTATCCTACATTAAATTATAAAGCAATCTAGACGATAGTGATAGTGTGTGCTGGAGTTGTTATCTAATAACTAAACACTTACTCCACGCATGGTTATCAGCTTCCTATGTATGTATACATGCCAGTAGTAGAGTAGGTTAGTATTACTTATTATTCACTTCATGGGTATTAGGATGCAGACTCGCGAAGGTAATATTATGGCTGTGAGCTGACAGAACTCGATGCGTAATCAACACCTGAGTGAAGCGTATCATTTAATTTTTGTCAATTTTTTCTGTTTTTTTACAATAATTAAACCATTTGTAAATACTATTTGAAAACATTGTTAATTTAAATGTATGGATATAATTTCGTAACGTAGAGCGCGTCTGTATAGGTAAGGTTCCCTCGCACAAGTGTGTGTGTGTGAGAGACAGACAGACAGACAGACAGAGAGAGCAACTAACATCTGATGCGACAAGATCGAACTTGCATTACTTCCTCCAAACGCACGTGTGCTCAAGGTCAACAACACCCCATGCAGCGAGATTCATAGACAAGATAACTCCAGACATAACATTGGGTGTCGAGAGAGAGAGAGTGTTTGTGTGTGTGAGAGACAGACAGACAGACAGACAGAGAGAGCAACTAACATCTGATGCGACAAGATCGAACTTGCATTACTTCCTCCAAACGCACGTGTGCTCAAGGTCAACAACACCCCATGCAGCGAGATTCATAGACAAGATAACTCCAGACATAACATTGGGTGTCGAGAGAGAGAGAGTGTGTGTGTGTGTGAGAGAGAGACAGACAGACAGACAGAGAGAGCAACTAACATCTGATGCGACAAGATCGAACTTGCATTACTTCCTCCAAACGCACGTGTGCTCAAGGTCAACAACACCCCATGCAGTGAGATTCATAGACAAGATAACTCCAGACATAACATTGGGTGTCGAGAGAGAGAGAGTGTGTGTGTGTGTGTGCGAGAGAGACAGACAGACAGACAGAGAGAGCAACTAACATCTGATGCGACAAGATCGAACTTGCATTACTTCCTCCAAACGCACGTGTGCTCAAGGTCAACAACACCCCATGCAGTGAGATTCATAGACAAGATAACTCCAGACATAACATTGGGTGTCGAGAGAGAGAGAGTGTATGTGTGTGAGAGAGAGAGACAGACAGACAGACAGACAGAGAGAGCAACTAACATCTGATGCGACAAGATCGAACTTGCATTACTTCCTCCAAACGCACGTGTGCTCAAGGTCAACAACACCCCATGCAGCGAGATTCATAGACAATATAACTCCAGACATAACATTGGGTGTCGAGAGAGAGAGAGTGTGTGTGTGTGTGAGAGAGAGAGAGAGAGATAATAACACCAGATGGAACAAGATTCAACTTGCAA
>OX246748.1:37494895-37597782 GCA_945910005.1 Isoperla grammatica
AGTGACCAAGTTAAAAAAATTATTGGTTATAATTTTTGTAGCGGGTATATCGAACCGGCAAACTCCCGAATTATAGTCCCGTGAGCTATAGCACTGGGCCATCTCTATCTTTAATCGTATGCATGGAATTTCATGTTTCAATTAATATTTAGATTAGCCGTCCTGTATCATTTAGTCTACTTCTTACATTTCAGCATCCCTTGATATTAACCTAGCACGGGTGTTCATGTGTAATGCACGCATCACCCGACTGACGGAGTCAGTGTTGAATTCAGCTATGATCCCGGGGGGAGGGGGGGGGGGGGGGGGAGGGGCCTCGGGAATTGTCATTCGCCCCCCCGGAAATAAATTGGCTACATGCTCTATATATTTCTTAATTTTGAAATGGAATGGAAATATTGCTTTGAAGGTGTAATAAGTAAATAAAGTTTTGTGTGTGTTGTATCAGAACACTTGACAGTTTATTAGTAAAAGCACAGATAAGGGATTGGTAAAAGTAATGTGGAAGCAGTGGTGGTAAAATTTGTTCCCCCCACCCCCTTTGTTCGATGTCTACAACCCCGGGATTTGAAATAGCACCCCCGGGGACAAAACTCTTAATTCAACACGTGACCCCCCCTCCCTCCTCCCTCCCCCCCCCCCCAACAAAAACATCTTTTCGAAGGAACAGTAGAGCAAAATTTGGATGCTTCATATTGAAATCGCCCTCAGCTGGAGATAGAAGTGTTTGTCAGTGAAGTTGTGTGTGTTCAAGTGTGTACAAGTGAAGTGTGAGTGCGCGTTTCCGCATGAAGAGATGTGTTTTTATTTCAATATAATCTTTAATAAATAAATAAATTTAAAAAAAATTAATGAATGCATACATAAATAAATAAATCAATCAATAAAATAAATAAATAAATCCCTCTATTTGAATGCAAACATTACTTTTAATTTTAAATAAAAAAAACACTGATATTATTCCAAACAAAAATGCAAAAATTTCAAAAAAAAGGTTACGCCCAAAACGTACATGATCAACAATAATAACAAACCCAAAAAAGGGCACACATACCAAAAACAACCATTTCAAAAGAGGCTCGACATTTAAATGGGTTGTATCTAAAATTGTGGCCAAGCCCATTATTTTTTTTAATAAAGAAATTAATTGACTAAGTAAATATACAAATGCTTATAAAGATAATATATAGTTGGTAAATAAATATTATAATTATGATTACAAAATTAAATTAATTTATTGAAACATTTGGAGGTGCGAAAAAAAAAACACACATTACTTATAATAAAAAGCTTGGCTGATGAGTTTGCATTCTTCGGTTTAATATGACAAGTCCCGAAATGTTTCTTGAATTACATAAATTAATTAACGATGAACTTGATCAATTATTTTTATTATTAGTTTATAGTAGACAATAATAATAGATGGCCCAAAGTTAAATTACAACTTCATCGACCAAGAAGTGATGATATGTGATGTGTGTTTATTTTGGTTTTCTGATCAAGAAATATTCCAATAAATAAATTTAGTATTTAAATTGTTATAAAAATATATTTTAATATATTAGTTAAAGTAATAAAGTCAATAAACATTTGTATAATTGTTTATTTTTTAATTAAATACTACACTAAAAAAAAATACCGAGTTTAATTACAGTTTTAGATATCACCCCTTAAATGCTGAGCATCTTCTGAAATGGGTTATTTTGGTGTGTCCTTTTTTGGTTTGTTACTATAGTTGATCATGTACGTTTCGGGCTAGGACGTTTTTTGTGATTTTTTTTATTTTCTTTTTTTTTTGTTCCTGTGCGGAAATAAAAAGTTGAGGCTGAGTTTGACCTAGCTGAGAGTACAGGCTTATGAGAAGAATAAACATCATTGGAAAGAGGAAACAAAGGTATAAGAAGAACTGGTAAACAAACAAGAGGAGAAGTAGACAACAAATGAATAATTATGTAGATGGAAGTGCCCGAAGGTGGAAGAATAGAACATAGCGAGGTCCAGTAGGAAACAAAACACGACGACTTGCTTGGCAAGCCAACAATGTAAGCAACCTCTTTTTGCCCAAGAAAGATGGTATATTATAACTGGCTAGCTCCAAAACCAACTTGCGCTGGAACCGGGCGTTATAAATAAACATACTGTCGGTGATTTGGTCTAACCATACACATGAAACTAGCGTTGTATATACGTTTAGTTATACTATTGTAGGCTACAACATGCAAATTAAATAACAATAACCAGAAATCCACCACATCCATGGAGACACTACTGCATAATAAATTATTCTAAAGAGGAATGTTCATAATAATATGAGATTATAGTAATTGATAGGCCTATTGTAACTAATGAGGAGTATCCCTTTAAGGTACATTCATTCCCACGGTAATGCCATGAAATAACAAGAATGAGAAACTAAGAGATTCACACTGTGGCCTTTTTGGCAGTTCCTACCTTCTCAGACTACTCCTTGTCCTTTTTGCATGGGTCTTTGCATGGGTCTTCCTTCTTTTCTCCAGACTAAAATCTGGACAGTGAAACTTCATTTTTGTGCACTGTTTCGATTTGTCCACCTTGTCTTTTTTCTTACATGGGTCTTTTTTCTTACATGGGTCTTCCTTTTTGCATTGGTCTTTCTTTTTACAAGGGTCTTCCTCTTTACAAAAGTCTTCCTCTTTAATAGCCTCCGCAGCCATCTTTTTAGCCTCAATTTGTTTGTTGTAAGGCGATCTTTCTTTTTACTAGAATCTTCGTGTTTATAAGCGTCTTCCTCCTTATTAGCCTCCGCCGCCATCTTTTAAGCCTCAATTTGTTTGTTGTAAGGCGATCTTTCTTTTTACTAGAATCTTCGTGTTTACAAGGGTCTTCCTCCTTATTAGCCTCCGCCGCCATCTTTTAAGCCTCAATTTGTTTGTTGCTACACGATCTTTCTTTTTACTAGAATCTTCGTGTTTACAAGGGTCTTCCTCCTTATTAGCCTCCGCCGCCATCTTTTAAGCCTCAATTTGTTTGTTGTAAGGCGATCTTTCTTTTTACTAGAATCTTCGTGTTTACAAGGGTCTTCCTCCTTATTAGCCTCCGCCGCCATCTTTTAAGCCTCAATTTGTTTGTTGCTACACGATCTTTCTTTTTACTAGAATCTTCGTGTTTACAAGGGTCTTCCTCCTTATTAGCATCCGCCGCCATCTTTTAAGCCTCAATTTGTTTGTTGTAAGGCGATCTTTCTTTTTACTAGAATCTTCGTGTTTACAAGGGTCTTCCTCCTTATTAGCCTCCGCCGCCATCTTTTAAGCCTCAATTTGTTTGTTGTAAGGCGATCTTTCTTTTTACTAGAATCTTCGTGTTTACAAGGGTCTTCCTCCTTATTAGCCTTCGCCGCCATCTTTTAAGCCTCAATTTGTTTGTTGTAAGGCGATCTTTCTTTCTACTAGAATCTTCGTGTTTACAAGGGTCTTCCTCTTTATTAGCCTCCACCGCCATCTTTTAAGCCTCAATTTGTTTGTTGTAAAGCGATCTTTCTTTTTACTAGAATCTTCGTGTTTACAAGGGTCTTCCTCCTTATTAGCCTCCGCAGCCATCTTTTTAGCCTCAATTTGTTTGTTGTAAGGCGATCTTTCTTTTAACTAGAATCTTCGTGTTTACAAGGGTCTTCCTCCTTATTAGCCTCCGCCGCCATCTTTTTAGCCTCAATTTGTTTGTTGTAAGGCGATCTTTCTTTTTACTAGAATCTTCGTGTTTACAAGGGTCTTCCTCCTTATTAGCCTCCACCGCCATCTTTTTAGCCTCAATTTGTTTGTTGCTACACGATCTTTCTTTTTACTAGAATCTTCGTGTTTACAAGGGTCTTCCTCCTTATTAGCCTCCGCCGCCATCTTTTTAGCCTCAATTTGTTTGTTGCTACACGATCTTTCTTTTTACTAGAATCTTCGTGTTTACAAGGGTCTTCCTCCTTATTAGCCTCCGCCGCCATCTTTTAAGCCTCAATTTGTTTGTTGCTACACGATCTTTCTTTTTACTAGAATCTTCGTGTTTACAAGGGTCTTCCTCCTTATTAGCCTCCACCGCCATCTTTTTAGCCTCAATTTGTTTGTTGCTACACGATCTTTCTTTTTACTAGAATCTTCGTGTTTACAAGGGTCTTCCTCCTTATTAGCCTCCGCCGCCATCTTTTTAGCCTCAATTTGTTTGTTGCTACACGATCTTTCTTTTTACTAGAATCTTCGTGTTTACAAGGGTCTTCCTCCTTATTAGCCTCCACCGCCATCTTTTTAGCCTCAATTTGTTTGTTGCTACACGATCTTTCTTTTTACTAGAATCTTCGTGTTTACAAGGGTCTTCCTCCTTATTAGCCTCCGCCGCCATCTTTTAAGCCTCAATTTGTTTGTTGCTACACGATCTTTCTTTTTACTAGAATCTTCGTGTTTACAAGGGTCTTCCTCCTTATTAGCCTCCACCGCCATCTTTTTAGCCTCAATTTGTTTGTTGCTACACGATCTTTCTTTTTACTAGAATCTTCGTGTTTACAAGGGTCTTCCTCCTTATTAGCCTCCACCGCCATCTTTTTAGCCTCAATTTGTTTGTTGCTACACGATCTTTCTTTTTACTAGAATCTTCGTGTTTACAAGGGTCTTCCTCCTTATTAGCCTCCACCGCCATCTTTTTAGCCTCAATTTGTTTGTTGTAAGGCGATCTTTCTTTTTACTAGAATCTTCGTGTTGACAAGGGTCTTCCTCCTTATTAGCCTCCACCGCCATCTTTTTAGCCTCAATTTGTTTGTTGTAAGGCGATCTTTCTTTTTACTAGAATCTTCGTGTTTACAAGGGTCTTCCTCCTTATTAGCCTCCGCCGCCATCTTTTAAGCCTCAATTTGTTTGTTGTAAGGCGATCTTTCTTTTTACTAGAATCTTCGTGTTTACAAGGGTCTTCCTCCTTATTAGCCTCCGCCGCCATCTTTTAAGCCTCAATTTGTTTGTTGTAAGGCGATCTTTCTTTTTACTAGAATCTTCGTGTTTACAAGGGTCTTCCTCCTTATTAGCCTCCGCCGCCATCTTTTAAGCCTCAATTTGTTTGTTGCTCCACGATCTTTCTTTTTACTAGAATCTTCGTGTTTACAAGGGTCTTCCTCTTTATTAGCCTCCGCCGCCATCTTTTAAGCCTCAATTTGTTTGTTGCTACACGATCTTTCTTTTTACTAGAATCTTCGTGTTTACAAGGGTCTTCCTCCTTATTAGCCTCCGCCGCCATCTTTTAAGCCTCAATTTGTTTGTTGTAAGGCGATCTCTCTTTTTACTAGAATCTTCGTGTTTACAAGGGTCTTCCTCCTTATTAGCCTCCGCCGCCATCTTTTAAGCCTCAATTTGTTTGTTGTAAGGCGATCTTTCTTTTTACTAGAATCTTCGTGTTTACAAGGGTCTTCCTCCTTATTAGCCTCCGCCGCCATCTTTTAAGCCTCAATTTGTTTGTTGTAAGGCGATCTTTCTTTTTACTAGAATCTTCGTGTTTACAAGGGTCTTCCTCCTTATTAGCCTCCGCCGCCATCTTTTAAGCCTCAATTTGTTTGTTGTAAGGCGATCTTTCTTTTTACTAGAATCTTCGTGTTTACAAGGGTCTTCCTCCTTATTAGCCTCCGCCGCCATCTTTTAAGCCTCAATTTGTTTGTTGTAAGGCGATCTTTCTTTTTACTAGAATCTTCGTGTTTACAAGGGTCTTCCTCCTTATTAGCCTCCGCCGCCATCTTTTAAGCCTCAATTTGTTTGTTGTAAGGCGATCTTTCTTTTTACTAGAATCTTCGTGTTTACAAGGGTCTTCCTCCTTATTAGCCTCCGCCGCCATCTTTTAAGCCTCAATTTGTTTGTTGTAAGGCGATCTTTCTTTTTACTAGAATCTTCGTGTTTACAAGGGTCTTCCTCCTTATTAGCATCCGCCGCCATCTTTTAAGCCTCAATTTGTTTGTTGTAAGGCGATCTTTCTTTTTACTAGAATCTTCGTGTTTACAAGGGTCTTCCTCTTTATTAGCCTCCGCTGCCATCTTTTAAGCCTCAATTTGTTTGTTGTAAGGCGATCTTTCTTTTTACTAGAATCTTCGTGTTTACAAGGGTCTTCCTCCTTATTAGCCTCCGCCGCCATCTTTTAAGCCTCAATTTGTTTGTTGCTACACGATCTTTCTTTTTACTAGAATCTTCGTGTTTACAAGGGTCTTCCTCCTTATTAGCCTCCGCCGCCATCTTTTAAGCCTCAATTTGTTTGTTGCTACACGATCTTTCTTTTTACTAGAATCTTCGTGTTTACAAGGGTCTTCCTCCTTATTAGCCTCCGCCACCATCTTTTAAGCCTCAATTTGAATGTTGTAAGACGATCTTTCTTTTTACTAGAATCTTCGTGTTTACAAGGGTCTTCCTCTTTACAAGGATCTTCTTTTATACAAGGGTCTTCCACTTTACAAGGGTCTTCTTTTATACAAGGGTGTTCTTCTTTACAAGGGTCTTCCACTTTACAAGGATCTTCTTTTATACAAGGGTCTTCCTCTTTACAAGGGTCCTCCTCTTTACAAGGATCTTCTTTTATACAAGGGTCTTCCACTTTACAAGGGTCTTCTTTTATACAAGGGTCTTCGTCTTTACAAGGGTCTTCCTCTTTACAAGGATCTTCTTTTATACAAGGGTCATCCTCTTTACAAGGGTCTTCTTTTATACAAGGGTCTTCGTCTTTACAAGGGTTCCTCTTTACAAGGATCTTCTTTTATACAAGGGTCATCCTCTTTACAAGGGTTCCTCTTTTCAAGGGTCTTCCTCTTTACAAGGGTCTTCCTCTTTACAAGTATCTTCTTTTATACAAGGGTCTTCCTCTTTACAAGGGTCTTCTTTTATACAAGGTTCTTCCTCTTTACAAGGGTCTTCCCCTTTACAAGGATCTTCCTTTTTACATGGGTATCGTGTTTACAAGGATCTTCCTTTTTACAAGAATCTTCCTTTATAGGTTTTTTCTTTTTGCAAGGATCTTCATTTTTGCAAGGATCTTTCTCTTAAAAAGGTTTTTTCTTTTTACAAGGGTCTTTTTTTTTAAGGGTCTTCCTTTATACAAGGATCTTCTTGTTTTCAAGGGTCTTCCTCTTTACTCTGCAATATAAAAAGATAGTTTAAGTTAATTATTTCAATATCAAGTGTCACTTAAAGCTTGAAGCTTATCTTCGTGTTTACAAGGGTCTTCCTCTTTACTCTGCAATATAAAAAGCTAGTTTAAGTTAATTATTTCAACATCAAGCGTCACTTACAGCTTAATGTATACAAGGTGAGGATGTTAGTAAACAAAAAAGTAAAACAATTCGCTTTTCTTACCCAGTCTTTCTCAAATTTTAGAATAAGTGCGTAATGTTGGGGGGGGGGGGGCAGCGTGAACTTGCCACCCCCCTCCCCCCACCCCCCTTAACTCGTTAATATCTTCTAAACTAAGGTCGCACTAATTCTGGGGTCTGAACACACTAAATCGGAAAGGCGCACACTAATTATACTGAGAATTTCAGAATAAGTGCGTAACGTTGGGGGGGCAGCGTGAACTTGCCCCCCCCCCTTAATTCGTTAATATCTTCTAAACTAAGGTCGAACTAATTCTGGGGTTTGAACACACTAAGTTAGCGCACGCAGTTAGCGTCGAGGGTGATTCACCCCTTTCGCCGTCGCCGTCTCCGTCGGCTTCCTCCAGCACCTGTCAGGACACGTGTTGCATGCACACAGCTTGCCATGGTTACAGAACACGGGCGGCTCCGTCAGCCTCCTCCAGCACCTGTCAGGACACGTGTTGCAAGCACACAGGTTGCCATGGTTACAGTACACGGGCTGCTCCGTCGGCCTCCTCCAGCACCTGTCAGGACACGTGTTGCATGCACATAGGTTGCCATGGTTACAGTACACGGGCTGCTCCGTCAGCCTCCTCCAGCACCTGTCAGGACACGTGTTGCATGCACACAGGTTGCCATGGTTACAGTACACGGGCTGCTCCGTCAGCCTCCTCCAGCACCTGTCAGGACACGTGTTGCATGCACACAGGGTGCCATGGTTACAGTACACGGGCTGCTCCGTCGGCCTCCTCCAGCACCTGTCAGGACACGTGTTGCATGCACATAGGTTGTCATGGTTACAGTACATGGGCTGCTCCGTCAGCCTCCTCCAGCACCTGTCAGGACCCGTGTTGCAAGCACACAGGTTGCCATGGTTACAGTACACGGGCTGCTCCGTCAGCCTCCTCCAGCACCTGTCAGGACACGTGTTGCATGCACACAGGTTGCCATGGTTACAGTACACGGGCTGCTCCGTCGGCCTCCTCCAGCACCTGTCAGGACACGTGTTGCAAGCACACAGGTTGCCATGGTTACAGTAAACGGGCTGCACCGTCAGCCTCCTCCAGCACCTGTCAGGACACGTGTTGCAAGCACACAGGTTGCCATGGTTACAGTACACGGGCTGCTCCGTCGGCCTCCTCCAGCACCTGTCAGGACACGTGTTGCATGCACACAGGTTGCCATGGTTACAGTACATGGGCTGCTCCGTCGGCCTCCTCCAGCACCTGTCAGGACACGTGTTGCAAGCACACAGGTGGCCATGGTTACAGTACATGGGCTGCTCCGTCAGCCTCCTCCAGCACCTGCCAGGACACGTGTTGCATGCACACAGGTTGCCATGGTTACAGTACACGATGTGCTCCGTCAGCCTCCTCCAGCACCTGTCAGGACACGTGTTGCATGCACACAGGTTGCCATGGTTACAGTACACGGGCTGCTCCGTCAGCCTCCTCCAGCACCTGTCAGGACACGTGTTGCATGCACACAGGTTGCCATGGTTACAGTACACGGGCTGCTCCGTCAGCCTCCTCCAGCACCTGTCAGGACACGTGTTGCAAGCACACAGGTTGCCATGGTTACAGTACACGGGCTGCTTCGTCAGCCTCCTCCAGCACCTGTCAGGACACGTGTTGCAAGCACACAGGTTGCCATGGTTACAGTACACGGGCTGCTCCGTCAGCCTCCTCTAGCACCTGTCAGGACACGTGTTGCAAGCACACAGGTTGCCATGGTTACAGTACACGGGCTGCTCCGTCGGCCTCCTCCAGCACCTGTCAGGACACGTGTTGCATGCACATAGGTTGCCATGGTTACAGTACACGGGCTGCTCCGTCGGCCTCCTCCAGCACCTGTCAGGACACGTGTTGCATGCACACAGGTTGCCATGGTTACAGTACACGGGCTGCTCCGTCAGCCTCCTCCAGCACCTGTCAGGACACGTGTTGCAAGCACACAGGTTGCCATGGTTACAGTACACGGGCTGCTCCGTCGGCTTCCTCCAGCACCTGTCAGGACACGTGTTGCAAGCACACAGGTTGCCATGGTTACAGTACACGGGCTGCTCCGTCGGCCTCCTCCAGCACCTGTCAGGACACGTGTTGCATGCATACAGGTTGCCATGGTTACAGTACACGGGCTGCTCCGTCGGCCTCCCCTAGCACCTGTCAGGACACGTGTTGCATGCACACAGGTTGCCATGGTTACAGAACACGGGCTGCTCCGTCGGCCTCCTCCAGCACCTGTCAGGACACGTGTTGCATGCACACAGGTTGCCATGGTTACAGTACACGGGCTGCTCCGTCAGCCTCCTCCAGCACCTGTCAGGACACGTGTTGCATGCACACAGGTTGCCATGGTTACAGTACACGGGCTGCTTCGTCAGCCTCCTCCAGCACCTGTCAGGACACGTGTTGCAAGCACACAGGTTGCCATGGTTACAGTACACGGGCTGCTCCGTCAGCCTCCTCCAGCACCTGTCAGGACACGTGTTGCAAGCACACAGGTTGCCATGGTTACAGTACACGGGCTGCTCCGTCGGCCTCCTCCAGCACCTGTCAGGACACGTGTTGCATGCACACAGGTTGCCATGGTTACAGTACACGGGCTGCTCCGTCGGCCTCCTCCAGCACCTGTCAGGACACATGTTGCATGCACACAGGTTGCCATGGTTACAGTACACGGGCTGCTCCGTCAGCCTCCTCCAGCACCTGTCAGGACACGTGTTGCAAGCACACAGGTTGCCATGGTTACAGTACACGGGCTGCTCCGTCGGCCTCCTCCAGCACCTGTCAGGACACGTGTTGCATGCACACAGGTTGCCATGGTTACAGTACACGGGCTGCTCCGTCAGCCTCCTCCAGCACCTGTCAGGACACGTGTTGCATGCACACAGGTTGCCATGGTTACAGTACACGGGCTGCTCCGTCGGCCTCCTCCAGCACCTGTCAGGACACGTGTTGCATGCACACAGGTTGCCATGGTTACAGTACACGGGCTGCTCCGTCGGCCTCCTCCAGCACCTGTTAGGACACGTGTTGCATGCACACAGGTTGCCATGGTTACAGTACATGGGCTGCTCCGTCAGCCTCCTCCAGCACCTGTCAGGACACGTGTTGCATGCACACAGGTTGCCATGGTTACAGTACACGGGCTGCTCCGTCGGCCTCCTCCAGCACCTGTCAGGACACGTGTTGCATGCATACAGGTTGCCATGGTTACAGTACAGTCTTGAGCTAGTTTCCTTAAAAAAAGTACTTTGAAAAGTTAAGTTACTTTTGCTTGAAAAGGAACTTATCTTAATCTCTTGTCGTTCCATTTGAAAATAGGATTTATAAGTTCCAGTTCCCTTTCACGTTTCTTTTAAAATTACTTTCAATCTAATTGTTCTTATTATCTCTCACGCACTCGCTCGGTCTCCGTCCGCTTCCACCACTCGGAATCTGACAAGGTGGTGGCGCCATTTTCGAAATCACGTAAAGTCCCTAGATATCTGTTATACTAAAGTTTACGATTATCAGGTACTAGAATTTTAGCGAGATTTCAACGGCGAAGGGAACTTATAAAGAAAGAAATTCGTACGAAATAGTAACTTTTCACGTTACAGGTTCCTGGTGTATAAGACAAGGAACGCGTACCCATACATTTTCCTAAAAAAAATAGTACGTGTGTAGCATGCATACAGGTTGTCATGGGAACATGGTTACAGAATCCCAAGACTACGTTACACGTGCTTTCGTCATAGGCGACGGGTTCGTAGCCAATCACCGATCGGTATGTGCGTGGGTGTTTCTCGGACTCTTTGCTGGTTGGCTATGAGTGCCTCGCCTGTGACGAAAGCATATGTAAGGTAATCTTGGGCCAAGTATACCTCTATGATAACAAGACACGCCTGGTGAAAGAGTAATGTCAAGTTTCTATGAGGACATGGCTGACAGTGTATAAAACTGTACCTGACTTAAAACATCGTCAGACAAGTCCAGGTCGCTGTCGTCACCGCTGTGAAGGTCAAACGTTGGGAGTCTCGTCGGACTGAAGTAGGTTCCGCTGGGGGAGGCTCGTGGACGTTGTAGCGAGGAGCGAGGGTCCGGGGAGGGCAGACGAAGGGCGATACCTGTAACGTGGATAGACACGGCATGGGGTAGTTACGCGTCACTATAATATGACGTTGAGGAAACTGAAGCCGCGTATATACAAAGTAAGACTACAGTGGTTCCGTGTCATAGTTGAGAACAAGAAAATCAGTCGATCTTTCGTCGGTCTTGGCATTTCACAAATGATGTACACCCCTACTACCTGACTAGCAAACATGGGGCGAAATCCCCGAATTAATTACTGGAAGCCATAACAGAAGTTCAATCATGCGCACATTTCTTGGAAACCTAACATCGAGTCAAATAATAGCTACTTCCACACAACAAACAAGTTATTACATTTGATTACTTTTTGACAGTTTTGACCCAACAATTTCAAGGAAACTGGGATCGCACTCGGGGTGTACAAACAACTTATTATAAATGCAAAAAAATGCCCTGCGGCGTTCTCAGCTTTGCCTCGGACAAACTTTACCTTACATATGCTTTCGTCACAGGCGAGGCACTCGTAGCCAACCAGCAAACCACCCGAGACCAGCGCGCGCAAATAACGATCGCTGATTGGCTACAAATATTTCGCCTGTGACGAATGTGTAAGGTTGTCTTGGGTTGCCTATACACACTTGCACATTCCGGCGCGGCGTGGACAGCGCCTGTTCAATGTTTCAGCTTTGGGTATAAAGCCTCTTACGTTGGGTAGAGAAACAACGTCAGTAGTTGTTTGTCTACCGCATCGTACAGCTCCACTTATCTTATGTGCTTGTTGGATATAGTATTCATAGCTTGCGCGTACGTCAAATCTTTGCACGTGGTGGCCACATTTGTGATCAAACTTTCACGTTGCTGTGGAGAAACAATTGAAGGTTGTTGTGGTTCGTAGAACACATAAATTGTTTTTTCTTTAAAATTAAGACTGTTTTGAAAATCAAATTGGTATGCATGGTATTTTTTATTTTTTTACTACCTATGATTACTTTTTAAATTCTAAATTAGGCTCATTTATTAAATTTTAATAGTATTTGCCAAAGATCTAGGATTGATCCCTACACACACAATTATGATTGTGTCGCAATCATGGCCGCTGTGACGTCACGTGGGAACTATGTGCTCCATACAAATCTATCGTTATCGATCGCTTTCACCGCGCAAGCTTGGCGAGATTATTCTACCCAACTAAAATACGTTGACCGGTACGACGCGGTAGACAGCCAACCGCTAACGTTGGGTATCAGTGGCGCCGGAACAGGGGTGGCGTACTTCGAGAGGGGGGGCAATAATATCGATTTGCCCCCCCTAGAAGTAGAGAATTCTGCTAATATTCAGTGCTCAAAAATGTAAAATACTATTGTTTTATTAACATATCTTATAACAGTCCTGTAGGCCTATGTGCTTTTAAAAGCTCCCGCAGACGAGGTAGCGAAACACATTCTTCTTCGAAATCTGAAGGTGTGAGATCTTTTGCACGTGCAAGCCATTGTTTGTTGCACTGGTTGCACTGAATACATTTTGTAGGAATATGAGGAATATGACAGAACTAGACACCGTGTCAGTATTAATAATAATACAGTGTTGATATGAAGTGTTACTTTTTAGTAGTAGTCATAGGATGTGCGCATGATTTGGTTTAACAATTATTGCGCAATTAGTTTATTTGTATGCTGAATTTCCAGAGAATATTATTTTAACCCTTCTTGTTATTGTACACAGTGGCATAATTAGAGTTACATCGGATTGCAGCCTATCCATAGCCATCCCCCCCCCCCCCCCCCCCCCAGTGGTTTAAGTGGGGCGGTATGAGCCGGTATGCATATCGTTACTAAATGCACCGACGGTATGTGATACCGGCACTAACTTTTATCGATTCGATGTGTATTTGCGATTTATGTTGAACGTTTTGTTGTACTTTGTATTTGCTCATCCAATGTATTTATTTGCAAATACATTAAGTGTTTCAACGTTTGGTTTTCCACACCAAAGTTTTATTTTAGGACGGGTCCTCAACCCCCTTACCCCTCTCCAAAGCCATTTTAACGATTTCGCGACAAAACACCCTAAAAAAAGTCCCTGCGGGGCAAAACTGGAGTGTCGTGCCCCCCCAAACCCCCCCCGGTTCCCCGCATTGTCTATACTTTACATTTGCAGTAGTGCAATCGTTACCTCTCCGAGTCCACTTTAAGCACTGACCCCAACCCCCTGTAATATGTAATAACACAACTAGTCACTATGGCGGCTTAGGCAGAACCGTATACGTCGAGAACACGCGCTTGACGCACGTCCCCTTCATGCAGTGGCATAGGGCCTATCCAAGACAAAAGTACACTGAGAGAAGGAACCGTTTCCAATCTTAGGGATGCCTGTGTCAAGACTTGATAAAGAAATTCGATATCTCTTGATTCATAGACGAATTCAATAAGAAGAAGAAAATATAAGAATAATAAAGAACAAAGAATAAGAATAAGAGACCTACTCCATGACATTATACGATTGTTCACAGGCGTTTAAAACGTCACATGTGAAACACAAAAAACGCTTCAGGCGAAAAGGCCTCCGGCGGCTGGTGCTTTCGCCCTAGACCCCTTTCTGTTTGATGTTCGACTCCTCCCCCCACCCCCCTACCCATGGTCAATCCTCGGATATGCCACTGTCTTCATGTGTCCCCCCTAGCAAGATTAACTTCCGGCGCCACTGTTGGGTATCTACCCTGAATTTGTACTCAAAAGATTTTGGGTATTCTGCCGGTATGTGGACGAACCAGTGAGTGCGCGCTCTTTGAAACAAGAGAAAGGGTGCGGGAGCTATCACTGTCATTTGATGATTTGAATTTGATGACTTGCAAGTGGATTTATGATGTGTTGTATGTGTAGCATTTAATTGAACCACTGGGTCATACAGCATTGTTCTTTTTGTTGCCTGTAACGACAGGCAGAGCTACTATGGACAATTCTTTTTCCTGGGCCCAGAGATTTTATATTGACCCAGTTTGTATTTCGGCGCAGTTGCATGGAAAGCGGGGAGGGGAGGGGGAGGGGTTGTGAGCGCTCGAGCATACTTCTGTGTAAAACAATCAAAGAATGATTTGTAATTTTTGTATTGTTTGTTGTTTAACGACATACTCGCGACAACTAGGTCATACAACATTGACCATTTAAGTCGCCTCTTACGACAGGCAGGGCTACTATGCACAATTCTTCTCCCCGGGCCCAGACATTCATATTGACCCAGTTTGTCTTGCAGCGCAGTTGCATGGAAAGCGGGGGGGGGGGGGGGGGAACATACTTCTGTGCACGGGGGGCAATAAGCTTACGATGATGGAAGTAATGCTGTAGGAGGGATGATTATCGAGGTTGGGTTCGGGGACATGGCCGTGCATGCAGTCACAGTGACAAGACAAGTCTGGATGTTGCTATGGAATTGTTTTATTATGGTATTTTCCATAAGAAAAACAAACTCCATAGCAACCATATACTTGACTCGGCTGTGCAGCCTGATACAGAGACCGTGTCTAGTCCACAACAAGTATGTTCATGTCAGTACTGGTCACGCCGTCAGAAGGTGGGCATGTGCCCTCACAACGCCTATATCCATAGCTGCACTACAATACCGGAAGAACCCGGCAGCAGGACACGAGATGCTACTAAAAGTTAGGTTGATAGTACATAATCCGAGACGACACCAGCTTGCAAGCTAACGCGACGAGACTTTACCTGTAATTCTGGAACCGGCGCTGTGAGCCCATGGTGGGTAGGTCTTAACCATTACATAATCCGTGACGACACCAGCTTACAAGTTAACGCGACGAGACTATACCTGTAATGTTGGAACCAGCGTTGTGAGCCCCATGGTGGGTAGGTCTTAACCATTACATAATCCGTGACGACACCAGCTTGCAAGTTAACGCGACGAGACTATACCTGTAATGCTGGAACCAGCGTTGTGAGCCCATGGTGGGTAGGTCTTAACCATTACATAATCCGTGACGACACAAGCTTGCAAGTTAACGCGACGAGACTATACCTGTAATGCTGGAACCAGCGTTGTGAGCCCATGGTGGGTAGGTCTTAACCATTACATAATCCGTGACGACACCAGCTTGCAAGTTAACGCGACGAGACTATACCTGTAATGCTGGAACCAGCGTTGTGAGCCCATGGTGGGTAGGTCTTAACCATTACATAATCCGTGACGACACCAGCTTGCAAGTTAACGCGACGAGACTATACCTGTAATGCTGGAACCAGCGTTGTGAGCCCATGGTGGGTAGGTCTTAACCATTACATAATCCGTGACGACACCAGCTTGCAAGTTAACGCGACGAGACTATACCTGTAATGCTGGAACCAGCGTTGTGAGCCCATGGTGGGTAGGTCTTAACCATTACATAATCCGTGACGACACCAGCTTGCAAGTTAACGCGACGAGACTATACCTGTAATGCTGGAACCAGCGTTGTGAGCCCATGGTGGGTTGGTCTTAACCATTACATAATCCGTGACGACACCAGCTTGCAAGTTAACGCGACGAGACTATACCTGTAATGCTGGAACCAGCGTTGTGAGCCCATGGTGGGTAGGTCTTAACCATTACATAATCCGTGACGACACCAGCTTGCAAGTTAACGCGACGAGACTATACCTGTAATGCTGGAACCGGCGTTGTGAGCCCATGGTGGGTAGGTCTTAACCATTACATAATCCGTGACGACACCAGCTTGCAAGTTAACGCGACGAGACTATACCTGTAATGCTGGAACCAGCGTTGTGAGCCCATGGTGGGTAGGTCTTAACCATAACATAATCCGAGACGACACCAGCTTGCAAGTTAACGCGACGAGACTATACCTGTAATGCTGGAACCAGCGTTGTGAGCCCATGTCTTAACCATTACATAATCCGTGACGACACAAGCTTGCAAGTTAACGCGACGAGACTATACCTGTAATGCTGGAACCAGCGTTGTGAGCCCATGGTGGGTAGGTCTTAACCATTACATAATCCGTGACGACACCAGCTTGCAAGTTAACGCGACGAGACTATACCTGTAATGCTGGAACCAGCGTTGTGAGCCCATGTCTTAACCATTACATAATCCGTGACGACACAAGCTTGCAAGTTAACGCGACGAGACTATACCTGTAATGCTGGAACCAGCGTTGTGAGCCCATGGTGGGTAGGTCTTAACCATTACATAATCCGTGACGACACCAGCTTGCAAGTTAACGCGACGAGACTATACCTGTAATGCTGGAACCAGCGTTGTGAGCCCATGGTGGGTAGGTCTTAACCATTACATAATCCGTGACGACACCAGCTTGCAAGTTAACGCGAAGAGACTATACCTGTAATGCTGGAACCGGCGTTGTGAGCCCATGGTGGGTAGGTCTTAACCATTACATAATCCGTGACGACACCAGCTTGCAAATTAACGCGACGAGACTATACCTGTAATGCTGGAACCAGCGTTGTGAGCCCATGGTGGGTAGGTCTTAACCATTACATAATCCGTGACGACACCAGCTTGCAAGTTAACGCGACGAGACTATACCTGTAATGCTGGAACCAGCGTTGTGAGCCCATGGTGGGTAGGTCTTAACCATTACATAATCCGAGACGACACCAGCTTGCAAGTTAACGCGACGAGACTATACCTGTAATGCTGGAACCGGCGTTGTGAGCCCATGGTGGGTAGGTCTTAACCATTACATAATCCGTGACGACACCAGCTTGCAAGTTAACGCGACGAGACTATACCTGTAATGCTGGAACCAGCGTTGTGAGCCCATGGTGGGTAGGTCTTAACCATTACATAATCCGTGACGACACCAGCTTGCAAGTTAACGCGACGAGACTATACCTGTAATGCTGGAACCGGCGTTGTGAGCCCATGGTGGGTAGGTCTTAACCATTACATAATCCGTGACGACACCAGCTTGCAAGTTAACGCGACGAGACTATACCTGTAATGCTGGAACCAGCGTTGTGAGCCCATGGTGGGTAGGTCTTAACCATAACATAATCCGAGACGACACCAGCTTGCAAGTTAACGCGACGAGACTATACCTGTAATGCTGGAACCGGCGTTGTGAGCCCATGGTGGGTAGGTCTTAACCATTACATAATCCGTGACGACACCAGCTTGCAAGTTAACGCGACGAGACTATACCTGTAATGCTGGAACCAGCGTTGTGAGCCCATGGTGGGTAGGTCTTAACCATTACATAATCCGTGACGACACCAGCTTGCAAGTTAACGCGACGAGACTATACCTGTAATGCTGGAACCGGCGTTGTGAGCCCATGGTGGGTAGGTCTTAACCATTACATAATCCGTGACGACACCAGCTTGCAAGTTAACGCGACGAGACTATACCTGTAATGTTGGAACCGGCGTTGTGAGCCCATGGTGGGTAGGTCTTAACCATTACATAATCCGTGACGACACCAGCTTGCAAGTTAACGCGACGAGACTATACCTGTAATGTTGGAACCAGCGTTGTGAGCCCATGGTGGGTAGGTCTTAACCACTACATAATCCGTGACGACACCAGCTTGCAAGTTAACGCGACGAGACTATACCTGTAATGCTGGAACCAGCAATGTGAGCCCCATGGTGGGTAGGTCTTAACCATTACATAATCCGTGATGACACCAGCTTGCAAGTTAAAACGACGACACTATACCTGTAATGCTGGAACCAGCGTTGTGAGCCCATGGTGGGTAGGTCTTAACCATTACATAATCCGTGACGACACCAGCTTGCAAGTTAACGCGACGAGACTATACCTGTAATGCTGGAACCAGCGTTGTGAGCCCATGGTGGGTAGGTCTTAACCATTACATAATCCGTGACGACACCAGCTTGCAAGTTAACGCGACGAGACTATACCTGTAATGCTGGAACCAGCGTTGTGAGCCCATGGTGGGTAGGTCTTAACCATTACATAATCCGTGACGACACCAGCTTGCAAGTTAACGCGACGAGACTATACCTGTAATGTTGGAACCAGCGTTGTGAGCCCATGGTGGGTAGGTCTTAACCATTACATAATCCGTGACGACACCAGCTTGCAAGTTAACGCGACGAGACTATACCTGTAATGCTGGAACCAGCGTTGTGAGCCCATGGTGGGTAGGTCTTAACCATTACATAATCCGTGACGACACCAGCTTGCAAGTTAACGCGACGAGACTATACCTGTAATGCTGGAACCAGCGTTGTGAGCCCATGGTGGGTAGGTCTTAACCATTACATAATCCGTGACGACACCAGCTTGCAAGTTAACGCGACGAGACTATACCTGTAATGCTGGAACCAGCATTGTGAGCCCCATGGTGGGTAGGTCTTAACCATTACATAATCCGTGATGACACCAGCTTGCAAGTTAAAACGACGACACTATACCTGTAATGCTGGAACCAGCGTTGTGAGCCCATGGTGGGTAGGTCTTAACCATTACATAATCCGTGACGACACCAGCTTGCAAGTTAACGCGACGAGACTATACCTGTAATGCTGGAACCAGCGTTGTGAGCCCATGGTGGGTAGGTCTTAACCATTACATAATCCGTGACGACACCAGCTTGCAAGTTAACGCGACGAGACTATACCTGTAATGCTGGAACCAGCGTTGTGAGCCCATGGTGGGTAGGTCTTAACCATTACATAATCCGTGACGACACCAGCTTGCAAGTTAACGCGACGAGACTATACCTGTAATGCTGGAACCAGCGTTGTGAGCCCATGGTGGGTAGGTCTTAACCATTACATAATCCGTGACGACACCAGCTTGCAAGTTAACGCGACGAGACTATACCTGTAATGCTGGAACCAGCGTTGTGAGCCCATGGTGGGTAGGTCTTAACCATTACATAATCCGTGACGACACCAGCTTGCAAGTTAACGCGACGAGACTATACCTGTAATGCTGGAACCAGCGTTGTGAGCCCATGGTGGGTAGGTCTTAACCATTACATAATCCGTGACGACACCAGCTTGCAAGTTAACGCGACGAGACTATACCTGTAATGCTGGAACCAGCATTGTGAGCCCATGGTGGGTAGGTCTTAACCATTACATAATCCGTGACGACACCAGCTTGCAAGTTAACGCGACGAGACTATACCTGTAATGCTGGAACCAGCGTTGTGAGCCCATGGTGGGTAGGTCTTAACCATTACATAATCCGTGACGACACCAGCTTGCAAGTTAACGCGACGAGACTATACCTGTAATGCTGGAACCAGCGTTGTGAGCCCATGGTGGGTAGGTCTTAACCATTACATAATCCGTGACGACACCAGCTTGCAAGTTAACGCGACGAGACTATACCTGTAATGCTGGAACCAGCGTTGTGAGCCCATGGTGGGTAGGTCTTAACCATTACATAATCCGTGACGACACCAGCTTGCAAGTTAACGCGACGAGACTATACCTCTACCGGCGTCGAGAGAGCAATGGACTCTCTACGGCTGCTTCTTACCGTCGCGACACCGGCGTCGAGAGAGCAATGGACTCTCTCCGGCTGGTCTTCTGCCGCGACGACCGGTGTCGATAGAGCAATGGACTCTATGGTATCGCCCTAACGTCCGCCCTCGACGGCGCTCGACGCCACCTGACGGCCGCGGGCTCTCTCGGCGCACCTCGACGCCCTGATGCATAATATGCGTCCTTGCTGCAGGTCTGAGTGGCGACGTCCCTACACGTCTGGGTTGCAACATCCTTCTTGATCACTGTATATTGTTTCGACCCCTCGATTGTGGGTAGGGCTCCTACGGGAGACAACCTCTCGCCCTCCTCGCTGGTCATCAAGTAGACGAACTCTTCGGCGGGGTAGCGGGCAACAGACGGGGCGGCCGTCTTCGCTATCACCAACGAATATTCGGAGACCGACCCTCGCAACGACGTGGAACTCGGCTGCTCCTTCGGGCTTGAACTATCTCGAGTGGCCAACTCGTGGATGAGCAAGATGACGGACGCTACGCCCAATCCACCAAAGAATCCATTAATTACGTCAAATCGACTAATTTCTAGTTTAGATATTGCAGAACCCATTTTATGTTGATGGGTCCCGAAAAGGAATTGTGTGTAAAAGAGATTGAGATAAAAGTGCTTGTAAACTACAATTTAATTTATCTTGAGATTTTACTGAGAATTTTGATGGCTGGTCGAAAATTGTGTGTTGTCTCTGCCAAAACGCAACACGCACTAATGTACTTATTAACATGGAAACGTCAACAATTATGGTGAGAAGAACAAACAATTAATAACGATAATGTTGTAGTTATAATTAAAACAAGGCTTCGTGAATCTCAACAAAGCCGATTCAAGGTCCATCAAGGTCCATGACATGCATATACATCCACTGAACATGATACAGAAACACATACTAAAAACAATACTAAAGAAACCATTTACATACCCAACAAAATTAATACACACGGCGACTAAAATCTATAACCCGAGAAAATTATATGTCGGGAAACATATAAGGAAAGAGCCAAAATTCTCCACTCTCATAAAACGAGAACTAATGAAACAGGAAGACTGGAAGTCCCAAGAGTACGACTACAGCTAATCCAACGACACGCACTATTTTTATTATTATTATTACAACGCTTATATTAACTTGCCTTGTTTGTCTGGACGGAATCTTTGAATCGATATTCCACCTACTTCTAGATGTCCGATCAAGCTGAAATTGTTTACACATACGTATTCCTGATGACAATACATGAATTAACTGTCATATTTACTAAATGGTCAATTAATTCATCATAATTAATTATTTAATGTTTTAAATGGAAATCGATGTTTAACCCACTTTCCAACGTCAAATCGAGTTGAACGTTTTCACACAGACGTATTCTTAATGACAATACACGAATCAAATGTCATATTTACTAAATTGTCAATTAATTTATCATAATTAATTAATTAATGTTTTATATGGAAATCGATGTTTAATCCACTTCCTAACGTCAAATCGAGTCGAAAGTTTTCACACAGACGTATTCTTAATGACAATACACGAATCAATTGTCATATTAACTACATAATCAATCAATTGATCATAATTAATTAATTGATGTTTTATATGGAAATCGATGTTTAACCTACTTCCGAACGTCGAATTGAGCTGAAAGTTTTCACACAGACGTATTCTTAATGACAATACACGTATCAATTGTCATATTTACTAAAAATAGTCAATTAATTCATCATAATGAATTAATGTTTTCTATGGGAATCGATGTTTCACCCACTTCCCAACGTCGAATCGAGTTGAAAGTTTTCACACAGACGTATTCTTAATGACAATACATGAATCAATTGTCATATTTACTAAATAATCAATTAAGCCATCATAATTAATTAATTGGTGTTTTATATGGGGATCGATAAAACACTCACTTTCGAACGTCGAATTGAGCTGAAAGTTTGCACACAGACGTATTAATGACAATATATGAATCAATTGTCATATTTACTAAATAATCAATTAAACCATTGTAGTGCCGCCGATAGATATTATTCAATACAATCAAATCATCAAATACTGATCAATAAATACCAGGGCTCAATAAGACTACTTTTCTTGAGGGATCAATGAATTGGGAGAGTAGGACGTGTTGTTATCTATTAATCATAACACCCATGTACAATTAAGTATAAGTTTAATAAAAGACTTTTCATAACTTACATACAACAATGGGTTTGATTAAACCTAACATTCCCTAACCTGGAAACACGTCCTAGCTCTAAGATAGCTGAGATAAGAGAGAGCATTTCCCACAGGAAATGGCTGTAGGGGAAATTTCCCCTCCTTAGAGAACTAGTGTTTTAGGCTAAGTTGTGCCATGTGTCCACTGTGGCTGTATTCGATTGGCTAATTTAAATATTGTGCACTCGAGCTGACCAATCAGCTGTTGGCTGATTCCAGCCGAGTGCTGGCATCTCAAAGAGGTAGCCGTGAAGACGTCTAGTGCTGTGTCAGCATGGTGTGTTATTACACTGTGACGTAACACCCTGACTGGATGAAGGAATGCACTTTGAACGTCATGTTTTAGAGATGATAAGTTTTACTGTAATGCATGAATGTTCCATTACAACTTACATTGACTCCAATAATCATCTACATTAATCGATACTGTTGTAATTTATTGATTAATGTAGTGTTACCTATGATTACCAATCAATGGACACTAGACATAGTTGGTTTTCACCTGTTGAATGATTATGCTCATCAGCCAATATTGATTGAAATCAATGACAATCATTTTAATGATGAACTGCATTCCAGCGTTCATTACACCATCATTATTAATTAATCGATATTCGATATATATTCGATTGCAAGATTCTTTAAGACTAAAAAGTATAAAATAATATTACATGAAAAAAATATATTTTTTTAAAAACAACGCTTATATTTAAATGCACTAAAAAGTAAAAAATAAATTTTCGTCCACCAAATTTTTGCCTCACTCGGAAAATAAAAGCGTTGGGCGCTTCCGGTATTGACATAGATTGCAGTATTCTGCTGTTTATGCAGGGAAAGCGCCCAACGCTTTTATTTTCCAAGTGAGGCAAAAATTTGGTGGGCGAAAATTTATTTTTTACATTTTAGTGCATTTAAATATAAGCTTTGTTTAAAAAAAAATATATTTATTTCATGTTATATTTTAGAAACTAAAATTTACAATATGCTTCCCTCACACATTCATAACTACAAGTCAGAGAGTAAATTCACCACACAATTAGACAAATGGCTCCTAAAATACTCCAACGAGGAAATAAATAATATTATTAATTTGAAAATCAACAAGAAATAATCAGTAATTAAAATAATGAATTTTCTATATAATGTCTAAATATGATATCTCGATATTCTACATCATCATGTCTCAGACAAATGTAACATACGTTTGAAACCAAAATGTGTAATTTATAGTTTTAAGTTTTTAGAGGTTAGTTTTTAGTTTGTAGTTTTTAGATTGTAGTTTCTTTAGTTAGTTTTTAGTATTCATCTTGCTATACATCACCCGTCAGATTTCACCATCATAACCATCATCATCATCATCATCATCATCATCATCATTATCATCATCATCATCATCATCATCATCATCATCATCATCATCATCATCATCATCATCATCATCATCATCATCATCATCATCATCATTATCTACATCATCATCATCATCATCATCATCATCATCATCATCATCATCATCATCATCATCATCATCATCATCATCATCATCATCATCATCATCATCATCATCATCATCATCATCATCATCATCATCATCATCATCATAAACAAGTTTGTAGATATTTTGAAGATAACAATTTGTTTTACCAATTCCAGTCAGGTTTTAGAAAAGGTAAATCAACAGAATCTGCGCTGCAATTAGTGATGTCTAACTGGAGGGTTGAAATGAACAAAGGCAACGCTATTGTTACCGTGATGCTTGACCTAAAACGTGCATTCGAAGTGGTTGACAGAAAAATATTAATAGAGAAACTTAAGATATATGGTATAGGTGGTAAGGTATTGGAGTGGTTCATTGATTATCTAAATGGAAGATTCCAGAAAACTAAAATAAAAACATTTGTATCTAATGAGCAAGAATGCAATATAGGGGTCCCACAAGGATCAGTGTTGGGAGGTTTTCTATTCTTAATTTTTATTAACGATTTACCGTTGTGCTGTAAGGATGTTTTTGTGAAGTTATTTGCTGATGATGCGTTGGTTTACATTACGGGTACGGACATCAATGACCTGTGTGAGAAAATGAATGTAGCATTGCAGAAAATTGAAAAATGGTTCCTAAAAAATAGACTAAAACTAAATGTAGAGAAGACATGTGCTATGTGTATATCAAACTCGTGCAGTAAAGAAAGAAAACTGAAAAATGCCTGTTATACAAACATTATAGTTGGAGTGGAGGTAATTATTTTTCAAGATAGTGTAAAATACTTAGGAGTAATTATCGATAAAACATTAACTTTTAATGAGCATGTAGATTATATTTGTAAGAAGATTGCAAAAATTTGGAGTGTTGAAAAGAAGTGGTAGTACACTTTCAATGTGGGCAAAGCTACTTATTTACAAAACAATAATAGCACCCCACTTTGAATATGCTGCTACAATAATGTTTAGCATGAGTAGAACAAATGTTGAGCGATTACAGAAACTTCAATGTAAAGCAATGAGAATTATATTATGTTGTGGTATAAGAACCAGCAGGAATTTGATGCTGCAAACATTGCATTTTATGTCTGTGGAACAAAGGATTCAATACAGAACTATTATGTTCTTAAATTATTGCATAACTACTAAGGAAGAAAATTATTTTAAGAAATTTATTATCAAAAAGTCGTCAATACATAAACATGAAACAAGAAACTGTAACACAATACACCTGCAAAATCAACAGTTCATGAATGCACAAAAATCAATTTTTGTCAATGGTATTAAATTGTATAACAGACTGGGCAGTATAGGGCAAATGACAGGTGGTAAGTTTAGAAGGCATGTAGTGGAATTTGTTAAAAGAGAATTCCCACTGGGAGTATGAATAATGCCTTAGTTGTGATAAATATGTAATGAAAGTCTGTAGGCATAGGGTAACCTAAATTGTATTTTTCTTATTTTTATATGTATAACTAATAATATTATATGATGTATTGCTTAATATATGTCTAGTATGTAAAATACTATACGAGTATAACGTGTTATGTACGAGTATACGCGTATTGTATAATGTATAATGTGTAATGCAAAGAGTGCTACTAGCTCCAACCGAGCTATAAGAAATAAAGAATACAATACAATACAATCATCATCATCATCATCATCATCATCATCATCATCATCATTATCATCATCATCATCATCATCATCATCATCATCATCATCATCATCATCATCATCATCATCATCATCATCATCACCATCATCATCATCATCATCATCATCATCATCATCATCATCATCATCATCATCATCATCATCATCATCATCATCATCATCATCATCATCATCATCATCATCATCATCATCATCATCATCATCATCATCATCATCATCATCATTTATTATATATAACAGCATACATTGTGCCAACAAACAAGTTTACAATAACAATCTGAAATGTTGTTGACTAAGCGTAATATAAATAGCACAGCAAAAAATTATGTATTCATACAATTAAAAACAATAAATAACATAAAATACTGACGCCATCATCATCATCATCATCATCATCATGAAATCACGCAGCCTCTGCGCTTGTTAAAAACAAAATCCATCCTGAAAAAATAGAATGTTAAAAAACTACCATCATCATCATCATTTAAAAATGCACTGTCAAATACTGTCTAGCCCGGTATCTCAAGTAGACAAATTATTATTTTATATAACTAGCTCAGTCGATATTACATTACTTACTCGTTTGATGGCTTGATGTTTACCTCACGAACAACCGTCGCACTTCGAAACAGGCCTGTTTCGTCGTCCCGAAGCAGCTGTCGTGGGCGTCACACACACAAAAACCAGTCCTCCACTGACACCTTTTTAAACAACACTAAGTTTTTTTATCTTGTTATTTTTCTCAACTCAACAACAACTTCACTGAATGATTTCCTAACCCATATTCATTTCCTTGACCGACACAACCATACTGTCAGTCTTCCTTCCAACACCAAGACTCACTGACTACTCTTCCCTAGCAACCTGATCAACAAACTTCAACAATCTTTCTTTTCTAAAAACCATTTCTTCTTTTTACCAAGCTTCCTAGATCCAACCCTATCCGCCTTCCATATATGTTACAATTACCCCCCTATTTCTTATATTTGTCCTTTTAACGATAAATATAGAAATAATTATACCCCAAATGACCATCCCCTAAACGAATATATCCTCCATTCATACTGACTACCTCATCAACACTCCAACTATGGTCAAAGTTTGACAATACCTCAACAATGCCACTCTGTAATTCCCAACAATGTCTGACTTACTATAAAAAAATCCACCCAGTGAATAAAATAATATTTTTTTAAACTTCTCGACAACACTATGACATGACAAGACTATTATGACAACGCTATTACGACAACACTATTACGACAACACTATTACGACAATTACCCCCCATGTTTTTTTAATTTTTTGTCGCAATTTGAATTTCGTTCCACAAAAATGGTAAAAAAACATACCTATGGCAACCAAAATAACATCGAACCCAAGACAAAATGTCGGCCGATCACACTACAGCAACGAAACAAACATTTAACCACATTACTATCAACATGAAATCCACCAACACATACAGAACAATGTTATTCCATAAACATTTTGTACGGTTTCAAATTAACAATATTAAAAACTCCCTTCGATACGCCTTGAGTAGTAACCAATTCATATGCATTGGCACCTGCAATTGCGGCTATATCATATGGACCTTCATAAATATCAAAAAATTTTTTACACTCCTTGGCCGATAAATTGGAGACATGTAACGACTTTAATAAAACTTTATCGCCCACCTGGAAGACAGTTTTGTCTGGAAATTTATTTTCATGACGTACCTTCCTGCTCTCCGCCTTATTCAAGAGCCTCTCTCTTGCCAACATGATTTTTGTATTTTTCGGTATATCCGTACAACCTTCTTGGGTAAGTTTTAAACATGAAGCCACACTAGGTTTATATTTCTCATTAAAATGAAGCTCCGTTGGTGAGTATCCGGTACTTTCGTGATATGTTGAATTCAACCAATCTTCAACTTGTGGAATCCATTTCACCCAACTAGCATGATTTTTCGAACAGTACACTCTAAGTATTCTCCCTATCTCTCTCATAACTCTCTCAACTGGGTTCGATGCCGGGTGTCGTATCGAACTCAAGTACGCCTTCACTCCCCTCTCTTCCAACGCTTCATTCCACTCACGTGAAGTGAATTGAGTCCCGTGGTCTGATAAGATGCTACTAGGCTTTTGAACCGTTGCTATGTATAGTTTAACCTTGTTTGTAACTGCAAGTGCCGTCTGTCGAACAAGTGGGTACAGGGTGACCAATTTAGAGAACACATCCAGAAACACAAAAACATATCTCATCCCTCTTTGTCCTTTTGGCAATGGTCCGAAAATATCAACTGACACTAATTGTCCCAAATTCGTTGGTATAATTGGTGTGTACGTGCCGTGTGCGATACGATTAGGGTGTTTTGTTCTTTGACATACTTCACACGTACCCACAATCTTTCTCACCATTCTCTCTAAGTGTTTAAAATGGAAATATTCTCGTAATGCAACGATACATTTTCTCGCCCCAAAATGTCCCAACTCAACATGAACACTATCAACGACTTCTTTTATTAGCGATTTCGGTAAGCACAATTTCCAAGGGCAATTATCTCCTGTCCGGTGATATAATTTTTTATTTTGAATCTTAAATTTCACCTCCCTATCATTGTCTTCAATATCCAACCTTGTCATTATTTCGCCAAAGTGATCATCCTCCCTTTGATATTTATCGATATTGTTCAATTTTTTCTTTAAGTCAGGACGAATGCTCTGAACAATAGGCGCGATTAGTACTTCACGGTCGGTGTTTCGCATATCAACCATATCACCATTCAATTTTGTTGGGAATCTACTGAGAATGTCAGCTACTTTATTATCCCGTCCTGGACAGTGAACAATGTTAAATTTAAACTGTTGAATTAATAAAATCCATCTCGTAAGTCTGCTTGATAGAAGTCTACTTTGCATTAAAAACGTAAGTGCCTTGTGATCGGTAATAATAGTAAGGTCCACACCCAATATGAAAATTCGAAATTTCATCAGCGACCATACAATTGCCAATAATTCCTTCTCGGATACCGTAAAATGAACTTCACTTCCTTGGAGCAATCGTGACGCCATACAAATCACCATTTCGTGCCCTTCATTATCCAACTGATATAAATGAGCGCCCAATCCTATATCACTTGCGTCGCATTGTAAATAGAATGGCTTATTGTAGTCTGGAAATTTTAACTGTACATTTGCAATAAAAAGAGATTTTTCTTTGTTGAACGCATCTTCATGTTCATCTGTCCATTTCCAACTCACTCCCTTCTTAATTAACCCCTGTAATGGTACAGTAACCTTCGCATATGTTGCTGCATAAATACGGTAGAAACTGCAAAGTCCAAGAAAGCCTTTAAGTTGACGCGTATTTCTTGGTCTGGGCCAGTCATATATAATTTCCAATTTACGGGGATCAGGGCTCAATCCTCCCTTACTCAATATGTGTCCTAAAAATGGAACAGTGCTCTGGAAAAACTTCGATTTTGCTAGATTAATCGTTATTCCCGCTTCTGCCAATCTAGATAGTATAATTCGTATATGTTCAAGGTGCTCTTCGAATGTACGCGAGTAAATGAGTAAATCATCGACATAAGCTTTACAAAAGTGATCGATATCGCAACCCAACACCTGGTTCATTGCCCGTATGAAGACCGCCACGGACACATTTAGTCCAAATGGTAGAACAGTAAAACAGTAAACATTCTGATTGTGCTTAAACGCAGTAAATGGCCTACTTTTCTTGGCCAATGGTACTTGCCAATACGATGCAACCATATCCAAGTTGGTTAACCATTTAAATTCTCCGAAACTCTGTAGCAATTCTTGTGGCGGACAAGGGCTTTCGTACTCGGGAATTAATCGCTTATTTAAATGTCTCGCATCTAAACACAATCGTACTGCCCCCCCTTTTTTCATCACCACAACCATCGGATTAATGTAAGGACTGGTAGATCTTTCTATTACCCGACATTCAAGCATACTCTCAATTTGTTTGTTAACTGCCTCCTTATGAGCATATGGTATCGGATAATTCCTTTCAAAATAACCTTCATCATTTTTTAATTTAAGTTCGCATTCAAATCCCTTAATCCTTCCCGGAGTGTCTTTAAACAATTCTTGATACTTGAACAATACATCATGTAATTCAATTTTTTGATAGGATTCCAAATTCAAATTTTCAATTATACCTTGTAACTTAGCCTGTCCTATCTCAACATTAATAGATTCATAAGTTGGTTCATTAATAGTAATTCCAATTTGGTCTGACGGATTTAATTGACAAACAGTGCTTAGGTTTCTGTCTTCAGTAATGTTATTTCTGTGCATAGTTATTAATTGTGGATCGATACATTGTCCCTTTACTTGAACCCTCTTGTACTTGAAATCCACACTCACCGAGTTCTCAGTTAGCCAATCAATACCCAATATTACTTCCCTTACAAGGTTCGCCACGACTAAACACATCACTTTTGTCTCAATTGATCCAATGTTTACATCCACCAAAACCTGTTTTGTCACACGCTTACTTCTCTTACTTGTTGCTCCTATCACGTTTATTCCAACCACGGGCAAAGAAACAATATGCACTCCCTTACTAACCAATTCCTCGTAGAATTCTTCCGACATACATGACACCTCCCCTCCTGAATCTAACAGGGCATCCACTTTAACACCTTCTAAAATAACTTGTAAAACAGGGCACATCGGTACTTCTTTTTCACAATTAATAGTTTCCTCGTCATCTTCAATTAGAAATTCACTCGGTTTCTGAAACACCGTATTAACTTGTTTCGCGGGTTCTTGTAATAAAGGCTGCTGATTCCCGCTAACTTCCTCAGCCCCTACTTGTTTAAACTTCCGGAAGAGTTTTGTCCACTACTGGTTGATGGCCCATCGCGTTTAACGGTATTTCGTTCTCTTGTATTGTTGTAACTATTGTTGTGGTTACGCCAGTTCCCATAGTTATTATCCCTGTTGCCGTAGTTGCCATCACGTTGACTTGCCATAAATGATATGTTTTCCCCTTCTAGATTTGTTAATATGTTCAAGATCTGACCTGCCGTTCCCTCAGCCTGTAGGAGTACCACTTTGACCTCTTCCCTGAAATGGCTTATTAACTGCCTCACCAACACAGGTTCCGGTATCGGACATGCAAGGTATTTGGCTTGTCGCATAAGACGTTTGAAGTATCCCGACATCGACGAGAAACCGGAAGGAGAATACAACCCATTGTAAATCTGTTTCATTAACCTGTTTTGCTCAAACTGGTTCCAATATTTTCCTAAGAAGTCGTGTCTGAATTGCTCATACGTTCTGAAATCATTTTCCCTCAGCCATTCCTTGACTGAACCTACACAACTCTGTACAGCGAGACTTAATCTGGACTCTTTCGGTACCTCGTACATATCAAACCTGCTTTCCAAAATCGTCATGAACTCTACCGGATGTAAGCCATTCGTCGAATTGTTAAATTGAACCTGCTCACTCGCTAATTTATCACTCACGTACCTTTCACGCTCCCATACGACTTCATGGCCTGAAAAGGAACCAGCTAGGTTCGATTTACTCATGACTCCTCTGACTTCCGTCACCTGATCTTGAAGTCCATTGATCAAACTAAAAAGTTTGATTCCACTTTCTACTTGTGTGGATCCATCGTGTTCTAGCCTAGTAACCACCTCAGATAACTCTTCAATCTTTTCAGTATATTGTTGTCCGTTTTCATCAATTCGACTAATCACTCCTTTAATTTCCTTGTCCATACGGACCTCTAGCTCCTTCTTAACTTCTTTAACTTGTTTATCTACCTGTTTTCCCAAACTATACTTTATCATACTCATCTCCGTGGTCATTTCTTTCCTCATCTTCTCTAAGTCCACTTGTTTAACCATATCCCTCTGCATTTCTTCCAAAGCCCTAGCTTGCTCATCCTGCCCTTTCTTCATTTCTTCCAAAGCCCTAGCTTGTTCATCTTGCCCTTTCTTCATCTCCGTGATCTTGGCTGTCACACCTACTTGCATCCTCATTAAATTCCTTATCATGCTCTTGATATCTCCATCCTCATCTGGTCCATCCATCATCAAGCTCCCTTCAATATCGTCAAGCTCCCTCTCCACTCTTAACCCCTCATATTCACTTCCTTCAATATCATCAAGCTCCCTCTCCATACTTTAACCACTCTTTGCTACTCCAAATTTTCTTGAACCTCCACTAGTCTATTCATACATTCACACAATCATACGTATCAACCTATGGACAATCTCGAATCTGATCTGCCGATTTAACTAAAATTTGGTAACACTTTCCCTAGACAAACTTCTCTAGCCTAATATTGATCTAAGCCTATGGACAGACATCTACCATCTCGGTCGTTGTAGTAGACCGAGCCCTACACGTTGGAGCGCCAAATTGTCAAATACTGTCTAGCCCGGTATCTCAAGTAGACAAATTATTATTTTATATAACTAGCTCAGTCGATATTACATTACTTACTCGTTTGATGGCTTGATGTTTACCTCACGAACAACCGTCGCACTTCGAAACAGGCCTGTTTCGTCGTCCCGAAGCAGCTGTCGTGGGCGTCACACACACAAAAACCAGTCCTCCACTGACACCTTTTTAAACAACACTAAGTTTTTTTATCTTGTTATTTTTCTCAACTCAACAACAACTTCACTGAATGATTTCCTAACCCATATTCATTTCCTTGACCGACACAACCATACTGTCAGTCTTCCTTCCAACACCAAGACTCACTGACTACTCTTCCCTAGCAACCTGATCAACAAACTTCAACAATCTTTCTTTTCTAAAAACCATTTCTTCTTTTTACCAAGCTTCCTAGATCCAACCCTATCCGCCTTCCATATATGTTACAGCACTTATACTCAGTTGTACTGCCGAAAACCGGTCACATGTTCTATAAAGATATCCCGGCTCCACCGAATTGTATCGCTGACCATGAGCCTTTTCATTATGGCTGAGTAACGTCTTCCAATACCAAGCATCTTTATAACCCGATCATTTCTAGTATCCCAGGAACCCAGACTACCTACAACCACTGCCTCTACCTTAGTTTCAAACCCCTGACTTCTGAGCACTTCAGCATGTGGCGCGTATTTCCGTATTTTTTCCTCCCGAGCAGCCAACAAGGCATCATTGTGATTCTCGGTGGGTACTGTAACGTCCACAATACAAGCTTTTTTTGTTACAGCGTTCGTAACAACAAGGTCAGGTCGTTCCATTAGATCACAATTTTGAATCTTTTTATTGACTCGGATATTATTAGCCCGATCCTTTGGAATAGCCTTCACCAGTCTGTCAAGCACACTGTTATGCCTCCTAGTCCATGCGGCAGTGTGGTACTTACACGAGTTGAGGACATGTGGTAGCATTTCAAGTCCATAGTCACACCTACGACAGTTTTTGGGTGCGTTTCCATATCTACGAGTACCATTCAGCCCCACCGTATATAACTGTGCTTTTGAAACAAACCGCCAGTCACAAAACCGTGTAAAGCGTCCTGTAGCCATGAAATGGTTACTAACCGGGGACTGACATGAATGCCTGAACACTTTTTCTTGGTCAGGTTTTTGAAGCAGTTTTCACTTGTAACTATGGCGGAGTCCATTCCGTAATTGGCTAGCCAGATATCCACGAGCCTTGGGTGGTATTAAATGTCTTTCAGGGTTTCTATTTGGCATATCGATTGTTATGGCTATCTCATCCTTTGCCTCACTGTACCCCCACTGACACCCAATACGTGCTTGAAGTCTTCTAGTAGCACTGCGTGCTCTTGTCCAAATGGAACTGATGCCATTACTTCTTCCCCCCAGCTCTCCGTCCATGCTTCCTGACAAGTACTAGCAGCAGTCTTCAACCCTTGTTTTCCTGCCAATCCGTTTCTTAACTACATCCTCTAAGGAAGCCCACGCAATGTCTTTACATAGTGGATCATTACACGTAAGAAGGCGAAACGGATGCGCAACTGCCAGTACGTCTACTGAGTCACTGGTTGGTAAAAGACCTGCCCCACCCTCAGCCAAGGGCATGTAGACTACTTCAGCACTGGCACGTCGAGGAAGTGACATCCATCGTTTTGCAGCTGCCTTCGTTTTCCGGTCGAACTTGTAAAAAAGTGTCTTCTTCATCCCTCCCCCACGCATAATAAACTTGAAGCGTGGGAGAAGGAAAGTTCGCACATCATCTAATTTCTGCCAAGGGGCTAAAGGGGAAATATCAATTTTGTGAAGATCTTCGCACATCATATCTAGTTCAGCCACTGGCGTTTGCTGTACACGAAATCCAGTAGGAACACCAAGATGCTGGTAGGCCTCTCCATCTGCCAAGGCTTTCATCGGTTTTCCTTGTATATGGAATATAGTGGGGAGTGCGTCTCTTTTTTTCCTACAGTCAATGCTAACAGAGGCACACTTCTAAGGATTAAAGGACAGGCCTGCCCATTCGGCTGCCACTCCCGCCACTCTCAAAAGACGTCTAAGGGCCAAATTATTCTAAGCTGTTAGCACAAGGTCGTCTGCATAAGCCAACACCGATATTGAATGCTTATAAAGTTCAGCCCCACAACTGTCACCCAAATTTGTAATCGCCCTAATAATGGGCTCAATTGCTAAATTAAACAGGATTGGGCTTAGTGGACACCCTTGCTTTACTCCAGCTTTCAGATCGATATCATTTGTATAGCCTTGCCCTGTCCGAACTTTTGTCGCACTTCCCTTATACATGTATGTTATAATCTCTAAGACCTCTTCAGGTACACCCAGCAAACGAAGAGTTTCTTTCATGTACTCATGTGGCACTGATCCAAATGCGTTTGAAAGATCCAGCCAGGCAGCATACAGTTCTTTATTGTGCCTTCTGGTGTTATCAATTATCGATTGCAACACAAAATTGTGCTCTAAGCACCCTTCAAATTCCATAAACCCCTTTTGCATCGTCGATATAATGTTGTTCTTGGTAGCCCAGTTCGACAGCCTTCCCCCTAGGATACCTGCATACAGCTTGCTCATAGTTGACCCTAAGGTAAGTGGCCGCCCGTTGGATAAATCATCCCTACTTCCTTTACCTTTATAGATGAGTACTGCTCTTGATTTTTTCCAAGCCAATGGAACTTGTTTTGCCCTAAGGCAGATGTTTAAAATAGAACACAATAGTTGGCATTTAGTATCTACTTTCTTTAGCAAGCTATATTTAATGAAATCCGGGCCAGGAACAGAGTCTTTTGTGGAATAAGGCGTAATCTTATCTTACCTGCCGTAATAGGGCGGGATATGTCACCATCCTCAGTAGTTGTTGTCTGCAAATTTGGTATTATATTTGGTGGTGGCGTCCATTTGTAGTTAGGGTTACTGAATGCATTTGTGAAGTACTCTTCCACAATATGTTTATCTACTTTACATCATCATCATCATCATCATCATCATCATCATCATCATCATCATCATCATCATCATCATCATCATCATCATCATCATCATCATCATCATCGTCAACTTCAGTTTTAACTTTTGACAACGTATGATTAATATTACTTACTTTAAATTGTAAATGTTTTCTAAACTAGTTGTATCAAGTGAGATTGACAATATAAATGAGGCAGCCACGTACGAGTCCCACGACTCATGTGATGTCTAATCTATGCGAAATAATAGCTATACCTGTTAGATATACAAAATGTAAACTGTCTTTTCTCTTGAAAATAAAGTTCAAAGTTTAAAGTTCGAGATTCCCTGGCGGAGGCTCGGTGACGGACCTTGGACCCCCGCCAGGGAATTTACGGACCTTGAGCCGAACGATTGGAATTCAAGGTCGGCTCGATCCTCCAAGCTGAATTTCGCTAACCTTCGTGGATTTGATCCAAGCTGCCCTGGCGAGGTATCATCGAACTCGCGCTTTCGGCGGTGATTTCTGACAAGAATGAATTTGAATTTGAATGAAGGAAATATAATTAGTAAATGACCTAATTAGCCGATTATCCCGCGTTTTTCACAATTTTTCATCGGACATCCACTGTTACGAGAGTTGATCCTACCCACACAGTGTTTACTCATCATCCCAGCCCTTGGGCATTCGTGCTTTTAAACCTGTATTCTTTCATTTGCTCTAAAGGGAAAAAGTTTCCAGCAAATTTCGAAGCAGAACTACATTGAACTTTAATAATTTAGTAAGTAAGTAAGTAAGTAAGTAAGTAAGTAAGTAAGTAAGTAAGCTAGTAAGTAAGTAAGCAAGTAAGTACTTAAGTAAGTAAGTAAGTAAGTAAGTAAGTAAGTAAGTAAGTAAGTAAGCAAGTATGTAATAAGTAAGTTACTAAGTAAGTAAATAAATATGAGTAGATAAGAAAGTTAGTCAGTCAGGTCAGTAAGTCCGTAAATAAGTAAGTAAGTAAGTTAGTAAGTAAGTAAGTAGTAAGTAAGTAAGTAAGTAAGTAGTAAGTAAGTAAACGATATATTTGCGTTGTTTAACAGGCCGACACTCAGCACCAGTCATACGGCATCTGCTCCTATTCGCTCTCTCAAGAACGAATTGTCATGAGGTCATTATCTAACATGGCGGCAACAAGGGATACTTTTGGTCGTCTTTGTTTACAAACAACTGCAATATCGGCCAATCCACACAGAGCTGCCTTAATAATGGTGTCGTTGGTGTGTGGTGGTAGAACTACATTTTCAACTGTAAGACGTCATATGATGGTAGCCCCTTTGTCGCCTCCCACGACTTTTAGAGAGCTACTGTGTATCTATTTTACCCTGCGAATTGTCAGTAATTATTACCACATACAACGTTGAGAAGACAACTTGCGCGTTAACACCAGACAACGGCTTGAGATCGGTAAGACGCCCAATATCATCCATTTCCCTGTCACAAAAATAAAAATACTACCATACTTTATTCGATACGAGTTTTATTTTATTTTATTTTATTTTGATTATTTGCTGTTTAACCTTGAGGTTACTAGCAACACCAAAAGACAACAATGAAACAAATGAATTGAATCGATGGACAAACAACAAGCTGTCAAAAAATAATTTCTTCTGATTTTGGTAAACAAAACAAAAATCAAACAAATACACATACAAAACTTTCACAGTCGTTGTCCATCATTAAAAGTTTTAAAAGGCTTGTTTTTATAATTTTGTATGATTGCAATTTTATTATTTTGACAGCTGATTGTTTATCCATCAGCTAAATTCATTTGTTCCATTGTTGTAGTCCGGATGTGACGTCAGTTGCGGGTTCCCGTAGTTATAGTCCAAGAGCCAGCAACATAAAAGCTCCCCTCATAAGGTACATATGTTTTGACTATTGGAATAGGAGCGGAAAAACTACTCTACTAACAAAACGCACGTCTTACTCCTCAACGTGGGGGCTTTTAGGCCCCACAGGGGGCCAAAAAAGCCGAAAAAAGGCCCAAGGTTCCCCTCATAAGGTACATGGATGGAGTAAACGCCATTTTGTAGAGATAAGTGTCCCAAATAGGAATTCGAAGAGTAAGACGGGATATTAGGGGGCGTTTACCGATCAGACGCCATTTTACCTAAAAAGGGCCATTTTTTATTTTCGCACATGCATGCGCTTAAATACTCAAATCATATCCGGAAATGTCTCGAGACGTAGAAAAACATACATTTTAAAGAAATTTTGGGTTATTGTCCTCGCCAGACGCCCTCAAAAGCGGCCCAAAAAGGCCAAGGTTCCCCTCATAAGGTACATGAATGGAGTAAACGCCATTTTGTAGAGATAAGTGTCCCAAATACGAATTCGAAGAGTAAGACGGGATTTTAGGGAGCGTTTACCGATCAGACGCCATTTTGTCCAAAAAGGGCCACTTTTTATTTTCACACGTGCACGCGCTTTAACACCCAAAACATATCCTTAAATGCCCCTAGAGGTGAATACATTTCTAAGATATTGTGTGATGTCCTCGCCAGCCCCCCCCCCCCCCCCACAGCCTCGATCCGGATGCGATAGTTTTGAAGCTCCGCCCACCCCTAACTTTAATATACCAGTATTTATTATTATTAATGTCAGGATTTAAGGATATGTTTTGGGTGTTAAAGCGCGTGCACGTGTGAAAATAAAAAGCGGCCCTTTTTGGACAAAATGGCGTCTGATCGGTAAACGCCCCCTAATATCCCGTCTTACTCTTCGAATTCCTATTTGGGACACTTATCTCTACAAAATGGCGTTTACTCCATTCATGTACCTTATGAGGGGAACCTTAGCCTTTTTGGGCCCCTTTTGAGGGCGTCTGGCGAAGACAATAACCCAAAATTTCTTTAAAATGTATGTTTTTCTACGTCTCGAGACATTTCCGGATATGTTTTGAGTGTTAAAGCGCATGCATGTGCGAAAATAAAAAATGGCCCTTTTTGGGTAAAATGGCGTCTGATCGGTAAACGCCCCCTAATATCCCGTCTTACTCTTCGAATTCCTATTTGGGACACTTATCTCTACAAAATGGCGTTTACTCCATCCATGTACCTTATGAGGGGAACCTTGGGCCTTTTTTCGGCTTTTTTGGCCCCCTGTGGGGCCTAAAAGCCCCCACGTTGAGGAGTAAGACGCGCGTTTTGTTAGTAGAGACGTTTTTCCGCTCCTATTTCAAAAGTCAAAACATATGTACCTTATGAGGGGAGCTTTTATGTTGCTGGCTCTCCGTCTATTAGTATTATTAGTGCAGGCCATGGTCTAACGATGTTCTTGACATATTGGTCATGACGTATTCCGAATTAGGTCCATTGTACATTGCGGGAGTCGTCGTATCCAGGGTCCACGAAGTGAAGGCAAGACCAAGTTGAAGGAGGAATATTAAATGGGACGTGAGGGAAATGTGTGCGTAGTTTCACGGCCCAAACCACCGATAGAGTGGCTCAGTAAGGTGGTAAGTAAGACGCGAGACTCTAATTCGGGAGGTCGCCGGTTCGATTCTGGCCACCGGCAGTTACTATTATAAGTCCATGGTCACGCTCACAACTATACTACAGGAGACATTTAGCAATGTATTTCCCAGGACATTATCATAAGCATGGCGTTATTATTAATTATCATTCTCTTTACTATATACTATATACTATATTATCGACTATTAACATAACCTTTGTTTTCCTCACTTATTGTGTGTGTTTCACCATAAATCATTCATTCACTCAGTGGCGTACCTAGAAACTGATAATGGTGGGGGGGGGGGGGGGGGGGGTTAAACATACCGTAGAGGTGGGAGTCTAGAGTCTATTCGCTTTTAAATCGAGATGTAGGCGCGCCACCGTCGCAACCATCATGGCCGTCCGAGACGGGATAAACAACGCACGGCTAACCTGTGTTCCATATGTTTCTAGCAGTAGATTAGTGAGTGACAGGGTGATGGTGTCTGTGATATACATTTATCACATAAACGCGTTTGTTGGGAACATACAGCGACCATTTGTCAAAGCTAATAGGATTTTTAAACGGTTATCGTTTAATTTAACCCTCTCAGACCCCACGTCCTCAATTGTTGACACCAATTTTTGGATTTTATTACAGTTAAACGGGACGTTAGTTCTCATTGATCGCTATTAACAAAAATCAAATGTTTAGTTTCAAACCGTTTCATTTTTCCCCCGCTTCAATGTGACGAATGGTACCTTTATTAGAGACGTTTCAAAATTCATACTTGCAAAAACAGCTAAAAACTAGAGAATTTTGATATGTCCCGAAAATTTGATTTATTTCTAGTTTGTGTTGCATTTGAGGGAAAAAGATATGAAAATAAGCAAAAAATTGCAAAAAAAATCTATTTGTTTTAACTACTGAGCCAAATTTATTTTGGTCCCAAATTTTGGATTTATATCCAATCCAAAATTTCCCAAAAAATCTTAAAAAATCATGGCATATTTATTTTAAAAAATCTCAAACACATTAAAAAAATCAGAAAATTGATTGTTAGTGTATTTAAGTTGCGTTATCTGCTAAAAAAAATGACTGAAAGGGTTTTAACTTTTAACAGTAGTAATATTAAGTAAACGGGTACTATGTAGGCAAGCATCCCTTCAGACATCATAATTACATGCAAAAACCACATTTGATAAACGTGAATATTAACTGCACAGGTGAGAACAACGAAGTTAACGCTACTTGCTCATATAAAGCAGGTTCGAGGAAGTGTAGACATGACTATCTAAAAATACGGGCGGTATAATTTTTATATCTGTGAAGCGTATATTTCCAATTCTATTAGCATATTTGGAAATTCCCGTTCCGTAATTAAAAAACGGCTCTTGACGTCATATCTCATGTAAACAACTGCCTCCTTGAAGTATTCTTAATAATATCAACGATATTAAGTTGGATATTTTACAATATCTAGGATGCAGTGACTTTACAACAATGCCTTTTATACCACTGTTTTCTTCAGAAAATACATTTTGATACAGTATTTACCAAAACGTGTTTAAAATAATGCAATTATTTAACATACTGTTGTTAGTTAATGTTGAGAAGTGAAATTTACTAACTAGAAATAAACGTTGGTTCAGTTTAAGTTTTATGAGAGCAATAATCTACTAAAGAGTGGGATTTCAGTACTATTTGTATGATATAAAATTATTGTTTACTGACATATGACGTCAGAACCTTTTAATCACGAGCAAGATGGCGCAGGTTCGTTTCAGAGCGTGTTTTGACAACAATATCTTTGACTTGCTGTTAAAGCGATGTTAATGTACCTTTCGAGCCGAAACCAATTAGTTCCCGTTTGTTTTAACTTGAGGTAACCAGAAAGCAAATAAAAAAAATGCGTAAGACTTCCCTATTGTATAAAGCATCAAGAAGACCGTGAGTATTCAGATAGGAATGGAAATAGTAAGAAGGCGGTGAAAAGACAGAATGGGTTGTGACACTACAGCCAGTCCCATTATCCTTCCAAACCATCGCAATGATTATGAATGTAAATTAATAATTAATATAAAGTGCTTTCATTGATTATGATGTGATTAATTACAATGTTTTCAATATTTAAGTTGTCAGGGTAAGGCCTGCATCGCATGCTGAAAGGGAAGGCTCACACATTTTTTTTAATTGTTTACTGGTTACCTCAAGTTAAAATAAACGGGAACTAATTGGTTTCGGCTCAAAAGGTGCTTTAACATCGCTTTAACAGCAAGTCATAGATATTGTTGTCAAAACACGCTCAGAAACGGACCTGCGCCATCTTGCTCGTGATTAGAAGGTTCTGACGTCATATGTCAGTAAACAATAATTTTATATCATACAAATAGTACTGAAATCCCACCTTTTAGTAGATTATTGCTCTCGTAAGACTATAACTGAACCAACGTTTATTTCTAGTTAGTAAATGAACACTGCTCAACATTAATTAACAACAATTTGTTAAATAATTGCATTATTTTAGACACATTTTGGTAAATACTGTAACAAAATGTATTTTCTGAAGAAAACAGTGGTATAAAAGACATTGTTGTAAAGTCACTGCATCCTAGATATTGTAAAATGTCCAACTTAATATCGTTGATATTATTAAGAATACTCCAAGGAGGCAGTTGTTTACATGAGATATGACGTCAAGAGCCGTTTTTCAATTACGGAACAAGAAGTTCCAAATTTCAAACTTAAAATGCTAATAGAATTGGAAATATACGCTTCTCAGATATAAAAATTATACCGCCCGTATTTTTAGATAATGAGCTTCCATTTTGAGGTGCTTTGAGGAATATTTATTTTTGATGAGACTTCCCTATTATAATTTAATGGTTGGTTAATTATTTATATATATATATATATATATATATATATCTGGCTCCTGTTTCCAACTTAAGTTAGGTCAGGGGGTGGCTATAGCCACCAGGATTCTGGGGCACTTCAAGAGCTCCTAACACCGGCTTGCCAGGCCTGTCATGTCCTCTTTAAATTCACTCTCTTTTCTTCCCACCAGCTCAAGCCATCCACTTCTGTCTTCTTAGAGTCTTTTTGCTTGCACTTCTTGCCAACTTCCTCCTCTATCTTCTACATCATTTCTTATTCGATCTTGCCACCTCTCTCTCGGTCTACCAACTCTTCTTTTAACTTGGTCTCCACTTTCAAATTGTGTCTTTAAGATTCTGTTCTCTCCCATTCTTGTAACATGTCCATACCACCTCAACCTTTCTCGTCCTATTTTATAAAACAGCTTTTCAACTCTAACTTATGTCCTGATTTTCTGGCTTCTAATTTTGTCTAGCTTTGATATTCCGGCTATGGCTCTTACAAACTTCATGGAGGCTGCCTGGATCCTACTTGCATCTCTCTCTCCTAGTGTCCAGGTCACTGAACCATATGTAAGGATGGGTAAATAGTATACCTTATATAGTAGCACCTTACATTCCCTAGGGAAATCCTCATTCCACAGTAACTTTCTTACTTGCTGATAAAAAGATTCTGCTTGCGCCACCCTTTTACCAATCTCACTTCCCATCTTTGCCTCCTTTGTGATAATGCTTCCTAGGTATGCAAACTCTTCTGTCTCCTCCAGTTCCTCTTCTCCAATTTTTATTTTGTTAAAAAAATTTATAAAAATTTATATTTTTGTAAAATATGATGAGAACGTATATGGGACCAGTACGTGGTTGGTGATAGTCTTGCCATAATTTACCTTCACCCGCTAGATGCCTCTGAAAATCACTTCTAAACGGAGGGGAAATGTTACTGCGTGGTGGTGGGGATAGTTCTACTCGAGACGTCGACAAGGGAAGGTCTCGGCTGCTGTTCCGTTCCGTTCAGACGCGTAGTCGTTTGGCCAAGTCGGCCCAAGGAATGAATGGAGAGCCCCCGCGGAGGTGCCCATTGTCACAGTCTCGAACTGCTGCCCGTCCTTATCCCGACTACTCGCTGGTTAGTCACGGCCGGGCGCAGAACAATTCAAACCTTTTCTTTTGTCTTGCTAGGTACTTTATTTACAACACGTTTTTCGCTAATCATATTAATTTTGTTGTCACATTGTTCGTGGCTATGTGTTGATCATGAGACTTCTTGAGTTTTTGTTCTACGATGAAAACAGCGGATTTAATACAATCCAATTCCAATACTCAATACTGCATGTAAACATGGCTCATAATGATGATGATGAAAAACCACCACATGACATCCATGATATCCAAATACACAAATACTGCAATAACACTAAAAAAAATCATAATAATAGTAATAATAAATAATAATATCAATAATATAATTGTTATGGGATATGGCTTCAAGTCATCCAGTGTGAAACTGATCCAATACCCAACTCATCCAATCAAGTCGACGAATATTACCATTTATTATATTAATATAAAATAAAATGAGTTTTGCGGCAAGTGATCCCGAGCTCAAGTCATCCAAACAATTACCTGCCTGAAATAATCGACGAATAATACATCAAATAAAAATAATATTAAATTAATTACTGCCTCAGTTTCACATTGGATCACATGCGCTCTGGATGAGTTTCACCACTCCGTATTTAAAATAATAATATAAATATTCAGCAGTTTAATACGAAACAATTCAAGTCATCCAAAGAGAGAGACAGAAGACTCGTACCACGCGGCAGGCGGCGAGCACGCTACCAAGTAGCGCGCGAAACGAGGACATTCGCGCTTAAGATGACACCTCCGCTCGTGTTCAGGAGATTTTGTACTTTGAGTTCATCGAGATGTACGAGACCTTAATGAGGAATCCAAAAATCGAAACCCCAAATCTCTGATTATTATGCTTCCCTCCCGTTTCACGATGTATAATTTGGAAAGTGTATTTTCACCGAAAATTTTAGTTTTCACAAAAGTGGTTAACCCCCCCCACATATTTCAAAATAAACAAAATGATTCATCAATGATTCACAAAAAAGTGGTTAACCCCCCCACATATTTCAAAATTAACAAAATGATTCATCATTATGATCATCAGTCGTCAGTGCCAACAATGCTACTAAAGTGTTCAGTTTGAACATTTCAAATATGTGGTACGATGCAGATACCACCACGAAGTATAGTTCGTCCAACGAGACTTGATGGATTTCGGCAGATTCGCCGACTCAGCGGGAACTTGTAAGCTGCGTGTCACCAATCATGAAGCTTTGTATTTTATAATACCGTCCTCACTGACTGCCGTCAGTGTTGCCAGGCTGTCGTTTCTTTGCGAACCTCTTTCCAAAACAAATGAAGCGAAATAATTTAATATGGTGACATTGTGTTAGTGATTTTACCTGGGCTTGCCACCTTACCTTCGCTTTTGTCAACCCACATTGTGTTTTGATCTCCAGTGCTCGTGGCGCCAAAGAGTTGAGAGTAATAATGGGGAATGTTTCCACTACTTCGACTAATCTCTTCTTGTCATCGACTTCAACGACTATTTCCCAGAAAGCATTAAAGCTTTCCCATAACTTATGTTGCACCTTGGCAACACAGGCCAAGCGGCTTTTGGAACAGAGGAAGATACTCCTTTCAAAATGTGTGAAGAAATCTGGTCTTTTGTCCCTTTGAGGAAAACGAAATCCATCAAGTCTCGTTGGACGAACTATACAATTTCTGAAGTTTAGAAAAAGAGTTCCGTCGGTAGCGTTTCCGAGTCATCACCCTCATATTGAACGGGACACACCATTAGTGAGACCCTCCCCCCCCCCCCCCCCTGAGGAATTTTGGAGACCTATATATTTTGATAGAGTGATGAAATTGGAGTAGAATTTGACTTGTTGGCCACATGGCCAGTGGTGGGTGTGGCACCCAGGGGTGTCCAAAGGGTGAATTTTGCTGATTTTGTGACCATAAATTATTTGTTTACAGCCAAACCAATAAACAAATTACAAATGTGATTTCATATTCGTGTTTAGAATCACAAACTTAGTTTTATTCATATTTTTTGAACTCCAATATTCTCCGGAAATCAAAATTTTGATTTTGCCATGTCCCTAAAATAGTCAAATCATATCCTATTCAAAAAATCTTCAATAATTAGGTAGCGTCGTATATTTTAATTAAAAATTAGTTTGTTGGTCACTTTTTAAGTCCTGGGTATGGCACCCAGGGGTGCCCAGATGTTGCATTTTTCTGTTGATTTAATTATGACAGTATTTTTTTACAGCTAAACCAATAAATACATTGCCAACATAATTTCAGATTCGTATTTAGAATTACAAAGTTAGTTTAATCCATATTTTGTGAACTCCCATATTGCTCGGAAAGCAAAATTTTGATTTTAGGGTTATGTCCCTAAAATGGTCAAATATTACCGTTTTACAAAAAATCTTTAATTATTAGGTAGCGCGATATATTTTAAGTAAAAATTACGTTGTTGGCTACTTTTAAAGTCGGTGGTGTGGCATCTAGGGGTGTCCAGATTTTGCACTTTTCTGTTTATTTTTTTCCTATAAACTTTTTATTTTAGAGCCCCACGGATAAATATAACAGAGTTATGATTCCATATCAGTGTTAATAATGACAAGTCTAGCTTTATTCGTATTTTTATAGTTTTACCCCCTTGAGTAACTCGTGTAATAAGCCTCAGGGGGTACTTGAGCTCTAGTGATGTATCACCTTCCACGAATTACGTACCGATTCCGATAACGATGGTTTATAGGTCTCTAATTCGTGAGGTCACCGGATTGATTTCGTACACCGGCAATCCTGAATTACGGTTATTCGAATGTTTTCCTCAGTCATAAAGGAAATTGTGTCCTACTAATGGCCCTCGAACATTAATTCACACCGCCCAAACATACCTAGAGTTAGTCATCTAATGCTGATGTGGTCATTGTTAGATCCCGGAAAACCATCCAGGCCTCCTCACCCTCTTCCCTTCTTCTGTCCATATGTTGTTTTAGTGTGTTATGTTAATCAGTCAATATCTGTACCAACTATAGAGTCGGTAAGGGGGTGGGAAGTTCCTACCATCACTTGGACCTCGGCTCTACCTTAGCCGGCTAGCCATGTCACGGACACACCCCGCATCCCTGACCCCGCACCGTAAAGGGAAAGACAACTTCGTACCTGATGCCCTATCGCGTGCCGTGGAGGTGATAGAGCTGTCCAAAGAGGAGCTGGATCCTTGGTATCAACGCATGATCGACCGAGTGACCAGTAACCCGGCCGAGTATGAAGACTGGAGAGTGGAAGTCGGACATTTGTACAAACACACCAGGGCCACAAAATTCAGTGCACCAGAAAACGGTGGAGGGTGGAGGCTAGTCATCCCAAAAGCCGCTCTGAAACGAGTACTGGAAGAATGCCACGACAGCCCACTCGCGGCACATTTAGGTACCTTCAAGACCATTAGACGGGTCACGGCAAAGTACCATTGGCCAATGATGGTGAGCGATATTGTACGATATGTGAGGAGGTGTAGTATTTGCTTGGCGCAAAAGGTGCCGCAACTCCGGCCGTCAGGGCTCATGGGCAGGCCTCGTAAGGTAGACAGACCATGGCAAATGACTAGTACTGATCTGTTAGGACCCTATCCACGGTCTTGGAAAGGCAACACTTTTTTGTTGGTAATATGCGACTGGTTTACCAAATATACGTTATTGTTTCCGTTGCGGGCGGCCACTGCCAACGCCATCACCAAACATATCGAAGAGGACGTTTTCCTAATATATGGCGTGCCAGAAATTATGGTCTGTGATAACGGTAAGCAGTATGCAGGTAGGAGTCTACGCCAACTTTCGGACCAATACAATATACTAAAGGTATGGTTTAACGCCCTGTATCATCCCCAAACCAACCCCACGGAGCGTGTGAACAGAGTGGTAAAAACGGCGTTGAAATCGTACATAAAAGAAGATCAGCGAGATTGGGATGAGGCTGTTCCAAAAATTGGATTTGCTTTGAGGAACGCGACTCATGAGGTCACCGGATACACTCCCGCATTTCTGAATTTTGGCAGGGAGCCCGTGATATCGGGCAACGAATATGGCGCCGGGATTAAAGATAGTCGGCAGGTACGTTTTGACGATCGCGAAAGGCGAATAAACCAACTTAAAGAAATAATCCCCATTTGCGGAAAGGTACAGGAAAAACTCGTCAAAGCCTACGAAAAAAACGCCAAAACATACAACCTCCGCCGGAGAGAGGCAACTTACGAAGAAGGCCAAATAGTGTGGAAGAAATCATACACGTTGTCTGATGCTGCCAGAAACTATTCTGCAGGCCTAGCTCCGACATTCATACGTTGCAAGGTGAAGAAGATAATATCGAGTCTAGTATACCAACTAGAGGACATGGAAGGAAAGGATGTAGGCCGTTGGCACGTGAAAGATATAAAACGCCACCCAGATGAAGACGGGATGGGAGAAGAGACCGAGAGCAACTAGGATGCTGATATTAGGGGAAAGATAAAGATTTCCATTTTATAAAAATCTTTTCTCGTTGGAAGGGGGTAGTGTCACGGACACACGGCCCGTGACCGCCTTTCGGCCCACACCCCGCATCCCTGACCATGCCGCACAAATCTCCCACCCTAGTGATATCTGTTGGTACCGAGACCACCTCGGTACTGATGATACGCGAGAGGGGTGGGAGCGGGGCTGTGTGAGAAGAGAACCAGCTGTGGGACGTTAGTCGAGAGTCAGTCTCAGCGAAGAGGAGATTCGTTGCGAGTGGAGATAGAGTTTCCGTTGAGATAAATGGGGCGTTTCACGTAGACCATTCGTAAAAACATGTCCACAATTTCAATATGATACTTTGTATTAAGTGATACACGAGTGACTACCGGAATGTGATAAATTTGGGAGTTACATTGAACAGTTGACTTTCGTAGTACGTAGAACAGTGATGCACGTGTCAGCGTGCACGTCCACACTCCACGTAGCCTACTGCAGTCATAGCTGCTGACTTTGTCTTGTGACGTTGCTGAACGATAGTATTTGGTCGTACTTCGTGGTTACTTGTGAGTACGGAACGTGGAGGATGTATAGCCACATGACATCAGGGCGAGTGTTTTCTAGTGCGTTTCGTTCCGATTACCCTGACCGATGCCGAAGAGTGTAAGCAATTCAACATTTATCTTAACGTATGAAGTGAAACAAGAAAGGCTAGTGTGAGCTTATATTACCATGTATTACATATCGATAGCCAATCTAACATCGTGTGCCATCGAACAGTCTGGGTTGAGCGATAGCTTGGCAACAAAGAATGAGGCAGCGGCAAAGCTTGGCTGATAAATGCATGCGGCCGAGTAAGACGCGTCATCAACTATGGAGCGCTGACAGCGAGTACACAGCTGGGCTACACGAGGCCGGGCCAATGACGCGTCATTAAGGTGCATGTGCACTTATCGTTGCAGTCCCATAACTACATAGAGACCATTTGGACGGATCGGTTGCTCGGCCCCACAGTTTCGGCAGGATGTACAGCTAAGTACTGCACCACTTTATTAGTGGCCTCACTTGTTTGTTTAATTATCCCGTCAGCTGACAGCGGGGACAGTTTGGCGTGCCTATCCGCCGGGTCCATAAGGAAGGGTTGGCGCTTGGTGGAACGCAGAAAATACTCGTTTTGTTTCTACTTATTATTTTCTCACCCCGCACATGACCCATTTCGCGCGCCGGTGTCACAGTCTCATATGACGTCAAGACACACATGACTCTTTGTTTATCTTGTGCACTAATTGACGTGCGTCATTAAGTTATCTAAATGTCATTCTTATAAATGCAGTTGCAGTTTGTTTACCATTTGTGTATTAAGTAAGGTTCAACCACATGGTGGACGTTTATTATGGTGACAACAGTTGTTGGATCTCACTGGTCGCGTCTTGCTGAGGCGATTTTCTAGCGTAGCTATATTTTGCTCATTCTGATATACTGTTTTATGTAATCTCTTGGTCACATATAATCATCTGTTAAGTTTTGTAATTATATATTCACACTTATACCATATTATTTCACAAGTTGTCTCTGGGTTTTCCAAGCTGTTATTTCTATGAGATCATCATAATTAAATCTCGTGGTGTATAAGGGGCCCCGCGCGAGTACTTTTTTCACAAACTTACAGCGTCTTTGTGTGAGTTGTAGTAATTAGCTACGTTGTTGTATTATACTGTATAATTTAATATTTTTGTTATTCAACACTGTTTATGTTATTTGGTAAACTATTATTAACAGTAACGAGGATACTTTTCATTAAATATATATATATTCAATATTCGCATTAACTGCTGTTGCAATTCTAATAATACGTTATTCCTTATCAACCACCACCTAATAATAATTGAACACTGCTGGGGCTTTGTTCCTTTTTCCCCAAAGCGGTCTGTTAATATCAATAATCATCATAATATTTATAAAAAGAAAGGAACTGGAGCCCGTTTTGAGTATCCCGGGAATAGAGGAGTCGACCCACGGCCCAGCTACACCATCAACCCCCACGTGGCAGCGGCAGTGGCAGACTTTGGGTAAGTCGTCACAGCCATGCCTATGACGCTTCACCCCTTTTCTTCCTTTGTCCGACTGACTTTGAAAAAAATATTTTCTTGTGTTAATTGTGCCCTTACCGCTGTCATAGTTGTTGTGTCCTCCCCATGTAATTTACACGTTCTTATGGAACGACTCAGAGAGGACAGGTAAGGAGGAAAAGCACTAAAAAAAGCAAGAGGCCCGAGCCCGAAACAATAGGTTGAGCCCGTGCCCGAACGTGAAATGGCCGGCCCGCACAAGCACTGTGTGGCCACAAGGAATCACCGTCCTCGAAGCTCTGTTGATGGTGCCTGCTTTGGAGGATGGATGTAAATCATCCGCCTACACAGGTTTCTTGAGACGGCCCTCCATAGCAAGAAAGCGCTGGATTTCCGAATCCTGGATTATAGGAATTAGGACATCGTACCTTCGCTGTGTTGAGAATACGTGAGGGTTTTCATCTATAATGTAGAGCTTGATGACTTCCCACGACAACACGTATACTTCACTTCACGCCATTCGGCGCTCGCAATTTATAATATCGTATCAAATTATATAAATATTTTTTCGAATAACTCAACCAAACTCAGGTTAAGTCAGTCACGAAAGCACGGACACTTGTACTGATAAACACCCGAGGACACAGGACCCAAACTGGGGCCGTTCCGCAGCTACGACACACGTTCACGGGTGAGCGCACAACACCACAGCACCCCGCACCAACCGGCTGGACCCACGCAAGCTGAGGGTTACAAGAGAGGGTTACGTCCCCCAGTAAAACCTTGTGACAGCCGACCTGAACATGCGTACCAGGGTGGTAAGGGTTCGTTGGTGGGCGCGTGAATTCGGTACATACCAATATATTCGACCTTTGAGATTTATCGGTGGATTTTAATTTTATATAGCCTACATAAAATCATATCTCGAAGAAACGAGTAGTATGAGGTATGAACCACATCGGGTGAAAAGTGAAATGAAAGTCATGCCTTACCTATTTTGTATTTGTGTTTTGTTTGACCCATTGTTGCTTTGGATTTGTTTTCTGTACGGGAAATAACATGCAAACAACTGTCACCTTGGTCACAAAGGGTGCCCCTAGATGTATGGGAAGTATGAATTCTAGCCTAAGGGAGTGTTCTTTTCTGTCAAATTGAAAAAGTAACGAAAAGCTGACAAATAAAGATTGCCCATTCTATTCAATATTAGAGAGTAAACGAGATCTAAAGACAACAATCAAATCCTTACGAAATCAGCTAAACTTTGTACAAACTCAGAACCCTAAGTAACATGCCTAGCCAGGCCCTGTAATGAAGATGGAGCATTCAAAATAAAATTATCCCAAGCCAATAGTTGCAATATATTTTAAACTAGGAAAAGGAAACCTTTTGTGGTGTCAGAAAGATAACAAGCTGAAATTTTCAGAATATGTTCTCATCAGTTCCATTATACTTCTGTAGAAATGGTTCACATAAAATCGTGTCGGAACACCAGCAAAAAATTATAAAACACCTAATTTTGATCTTTTAGGCTGATGCATATTTTCTGTAATAACTTCAAACATAACACACTTATATGCCTGATTTACCACTAAGAATGTGTATTTATCTTATATCTACCCTTATTCATTGAAATAAGTTTATGTTTTTTTATTATTTTTACATAATATATTAAATAATTTGCAAAAACAATTGGAGAAAATCGTTTCGCCCGTTTTCCAAGTCAATCACAAGTTACAAACAAAAATTAAGAAAAATAATTACTTGCACCATTAGATAGGCCTATTCATTGGATAAAAATTGTGTGTTTCAGTTTTCGTTTTCTAAACGTCGTCGCATTGATTGTTGCGTTGTTTGAGAGACTGTATTCTCCATATACGAACCGTAGCGCCGCCTCTGCCGGCTATACAGTATGCACATAAGCTATCCGCTAGTGCAAGCGAATCTCGACCACCTTGACTTCACACAAGTGTTACCAATCCCTTTCAACACATGCTAATCAACACACAACAAAATAAATAAAAATAAAATAAAAAATAAATCAACATTTAGAGTCTACCCACTCAGTAACTAAACTGATTTGTAGTGGGGGACTTTAATTTAAAGCAACTAAACCAACCCTGTAGGCTTCGAACACCATCGACGAGTGAGCGATAACCAATCATAGATCGATATTTCAAATACGAAACATATGAATCAGTGATTCTTAGCATGTTTAGAAGGTGGAAACCCTTCTACCACTAATACCTTTCATTCTATTGCTTTCTGCTAAACTGCTTTCTGAAACTTACGATTGCGTACTTCATTCGAACTACAGGTATTTCGGTTGTTTTGCACTGGACAGTGTGAATGCACACATGCACTTATCCAGTATATTATAAGTATATGACGCTTTTAGCTTCATCGATGTGGGATGTGTCACACGTGCACACAGAAAAGGTTTAAATGTAACTATGTAGCTTGTTTGACGTATAATGTGCCGACCACAGATAACTAATTATCACGAAGTGAATTTATTATCTGTGGTGCCGACAATACAATTTGCGGACAACGCTAAAGAGTCCACTGCTTGCTTTAATAAATGAAAAACAAATTGATCAAAAACTTTTATAGAGGTGGGGGAAGGGGAGTGGGGGTAGCGGGCCTATTTAGGCTGCTGCATAATACCACGTTAATCTAACCCTTCGATATAGAACATTATTTTTTCCGTTAGCGTTAGTTCAATTCAAAAGGAATCACGTGTGCCAAGTGCAAGTGTAAATTAGTGATTTGTGTAAGTAAGAGTTATTATAAGTGCAATGGGTAATGGCAGTGCGATGGGGTAATGGGTAATGGGTAAGTGCATTGTTAAAGTGTTCAGCACGGACTGCACACAACAATAAGATTGTGATTTTCTTTTAGTTTCCTCGTACTTTCTCACAATCGCTAATAGTTGTCAATAGTGTGAATCCTTAGTAGTGCCTTTTTAGTGCCTTCCTGATGACATGACTACTTAAGCTTACAATGAGTAAGTAATATAATGATATAATAGTGTCTTTATTTTTCCTTTTTTCTTTTACATGTACAATCAGTTTAAACACACAGTTCAAACATACAACAAAAATATGATAAGAAAAATGGGCGAATTTAAGTATAAAAATACTTTTCTTCCAATTGACCCTATACTTACAAGTTAAACAATATTAAATGCGTTAAAGCAACATTATCATTACTCTTATATTATACTTAATAACTAGACAGAAAAATCTTCAGGTATACACTTAACCACTTAAGTTTACATAAATGTATATTATAAAGTTAAACTTAACTAAATTTAAGTACTTAGGCCTAATTCAATCGGAACTAACACTGAGGAAGGCAAAATGACATTAAAAGCCTCAGTTTGTTGTGTTTTTAGAGACTATGGTAACTTCTTTCAGTTTTCATTTTAACTGATGATGATTGTGGCCCAATCACCGTCAAAACCCAATCCCAAAACGACGAGTAAAATAGTTTGGTCTGTGGTTTTTGCAACGGAGAAAATGCACCGTTATTGCCAAATGATTTGTTTGCGGTTTTAATTAATTGTCAAAGGTTTTGAAACAATTGGATCAGCTTACCGTGAACGAGATGATCCAATCACCCACAAAATATTGGAGCAAAGACAAAGACATTATGCGAGTTCCCCCATAAATTTCATCGAGTGTGTAGCAGGAGCGCATATGTCGGCAAAAGACGAATTGCCACCAAGCGAAAAAGTGCGGAGAATGATGACGATATTCCAACCCCGTCAAAACGCGCATTGCGTGCAGAAAGTGCACAGTTTGATTGGAATGTCCACTGTCTTCTCTGTAGTGAAGTGAAATTCAGGACAAACATAAGAAGGACCACACAGTTTTCTTACGTCAATATGAAGCCTGATTTGGTTAAGGAAAATGTTTTAACTGCCGCAGAAAAGCGCAATGAAGAAAATATTAGACAAGAATAGCACAGCTTACAGTGTAGATCTTTTCGCAGTAAATGCCAGGTACCACAGACCTGAACCACATTAGAACCTGAAGACATTGTTACCTGAACTACATTAGTGAAACAATTATTCAGGGGCAATTAAATTAAGAGAAAGTCATGCTATGATCAAGCCGCCTATTTTTTGCTTTAAAATTTTATAAAGGAGACTTCATTAGACTACAATTAAATAATTGCTACGTCTTCTACAAATAAATGTAAATCGATTTTTGCGGTTCAATATCGATTTATTAGCGCTTTTATAAAGCAATAGGTAACACAATGGTAATTATAATAATTTTTCATAGGAATTACCTGCCCGGGTGACTAACTAAGGTGTTGCAGTATTTGGAATAATTAGGGAGGAATATCTCACGGCTTATAGTATGACTCAGTCGAAGCGTTCGCCTTGTGACAGGAACACCTCAGAAAAACTTCAGTAAGGTCTACCAGGGGCCGGTATCGAACCGTTGATCTTCCGCCAGACGTCAATTGTTGACAAGAACAAACTATTTAATGACTTTAATATACGACACTTTTTGTTCTTCCGCCAACGGTTTGTTCTACACTAGTGAAAACCCGTTTTAAAACTAGATAATTGTTTTATCAAGAACGGTTGCTCTTAGAAGATCGATCTAAGAAACGCGGTCACTGAAGTAGATTGATATGTTCGATTTTTCAAAATCAGCCACCCTGGATGTCAGGCTATGCGCTATGTATGTTACGTGAATACTCCCTATATGTTGGTATGCACATGTAAGCACGAGGGCCGCGGCGGGGGGCAAATGGGGCACTTGTCCACCCTGGATGTCAGGCTATGCGCTATGTATGTTACGTGAATACTCCCTATATGTTAGTATGCACATGTTAGCACGAGGGCCGCGGCGGGGGGCAAATGGGGCACTTGTCCACCCTGGATGTCAGGCTATGCGCTATGTATGTTACGTGAATACTCCCTATATGTTAGTATGCACATGTTAGCACGAGGGCCGCGGCGGGGGGCAAATGGGGCACTTGTCCACCCTGGATGTCAGGCTATGCGCTATGTATGTTAAGTGAATACTCCCTATATGTAAGTATGCACATGTTAGCACGAGGGCCGCGGCGGGGGGCAAATGGGGCACTTGTCCACCCTGGATGTCAGGCTATGCGCTATGTATGTTACGTGAATACTCCCTATATGTTAGTATGCACATGTTAGCACGAGGGCCGCGGCGGGGGGCAAATGGGGCACTTGTCCACCCTGGATGTCAGGCTATGCGCTATGTATGTTACGTGAATACTCCCTATATGTTAGTATGCACATGTTAGCACGAGGGCCGCGGCGGGGGGCAAATGGGGCACTTGTTCACCCTGGATGTCAGGCTATGCGCTATGTATGTTACGTGAATACTCCCTATATGTTGGTATGCACATGTTAGCACGAGGGCCGCGGCGGGGGGCAAATGGGGCACTTGTTCACCCTGGATGTCAGGCTATGCGCTATGTATGTTACGTGAATACTCCCTATATGTAAGTATGCACATGTTAGCACGAGGGCCGCGGCGGGGGGCAAATGGGGCACTTGTTCACCCTGGATGTCAGGCTATGCGCTATGTATGTTACGTGAATACTCCCTATATGTTAGTATGCACATGTTAGCACGAGGGCCGCGGCGGGGGGCAAATGGGGCACTTGTCCACCCTGGATGTCAGGCTATGCGCTATGTATGTTACGTGAATACTCCCTATATGTTGGTATGCACATGTTAGCACGAGGGCCGCGGCGGGGGGCAAATGGGGCACTTGTTCACCCTGGATGTCAGGCTATGCGCTATGTATGTTACGTGAATACTCCCTATATGTAAGTATGCACATGTTAGCACGAGGGCCGCGGCGGGGGGCAAATGGTGCACTTGTTCACCCTGGATGTCAGGCTATGCGCTATGTATGTTACGTGAATACTCCCTATATGTTAGTATGCACATGTTAGCACGAGGGCCGCGGCGGGGGGCAAATGGGGCACTTGTTCACCCTGGATGTCAGGCTATGCGCTATGTATGTTACGTGAATACTCCCTATATGTTGGTATGCACATGTTAGCACGAGGGCCGCGGCGGGGGGCAAATGGGGCACTTGTTCACCCTGCATGTCAGGCTATGCGCTATGTATGTTACGTGAATACTCCCTATATGTAAGTATGCACATGTTAGCACGAGGGCCGCGGCGGGGGGCGGGGGGCACTTGTTCACCCTGCATGTCAGGCTATGCGCTATGTATGTTACGTGAATACTCCCTATATGTTAGTATGCACATGTTAGCACGAGGGCCGCGGCGGGGGGCAAATGGGGCACTTGTTCACCCTGCATGTCAGGCTATGCGCTATGTATGTTACGTGAATACTCCCTATATGTTAGTATGCACATGTTAGCACGAGGGCCGCGGCGGGGGGCAAATGGGGCACTTGTTCACCCTGCATGTCAGGCTATGCGCTATGTATGTTACTTGAATACTCCCTATATGTTGGTATGCACATGTTAGCACGAGGGCCGCGGCGGGGGGCAAATGGGGCACTTGTTCACCCTGGATGTCAGGCTATGCGCTATGTATGTTACGTGAATACTCCCTATATGTAAGTATGCACATGTTAGCACGAGGGCCGCGGCGGGGGGCAAATGGGGCACTTGTTCACCCTGCATGTCAGGCTATGCGCTATGTATGTTACGTGAATACTCCCTATATGTTAGTATGCACATGTTAGCACGAGGGCCGCGGCGGGGGGCAAATGGGGCACTTGTTCACCCTGGATGTCAGGCTATGCGCTATGTATGTTACGTGAATACTCCCTATATGTTAGTATGCACATGTTAGCACAAGGGCCGCGGCGGGGGGCAAATGGGGCACTTGTCCACCCTGGATGTCAGGCTATGCGCTATGTATGTTACGTGAATACTCCCTATATGTTAGTATGCACATGTTAGCACGAGGGCCGCGGCGGGGGGCAAATGGGGCACTTGTTCACCCTGGATGTCAGGCTATGCGCTATGTATGTTACGTGAATACTCCCTATATGTTGGTATGTACATGTAAGCACGAGGGCCGCGGCGGGGGGCAAATGGGGCACTTGTTCACCCTGGATGTCAGGCTATGCGCTATGTATGTTACGTGAATACTCCCTATATGTAAGTATGCACATGTTAGCACGAGGGCCGCGGCGGGGGGCAAATGGGGCACTTGTTCACCCTGCATGTCAGGCTATGCGCTATGTATGTTACGTGAATACTCCCTATATGTTAGTATGCACATGTTAGCACGAGGGCCGCGGCGGGGGGCAAATGGGGCACTTGTTCACCCTGGATGTCAGGCTATGCGCTATGTATGTTACGTGAATACTCCCTATATGTTAGTATGCACATGTTAGCACGAGGGCCGCGGCGGGGGGCAAATGGGGCACTTGTCCACCCTGGATGTACGGCTATGCGCTATGTATGTTACGTGAATACTCCCTATATGTTAGTATGCACATGTTAGCACGAGGGCCGCGGCGGGGGGCAAATGGGGCACTTGTTCACCCTGGATGTCAGGCTATGCGCTATGTATGTTACGTGAATACTCCCTATATGTTGGTATGCACATGTTAGCACGAGGGCCGCGGCGGGGGGCAAATGGGGCACTTGTCCACCCTGGATGTCAGGCTATGCGCTATGTATGTTACGTGAATACTCCCTATATGTTAGTATGCACATGTTAGCACGAGGGCCGCGGCGGGGGGCAAATGGGGCACTTGTCCACCCTGGATGTCAGGCTATGCGCTATGTATGTTACGTGAATACTCCCTATATGTTAGTATGCACATGTTAGCACGAGGGCCGCGGCGGGGGGCAAATGGGGCACTTGTTCACCCTGCATGTCAGGCTATGCGCTATGTATGTTACGTGAATACTCCCTATATGTTGGTATGCACATGTTAGCACGAGGGCCGCGGCGGGGGGCAAATGGGGCACTTGTTCACCCTGCATGTCAGGCTATGCGCTATGTATGTTACGTGAATACTCCCTATATGTTAGTATGCACATGTTAGCACGAGGGCCGCGGCGGGGGGCAAATGGGGCACTTGTTCACCCTGCATGTCAGGCTATGCGCTATGTATGTTACGTGAATACTCCCTATATGTTAGTATGCACATGTTAGCACGAACGCCGCGGCGGGGGGCAAATGGGGCACTTGTTCACCCTGCATGTCAGGCTATGCGCTATGTATGTTACGTGAATACTCCCTATATGTTAGTATGCACATGTTAGCACGAACGCCGCGGCGGGGGGCAAATGGGGCACTTGTTCACCCTGGATGTCAGGCTATGCGCTATGTATGTTACGTGAATACTCCCTATATGTTGGTATGCACATGTTAGCACGAGGGCCGCGGCGGGGGGCAAATGGGGCACTTGTTCACCCTGCATGTCAGGCTATGCGCTATGTATGTTACGTGAATACTCCCTATATGTTAGTATGCACATGTTAGCACGAGGGCCGCGGCGGGGGGCAAATGGGGCACTTGTTCACCCTGCATGTCAGGCTATGCGCTATGTATGTTACGTGAATACTCCCTATATGTTAGTATGCACATGTTAGCACGAACGCCGCGGCGGGGGGCAAATGGGGCACTTGTTCACCCTGCATGTCAGGCTATGCGCTATGTATGTTACGTGAATACTCCCTATATGTTAGTATGCACATGTTAGCACGAACGCCGCGGCGGGGGGCAAATGGGGCACTTGTTCACCCTGGATGTCAGGCTATGCGCTATGTATGTTACGTGAATACTCCCTATATGTTAGTATGCACATGTTAGCACGAGGGCCGCGGCGGGGGGCAAATGGTGCACTTGTTCACCCTGGATGTCAGGCTATGCGCTATGTATGTTACGTGAATACTCCCTATATGTTAGTATGCACATGTTAGCACGAGGGCCGCGGCGGGGGGCAAATGGGGCACTTGTCCACCCTGGATGTCAGGCTATGCGCTATGTATGTTACGTGAATACTCCCTATATGTTAGTATGCACATGTTAGCACGAGGGCCGCGGCGGGGGGCAAATGGTGCACTTGTTCACCCTGGATGTCAGGCTATGCGCTATGTATGTTACGTGAATACTCCCTATATGTTAGTATGCACATGTTAGCACGAGGGCCGCGGCGGGGGGCAAATGGGGCACTTGTCCACCCTGGATGTCAGGCTATGCGCTATGTATGTTACGTGAATACTCCCTATATGTTAGTATGCACATGTTAGCACGAGGGCCGCGGCGGGGGGCAAATGGGGCACTTGTTCACCCTGGATGTCAGGCTATGCGCTATGTATGTTACGTGAATACTCCCTATATGTTGGTATGCACATGTTAGCACGAGGGCCGCGGCGGGGGGCAAATGGGGCACTTGTCCACCCTGGATGTCAGGCTATGCGCTATGTATGTTACGTGAATACTCCCTATATGTTAGTATGCACATGTTAGCACGAGGGCCGCGGCGGGGGGCAAATGGGGCACTTGTCCACCCTGGATGTCAGGCTATGCGCTATGTATGTTACGTGAATACTCCCTATATGTAAGTATGCACATGTTAGCACGAGGGCCGCTGCGGGGGGCAAATGGGGCACTTGTTCACCCTGGATGTCAGGCTATGCGCTATGTATGTTACGTGAATACTCCCTATATGTTAGTATGCACATGTTAGCACGAGGGCCGCGGCGGGGGGCGGGGGGCACTTGTTCACCCTGGATGTCAGGATATGCGCTATGTATGTTACGTGAATACTCCCTATATGTTAGTATGCACATGTTAGCACGAGGGCCGCGGCGGGGGGCAAATGGGGCACTTGTTCACCCTGGATGTCAGGCTATGCGCTATGTATGTTACGTAAATACTCCCTATATGTTAGTATGCACATGTTAGCACGAGGGCCGCGGCGGGGGGCAAATGGGGCACTTGTCCACCCTGGATGTCAGGCTATGCGCTATGTATGTTACGTGAATACTCCCTATATGTTAGTATGCACATGTTAGCACGAGGGCCGCGGCGGGGGGCAAATGGGGCACTTGTCCACCCTGGATGTCAGGCTATGCGCTATGTATGTTACGTGAATACTCCCTATATGTTAGTATGCACATGTTAGCACGAGGGCCGCGGCGGGGGGCAAATGGGGCACTTGTCCACCCTGGATGTCAGGCTATGCGCTATGTATGTTACGTGAATACTCCCTATATGTTAGTATGCACATGTTAGCACGAGGGCCGCGGCGGGGGGCAAATAGGGCACTTGTCCACCCTGGATGTCAGGCTATGCGCTATGTATGTTACGTGAATACTCCGTATATGTTAGTATGCACATGTTAGCACGAGGGCCGCGGCGGGGGGCAAATGGGGCACTTGTCCACCCTGGATGTCAGGCTATGCTCTATGAATGTTACGTGAATACTCCCTATATGTTAGTATGCACATGTTAGCACGAGGGCCGCGGCGGGGGGCAAATGGGGCACTTGTTCACCCTGGATGTCAGGCTATGCGCTATGTATGTTACGTGAATACTCCCTATATGTTAGTATGCACATGTTAGCACGAGGGCCGCGGCGGGGGGCAAATGGGGCACTTGTCCACCCTGCATGTCAGGCTATGCGCTATGTATGTTACGTGAATACTCCCTATATGTTAGTATGCACATGTTAGCACGAGGGCCGCGGCGGGGGGCAAATGGGGCACTTGTTCACCCTGGATGTCAGGCTATGCGCTATGTATGTTACGTGAATACTCCCTATATGTTAGTATGCACATGTTAGCACGAGGGCCGCGGCGGGGGGCAAATGGGGCACTTGTTCACCCTGGATGTCAGGCTATGCGCTATGTATGTTACGTGAATACTCCCTATATGTTAGTATGCACATGTTAGCACGAGGGCCGCGGCGGGGGGCAAATGGGGCACTTGTTCACCCTGGATGTCAGGCTATGCGCTATGTATGTTACGTGAATACTCCCTATATGTTAGTATGCACATGTTAGCACGAGGGCCGCGGCGGGGGGCAAATGGGGCACTTGTTCACCCTGGATGTCAGGCTATGCGCTATGTATGTTACGTGAATACTCCCTATATGTAAGTATGCACATGTTAGCACGAGGGCCACGGCGGGGGGCAAATGGGGCACTTGTTCACCCTGGATGTCAGGCTATGCGATATGTATGTTACGTGAATACTCCATATATGTTAGTATGCACATGTTAGCACGAGGGCCGCGGCGGGGGGCAAATGGGGCACTTGTCCACCCTGGATGTCAGGCTATGCGCTATGTATGTTACGTGAATACTCCCTATATGTTAGTATGCACATGTTAGCACGAGGGCCGCGGCGGGGGGCAAATGGGGCACTTGTCCACCCTGGATGTCAGGCTATGCGCTATGTATGTTACGTGAATACTCCCTATATGTAAGTATGCACATGTTAGCACGAGGGCCGCGGCGGGGGGCAAATGGGGCACTTGTTCACCCTGGATGTCAGGCTATGCGCTATGTATGTTACGTGAATACTCCCTATATGTTAGTATGCACATGTTAGCACGAGGGCCGCGGCGGGGGGCGGGGGGCACTTGTTCACCCTGGATGTCAGGATATGCGCTATGTATGTTACGTGAATACTCCCTATATGTTAGTATGCACATGTTAGCACGAGGGCCGCGGCGGGGGGCAAATGGGGCACTTGTTCACCCTGGATGTCAGGCTATGCGCTATGTATGTTACGTGAATACTCCCTATATGTTAGTATGCACATGTTGGCACGAGGGCCGCGGCGGGGGGCAAATGGGGCACTTGTCCACCCTGGATGTCAGGCTATGCGCTATGTATGTTACGTGAATACTCCCTATATGTTAGTATGCACATGTTAGCACGAGGGCCGCGGCGGGGGGCAAATGGGGCACTTGTCCACCCTGGATGTCAGGCTATGCGCTATGTATGTTACGTGAATACTCCCTATATGTTAGTATGCACATGTTAGCACGAGGGCCGCGGCGGGGGGCAAATGGGGCACTTGTCCACCCTGGATGTCAGGCTATGCGCTATGTATGTTACGTGAATACTCCCTATATGTTAGTATGCACATGTTAGCACGAGGGCCGCGGCGGGGGGCAAATGGGGCACTTGTCCACCCTGGATGTCAGGCTATGCGCTATGTATGTTACGTGAATACTCCGTATATGTTAGTATGCACATGTTAGCACGAGGGCCGCGGCGGGGGGCAAATGGGGCACTTGTCCACCCTGGATGTCAGGCTATGCGCTATGAATGTTACGTGAATACTCCCTATATGTTAGTATGCACATGTTAGCACGAGGGCCGCGGCGGGGGGCAAATGGGGCACTTGTTCACCCTGGATGTCAGGCTATGCGCTATGTATGTTACGTGAATACTCCCTATATGTTAGTATGCACATGTTAGCACGAGGGCCGCGGCGGGGGGCAAATGGGGCACTTGTCCACCCTGCATGTCAGGCTATGCGCTATGTATGTTACGTGAATACTCCCTATATGTTAGTATGCACATGTTAGCACGAGGGCCGCGGCGGGGGGCAAATGGGGCACTTGTCCACCCTGGATGTCAGGCTATGCGCTATGTATGTTACGTGAATACTCCCTTTATGTTAGTATGCACATGTTAGCACGAGGGCCGCGGCGGGGGGCAAATGGGGCACTTGTCCACCCTGGATGTCAGGCTATGCGCTATGTATGTTACGTGAATACTCCCTATATGTTAGTATGCACATGTTAGCACGAGGGCCGCGGCGGGGGGCAAATGGGGCACTTGTCCACCCTGGATGTCAGGCTATGCGCTATGTATGTTACGTGAATACTCCCTATATGTTAGTATGCACATGTTAGCACGAGGGCCGCGGCGGGGGGCAAATGGGGCACTTGTCCACCCTGGATGTCAGGCTATGCGCTATGTATGTTACGTGAATACTCCCTATATGTTAGTATGCACATGTTAGCACGAGGGCCGCGGCGGGGGGCAAATGGGGCACTTGTTCACCCTGCATGTCAGGCTATGCGCTATGTATGTTACGTGAATACTCCCTATATGTTAGTATGCACATGTTAGCACGAGGGCCGCGGCGGGGGGCAAATGGGGCACTTGTCCACCCTGGATGTCAGGCTATGCGCTATGTATGTTACGTGAATACTCCCTATATGTTAGTATGCACATGTTAGCACGAGGGCCGCGGCGGGGGGCAAATGGGGCACTTGTCCACCCTGGATGTCAGGCTATGCGCTATGTATGTTACGTGAATACTCCCTATATGTTAGTATGCACATGTTAGCACGAGGGCCGCGGCGGGGGGCAAATGGGGCACTTGTCCACCCTGGATGTCAGGCTATGCGCTATGTATGTTACGTGAATACTCCCTATATGTTAGTATGCACATGTTAGCACGAGGGCCGCGGCGGGGGGCAAATGGGGCACTTGTTCACCCTGGATGTCAGGCTATGCGCTATGTATGTAAAGATGTATTGTATTGTATTGCATTGCATTGCATTGTAATTTATTATAAATAACAAATAATTGAAATTATAAAATCAATCAAGCCCTTCACGAATATGTCAATCATAATACAGTCCGATAAGTATTGCTATTTGTAGATATAAATCAAGCACCACTGGCTGACTGATACAATATGACCACGCCAGCCCCCGGCCTCTGCACCAGACGTCAAGTGCTCGCTGACTAGCTTATTATTTTTTTATACTTACATTCTCTTACGTTTTTTTTTTCATTTATAGGATTTTAATATGCATTTTACTTTTTGTTTCTATAGTCAATCAGGGCCAGACGGACCAGTTACCATCCATATATCTCAAACGATATTCTTTCTACGTTCGTTTGTATTATGATACCTACTATTTCTTTTGGTTTGTAACCTATATAATATTATTTTACTTCTTGTGACTAGTTACCATTTAAATCTCATAAGATATTGTTCTTACAGGGTTATAATTACTATTTTTATGGTTTGCTTTTGTTTAAATTATATTCAATTTAATGGAGACTTTTATATTTGTGACTATAGTTAATCATGGCCATTTACCATTTTTTGCACCTCACAAGATATTGTTCCTACGTTTTGATGATTTCCATGTCATACAGTGTTTTCTAACTTTATTTAAACGAGCATCAAAAGGAACTCTGTTTTGACAAAGTAGCCTACGTGGATCTAAATGAACATCCCGAAATCGGTTAAATAGTGTTGACAAATCCAAAAAACCGCATAGCGGACAAATTTGGGAGCTTCCACCCCTACAACCTAGATGGAAACAGTTATTAATAAAAATAAAATTAATAGTTATAAGTACTCCATAAAAAAGTTTCTATTATCCAAAGCTTATTATTCAGTAAAGGAATACATTGAGGACAATATCATCTTGTAATTCTAATCCTCAGTGACAACCAGTATTGTACAGTAAAGTAAATTAATTTAATTTTATGTGTAATTAATAATTACATAATATGTAACTTACTTTTGTATGTTCTGTTCTGAACATGAATGTTCTGACAATATTATGTAAATTCATGTAGTTTAAATTCATTTAATTATTAGTTACTATTAGCCCTGTATTGACTATCATCGAGTCTAACTGACCTGGGAATGATATACTATTATGTTATATTTATATTGTTCTATTCTTAGTCGTAAGCAACATTGTACTAACAACATGTCTTACTGACATGGGAGACAAATGTCCAAATACCCTTATCACAAAAATCTCTATGATTCGATGGGTCAACATTGTTACAGCTATGTAATGAAATGTACTACTGTCTACAAATGGAAATAAAACCTACATTATTTACACTTTCTCCCTAACTGCATGTTTAGTTAGCTGGAGCTTTAGTTAACTGGATGTTAAATATTTTATCTTGATTTAAAATACTATTGGGATGATAACCCTCCATATAATTAATCATTATTCTTTTAAATAATAAAATATATAATATAAAATTACAACATTGCCCTCCTTTTTAAATCAGTTTTATAGTTACTGAATAGGATAGACTTCACAAAAATACACTAAAAAAAAGAAATTGTTCTACACTCTACAGTATTGTACACACATTACATTTATACATTATATTACAATAACTAATATGAAAGTACAATATAACATAAAGCAATCAATTGCAACCTGTACTGTAAGGGCTTGATCCAACTGCAGTGGCGTATTCATGAATTCATCGACTGAGGGCGGAGGAAGGAAGTGGGGAGGGGGGGGGGAATTTAAAAACAGTGGGTCTAGCTGCCGAAAGCTGTTCAATTGTGTGAGTTTTTTTTTTTTTTTTAGTTGTTACAGGTCAGATAGGCTTATTTACAGTCAATAGGCTTATGCGGTGCTTTGATTAATATAAAAAAAAAATAATACTTATCGGATCGCGTTGAATTTAACTTACTCGTGAAGGGACGGATTGACTATAGAATTTAAATTCTGTTTTATTTTATTTTTTATTTACATACTTTCTATGAAATGGCTCATATAGCGCGTTGGGGGGGGGGGGGGCAAGTTCCCCCCCCCCCCCTCTCGCGGCGCCCATGAGAACCAATATCTTGAATTACAAAAATAAAGAACAAAGCATATTATGTTTGTATAAAGTGAACTGTAATGAACAGTAAAATAAAGAACAAAAATAAAGAACAAAGCATATTATGTTTGTATGAAGTGAATTGTAATGAACAGTAGATAAAGTTTTCCGAATTTTGTTTATTTTTCTCTAAACCTTCCTGTCTTTGTCTCTTGTTGGAAATGAAAAGAATCGTACAGGTGGTACCAGTCCACCACAGTTATTACTATTATTAACGCAATTTTTAAAACTGCACGCGTTTCCTCTCGGCAGCGCCATCATGCCATTATAACTGTACGCAATCTGTTAGAATGAAGACAAAAGTCTTCCACATACTCGCATCAAAATCAAAGATTGCTCGCATATCGGATTCGCCTGCAAAATTGAGTATGGTCAGTGCTATGTACAGTGTTGCAACGCAATCACTCACTAAGGAAAGAGAAGGAACGATCGCAGCAGTGAGCGTGAGTGAGATACCGGAAACCTGGATACCGCTTGGCGAGACGGGAGGGAAGTTACCGCGCGAAGAAGAAAATCTGGCTAGCGCTCCCAGTGTACTGAAGCCGAACTAAAACCCGAACCCGAACTAGAACCCGAAGCCGAACTTTACAAATCGCTTGTTGGCCAGGGGAAGAAAGTAAGTAAGTAAGTAAGTAAGTATTTATTAGTCCGGTAGATTCATACAGGGTACAAATATGGACAGGGGCGTTGGAAGTACATTTTGCTAGGGGGGGCAAGCACTTATGGATTACAGAATATAAATAATATAAAATACATGTAGAAATGGTTTTTCGAGAAATTTTGGCAGTCGTTCCAACTACCATCAAGTCTCACCGATTAAATTGTTCTGGCCGTATTACGGTGGTCCATCTTTATATTTAGGCACCATTTGTATTCTTAATTTTGTTTAGTTTATTTATAAATTGTAATTTGTTTCGATTTTCGTTTTAATATAAGTTATTGTATGTTATTCTGTGTCTTACGGCCTTTGGCTGCAGAGACCGAATAAAGGCTGTTATTATATTTATACGTTCTTATAAAAATGTTCACCTTTTCTTACAAAAAAAACACCTGTGTACAAACATTGATGAACAGCATTGCTCTGGTGATGAGAAGTTCGTACCGAATCAAACATCATAGTGTTTTTTTCGGTCAATCCCACTTTAATCTTATGCAAAGTTTTCATGTATTAGTTTCAACGGCCTTCACTAACACCAACGATAACTTAATCGTATTACAGTAAAACAATACACACACATACGTCTATATACATATATACATATGCACAACACAAGCAACAACGAACGAACAAGCGGTAAATTTTGGAAATTTAAGAATGTTTTAATTTTATGTTCGTTGCTCAAACGCACAGCATTCAGCACGTTCGGGTGTTTTCTTTGCAAATTCATTGCAAATTTCTTTTATGTTCAAGTTCATGAGACGTTCGTATGAATGTGCAGTACCCCCTCTGGGCCCGGGAAAGAATAGGCCCAGGATGACTCTGTCAGTCGTAAGATGCGACAAAAGGAGACCCTGTCCCTCCCCCCCCCCCCCCAACTGTCCCACTGAAGATTTCTCCACCCACATGGCCCTGCCCTCCCTTGCTGGACTCCCGTATGACGACTCCCGTTCCGACGACTCAGTGTTCCGTGAAATCATTTCACTAATGCCCACCGTAATGTCAAACCTTTTTTGTTACAATTAGAAGTGTCCGGTCATAGGAAATACCTGCTTATCTCGCCGAAAAATCCTAGACGTAGGGACACAGACCTGCGCAATGTTGTGCAGACTCGGCTGTGAGTCTTTCAAAAGCAAAACCTTTCATTCAATTTCCAGGAATCAATACGAAAACTATGAACAGTTGAAACAGACTGACTTTAAATCCCCAAAACACTATTTGAAAGTTGGAAAATATAAAACTTTCAAATTTGGTATCTTGTTACGGTATTTTAAGGGCGTAATATGTTGTTTCAAAGACTATTAAGTCAGTGCATCGCATTACACGGTATGGGGATGGGGGGGCAAAAATATACTATTGCCCCCCCTGAAGTTTCTAGGGGGGGGAAGCGCCCCCTCTGCCCCCCCGGTTCCAACGCCACTGAATATGGATGTCGTCAAAAGTGGGTGCTTACCCATATAACTAAACTAGGCTACATTTAACATTTAACAGATGTACACTACATTAACATTGAGCAAAGCGGGGAGGGAAACTTCAAGCGCAGAAAATTTAACCCAGGGAATAAATATCTATACAACCTTTATAATCTTTGGTGAAACTCATCCAGAGCGCATCTGACCCAATGTGAAACTGATCCAATGTGAAACTGATCCAATACCCAACTCATCCAGATGAGTCCGCAGTACGTTTGGAGCACTTGCGCTTTGGACGAGTTGCAACATTTAATTAATAGCTTATTTATTTGGATGAGTTGAGCATTGGACGAGTTTCACACTGGATCACTTGTGGCAATCCCATAATAATAATAATAATAATAATAATAATAATAATAATAATAATAATAATAATAATAATAATAATAATAATAATAATAATAATAATAATAATAATAATAATGATAATAATAATTATAATAATAATAATAATAATAATAATAATAATAATAATAATAATAATAATAATAATAATAATAATAATAATAATAATAATAATAATAATAATAATAATAATAATAATAATAATACACACCCAGATTGCTAAATGTCTTAATGAATTTATATTAGGAGACAAGGATTTACCAGATTTCTTTACTGAAGGAATAACATTTCTTTAACCAAAAGATAATGACACCAAAAATCCAAGTAGGCCTAAATATAGACCAATTACATGCTTATATACTATATACAAAATCTTGACATCGTGCATAACAAATAAAATATATAGTCACTGCGAAGAACACAATATATTAGCTGAAGAACAAAAGGGATGTCGTAAATTGTCGCAAGGGTGTAAGGAACAATTAATTATCGATTCTGTTGTAATGAACCAAGCTTTCAACAAGAAGAGAAACATTCACGTTAGCTATATTGATTACAAGAAAGCGTATGATTCGTCACCACATTCGTGGCTAATACAGATACTGGAAATTTATAAAGTAAACCCATTGTTAGTAAACTTTTTGCGGACAGCGATGACGAGTTGGAAAACAACATTAAAGTTAAACGTAGGCAAAGAGCAGATATGTACTGACCCAGTTAACATCCGACGAGGTATTTTTCAAGGTGACTCGTTTAGTGCGTTATGGTTTTGTCTTTCATAAAATCCATTATCTCATATACTAAACAAATCTACACATGGTTTCAAGATAAAGGACGGTAATACGGTTTGCCACACACTTTCACATCTATTCTACATGGACGATCTCAAGCTATATGCTTTAAATGCGACACACATGACGAATCTTCTTAACTCAACGTTAGAATTCAGTAGAGATATATGTATGGATTTTGGAATTGATAAATGTAAGTCACTTCATGTCATCAAAGGAAAGATTACAAAATTAGAAGAGTTTGAAATTGACGAAGACAACCGGATTGGAGTAATGGACGAAGAAGACATATACAAATATCTAGGATTTGCGCAGGCTAAACGAATTGATCATAAACTGATGAAAAGTAAACTAATTTCTGCATACAAGAAACTAATAGGATCCATTTTAAAAACACAATTGAATGGTAAAAACAAGATCAAAGCAATTAACACTTACGCTATACCGGTCCTTACATATTCATTTGGAATTATTAACTGGACACAGACAGAACTTCATGCCCTAGAAATTCTCACCCGCACAACATTCACTAAATACAGAAGTCATCACCCTAAGTCAGCAATAGAACGAGTGACTCTACCTAGAGAAAAAGGGGGAAGAGGCTTGATTGATTTAAACAATTTATATTATAAACAAATTGAAATTCTAAGAAAGTACTTTTATACAAAATGCCCACATTCACAACTTCATAGAGCTATAGTATCGGCAGACAAGTCGCTTTCTCCCCTCAATTTAAATGACGGAAATTTAAACTTGCTTCAAAAACTAAATTCTGACACAGCAAAAGAGATCAGAATATCAGAAAAGACGTTACATAGCAGACATTATAAAGAACTTCTTAAGGATAACGTCGATAGGGTAGCATCGAACAAATGGTTAACGTCCGGGGACATTTTCAGCGAAACAGAGGGATTTATGATCGCTATTCAAGATAGTAATCAAGACTAACAATTACAAAAAATACATACTGAAAGACGTCACAGTGCAAGATAAATGTAGAAAATGTAATATGAAAGGCGAAACAATTGAACATATCGTATCTGGGTGCAAAATGCTTTGTCAGACAGATTATCTTCATAGGCATAACCAAGTTGCAAACATTGTACATCAAAAATTAGCCATGAAGTATAAACTTATAAACACAACTACTGCATATTACAAATACAAGCCTGAAAAGGTATTAGATAGTAAAGACTACAAATTATATTACGACCGGGCAGTTATAACAGACCAAACCATACATCACAATAGACCGGATATTATATTTATTGACAAGAAGAAACACGAAACGATTTTAATTGATGTTGCCGTCCCTTTATGCCACAAAGTAGAGACAACTTGGCGGGAAAAGATAAACAGATTTAAGGAATTATCTATTGAAATAAAAAGGTTGTGGAAGCAGAATAATGTAACTGTTATACCGTTAATTATATCAGCAAATGGCATTGTTCCACGTAAACTCCATGACAGTATTAAACTAATTGGTCTCCAACCGAACATATACATCGAGATGCAAAAAGCAATTATTTTGAACACGTGTAGGATAGTGCGAAAATTTTTGAACTAAGAAGAATGAAGACTTCAAGAAGTTCTCCATCCCGATGGTGGTTTTCGTGGTTTCCACCGTACAAAGAGCGAATGCTGGGATGAGTACAAATCGGCCACGACCGTACATAGCATCCACAGTTCGGTTTGAAAAAATAATGTGGACAATGATATATTAAGAAGTGTAGCCAAATGTGGGCATTTGAGAAGCAGAAGAAGAAGAAGAAGAAGAAGAAGAAGAAGAAGAAGAAGAAGAAGAAGAAGAAGAAGAAGAAGAAGAAGAAGAAGAAGAAGAAGAAGAAGAAGAAGTAGAAGAAGAAGAAGAAGAAGAAGAAGAAGAAGAAGAAGAAGAAGAAGAAGTACAAGAAGAAGAAGAAGTACAAGAAGAAGAAGTAGAAGAAGATATTTTAAGTAGTTCTAAGTAGATTTTAATAAGGTAAACACATGGAAATACTTGACATTTGTGTCCGTACAACATGTTTATGCCGGTTTTGACCGAGTTTGTATGTATTGCAACAATAGAATAATAATAATGACACACACACACATACATACATACACACACACATACATACATACATACATACATACATACATACATACACAAATACATACAAACATTCATACACACACACATACACACATACATACACACACACATACATACACACATCCATACATACATACATACATACACACACACGTTAATATGTTCATCTTACTTTGTTAAACGATTAAAATTACTTTTTTTTGTACTTGTTTGACATGTTTATGTTAATATTGTGGGTATACTGGAGCGGTTTGGTGGCCTATTTCTCATTAGACCCATACACTTTGTACAACAACACAAAACCATTTGAAAAAGTTGCAATGGTCAGTTACCTAATATATAAACGACGTTGTAGTTAGCGGACGCGTTATGTTTTTCGACGCCTGAGGGGTGAGTCTCGACTTCCTCGCGGAAACGAAACTTTCGACAGGCTGAAATCTAGTCTTGACCAATCGGAACCATGTGGCGTATTTTAAGTATTTGCCACAGTCTGCTAGCGGTGAATCAGTGCATCATCCAGGTGGCGGTGGGTATTGTCATTAAAGCATTATCATTTGTTCAGATAAACATGTCAAACGGGCACGACGTTAACAATAAGTAAGCTAATACTTTATTACAACACATTATATTAGGTTCCATACATTATATAGACTAGGCTGTAGTACTACGTTACTAATGTAGGCCTATTAATGTAGGCCTAGGCTTATTGTAGCCTAGTAATGGCCTAGACTAAAAGAGTTGGGCCTAGGCCTAGGCTAGGAGTACACCACGTGATGAATTGACGTCACTTTCGTCGGTAGGATGTAATTCCGACAGCCAAATTGCAGATGGAATTACTGTCCACAGTTGAAAGTGACGTCAGAAGATCACGTGGTCTAAGTCTAGCCTAGGTCTAGGCCCAACTCTTTTAGTTTAGGCCATTGCTAGGCTACAATAAGCCTAGGCCTACATTAATAGGCCTACATTAGTAACGTAGTACTACAGCCTAGCCTATATAATGTATGGAACCTAATATAATGTGTTGTAATAAAGTATTAGCTTACTTATTGTTAACGTCGTGCCCGTTTGACATGTTTATCATAACAAATGATAATGCTTTAATGACAATACCCACCGCCACCTGGATGATTCACTGATTCACCGCTAGCAGACTGTGGAAAATACTTAAAATACGCCACATGGCTCCGATTGGTCAAGACTAGATTTCAGCCTGTCGAAAGTTTCGTTTTCGCGAGGAAGTCGAGACTCACCCCCCTCTGGACCGACGCCGGGCGTCGTTTACACATTGACTCACTTGAGACGCTCTAGGCGTTGACACAAGAGTCATAAAGACTTGAAACAAACTCCAGTACATTGCCGGCTTTTGTATCTAACTATGTCTTTTATTGCAATAGGATTTTTTATAAAACGTCATTGTTGAATGAACCATTGTTGTAACATTTCGTACTTTTTTCGAAAAGCGCCTAATATTCAGCCGCCTCTCACATCTAAACCACTAATATTTTGTTAAGCACACTGCATAGATTTTAATTGCGGAATATAAAGGGGAACATACACTAGTTTCTTAAAACGGTTTGTTATGAATGGATTGGAAGTTATTAACTGTTATGTGGAACAATGCGTAGGCAGTTAGTGGCGCGCGCAACAGAATTCCCTCAACGGTTTGAACTAAGAAATCCACTACAGCTTTCTTGTAGAACCAGTTTATTACTCAGGAACTCAGGATAGAGATAAAACAAAAGTACAGCTCTCATAATTGTCTTAAAATTAATTTTTTTTGTTAGGGGTTGGACAAATATAAGGATCTTTAATAAAATGCCACAAATTAACCACATTTATGAAAACTTATACGCTCATATTTCTCCATTGTATTTTAAGTTGTGAACGGAATAAATTATTATGAAATAGAAGATTCGTATTTTAGCCAGGGTTGTCCAACGTGTTATCATATTTTGTGCTGACATACTGTAGTGATTATTTCTAAAATGCCCGTGAGTTTGTTTCAGTATATATAGATTTTTAGGTATGAAAAGTATTAATATTAATTTCATCTACAAAAAATGTATATAACTAATACGCCAAGGCCGGTTCTAGAGTAAGCCTATCTGGCCAGTATCTGTACCAAAGTGAAGTTTGACGCCCTTTCTACGTTAAATTAATCAATGGGGGTGTTGGGGGGTTGCCCCCCAGCTTATGCGGGTACGGACATAGTCCTGGGAAAAATTGATTCTTAGGGTGTTTGAACTATTTTAATGAGATTTAGGTTCACAAAAAATACTTGTTTAGCTAAAGGAAACTGAATATTATACACACAAAGAAAATAAACTTAAAGTCAGTAGGCATAATATGGCTCCTTTCTTTACTTCCAAAAGATCATCCTATTAACGTGTCTAAAATAGAGGTCAACATTCGCCTGGAATCGAAATTGTTGAAAAAATTGCTAACGTAATGAGTTGCAAAACGTATCTATCTTCTCAGACTTGTTTAAACTCTCTATAACGGAGCCTAAATAAAAATTGTGTATAATACATTCAGATTTCTTTTTTTTTATCCAGTGACGTACCCAGGAATATATTTCGGGGGGCTGCCCAGAGTAGGACATAATTACTGTAAAAAGGTATTCCACAATTGTGCGGTAGGCAATTTTGTGGAAAATCCGTATTTTTGAAATGGATGTACAGTTGTACATAATCGCAGTTAAGAGCTAACAATTGTTCAAGCTTAGATTAGTACAGTCGTTTTCTTATACCTATTAGCCTATAATGTTAAAGAATGTATTGTCTAATGAAACTAAAGATTATACAAACAAAGATAGTTACGTCTTAGTGTCCTGAAGTTTTTTCTTGAAGCTATCGGCACTGTAGAAACACTTTTCTATTAGGTAATTTCTCAATTTTCTTTGAAACATGTTCACGTTTGTAACACTTTTTATTTCATTGGGTAAGTAGTTGAACATTATCTTCCCTGCATGGGCAAGGGCTTCGTCAGTAATCTTCAACTTAGTTTCTGTCATGTGTAGGTTGGCTCTGTTCCGTGTATTGTGCTGATGGGTATCGAGTTTTTCAGAAAAGCATCAAGGGACAGCATCATGGTTCACGGTTCACGCACATACATTATGGTAGCATAAATGTACCGGTACTTGGAAGGGACAGTAAGAATGTTTAGTTAGTTAAAATGTTCTTTACATGTTTGCATTGGTTTAAAGGTTTAATATATACTGTATTGCCCTCTTTTGTAGCCTAAATTACTATGCCATAATTTATATGATTAGATAAGTGCATGGCATGCAGATTTTAGTATGGTCATATTGTAGTATTGTTTCAGTTGTTTTATTACAAATATACCGGAAATGATCTTCTTAGCAATGAATTATACGCGGTCATCCCATGTCAGGTTTTATCAATTTATAACACCAAAACTGTTGCTACCCTTACCTGCTCTAACTCTTGTTCTCGTATAAATATGTCAACTTCCCTTCTGTCAACTGTGTTATAAGATTGTTTTATGCTGCTTTACTAATAAAGATTTGTTACTAACTATGCACAATCCTGGATTAAGCGGGGAAATATTCCCTTCGCCACTGGATGAGCTTGCCATTTTGCATTACACTAATATTAATGTAAATGAATAACCTGAAAGCCATGGTAAATCGAAGTTTCAGTCGTTCAGAGTAGCCTAAAAAATATATTAAAAATAGAAAATCACGCCGAAACTATTTTCATGCCGTATATTAGTATGTTTATGCACATGTATGTATATGTGTATGTTTCTAGTAAGAGAATGGACTAGAAATTCCTAATAGAAATGGACTTGGCGTAGTAGTAGTAGTAGTAGTAGTAGTAGTAGTAGTAGTAGATCGTTTTATTTCCTTATTGACTATTACATTTTGTTACAGACAGGCAGGCAGTTTTTTTTTTTTTTTTTTTTTTACATACATACATACATACAAGTAATAAATGTCAGTCTTGACCCTAGAAGGGTATATGGAAAGCCTATGTTTAAGAACATCAGTTCTAAGAATAATGGTGATATAATACTATTGTTAACCTACTAATGTATTACTATTTATATGTACTGTGTTTAGACAATATCACTGTTTGTTATAAGTTTAGTGGTAACATAATATAATTACTATCAATGCATCATTATTGTGCAATATACCAATATGATAAACAATAATTGATTATAGTAGGTACTAATACATAATAGTAAGGTATGATTCAATACATAAATAGGACTATATATAAATCAGTCAACAACAATAATAATAGTAATAATAATAATAACAATAATAATAATAATAATAATAATAATAATAGTAATAATAATCATGATAATAATAATAATAATAATAATAATAATGGTATTAATAATGCACAATGGTATTACAGAAATAGATTTTACATAATACATAAATAATATGATTAAATATGTTCATTTTTTTTTAGTTTTTTAGTTTACCCTAGAACGTGTCTGAAAAGAATTCTTCGAGCGAGTAGTACGCCTTCTTCTTTAGCATCTTCTTTAATTTAAAGCGAAATGTGTCTGTATTTTTAATGTTGATTAGATCTGGTGGTAACTTATTAAAAATTTTGTAATTAATGTGCATCGAGTTATTTTGTGAAAATTTAGTCTTGTACCGAGTTGTGTGGATTTTGTCGGCTTGTCGTGTGTTATGAGAGTGGATTTGGTTGTTGGGGGTTGGTATATTGGAACCAGTTTGTTTTTTTACAAGGGTTGTTGCTTCGAGAATGTATAAACTGTAAAAAGTCAAAATGTTATGTTAAATGAAGAATTCTTTACAGTGCGGTTTGGGCTCATTTTTTGGTGATCTAAGGCCACACATTGCTCTTAAGGCATTTTTTTGTATTATAAAGATATGCTTTGTGTCTGGTGACAATCCCCAGAATGCAACACCATATCGTATTTGGGATTCAAAATTGGAAAAATAAACTAGTTTTGCTGTCTGTAAGTTTGAGTGTGCCTTAACTGATCTTATTGCAAAGCAGGCGGAGTTAAGTTTTGGTATTAAGCTATTGCAGTGCCTTGACCAGTTAAGGTTTTCATCTAATATTATTCCAAGGAAGTTTGTATGACTAGAAGGAGAAAAGGAAGAGTTGTTAGTTGAATTTTTTATCTCTTTGACTCTGTTAATGATTTTACTTTTGCGTTTGGAGTGAAACTGTAAGAATTTAGTTTTGTCTGCATTAGAAATTAGTTTGTTATTTTTGAACCAATTATAAGTGGCTTCTGCACATGTGTTTGCTTTTTTTGAAGTGTCATCAATGGTAGAGCCTTTAGTCAATTTGGAGAAATCGTCGGCGAATAGTTCTATGTTTTCTATGACGAATGGTAAATCATTAGTGTAGATTAGGAACATCAGTGGGCCAAGGATAGATCCTTGAGGAACTCCACTCACAATTTTTATGGGGTTTAGATTGGTATGATACCTCCGTATTATTGGTAGTGCCTGAGATTTCCGTTATTTGGTAACGGTTTGTAAGGTAAGATACCATAAGCTTGAGCGGCAAGCCACGGAATCCGTAAAATTCCAATTTTGTCAATAGAATATTATGATCAACGCAGTCGAATGCTTTGGACATGTCATAAAAAATTCCTATGATTGGTTCATTTTTTTCAAGTGCATCTATAATTTGTTGAATAAGGTTATTTATTGTGGTACTTGTGGAACGGTTTTTTCGGAAGCCACTTTGATGGTCAGATAACAGAGTGTGTTTGTCTAAGAAGTTAATGATGTTTTCAAATATTAATTTTTCAAAGATTTTAGAGAATGCGGGAAGAAGTGATATGGGTCTGTAGTTACTAAGTATCATTTTGTTATCTTTTTTAAAGAGGGGAATGATTTTAGCAATTTTTAGCCTCTCTGGAAAAATGCCATGTTCCAAGCAATCATTAAAGATATGGCAAAGCGGGTCTGCGATATACATTATACATTTCTTTATGAGTGAGATTGGTACTTCGTCAAGGCCACTAGAGTTTTTAGTTTTTAGTTTGCCTACTGTCTTGATTATATCAGTAGAGGAAATTGGGTAGAAGTAAATTGAGTGGACCGTATTCAGATGTGTGTCTTTGAGGTTTTGTCGGATTATGTTTATGTCACTGTATGTATTTTTTGTGAGATTTGTTGCAATTTCAGAAAAATATGTATTGAATTCTTCAGCAATGTTTTGTTGATCCTTAATAATATCCTTATTTACTTCAATTTTATAAGGTTTTTTGCTTTTTTGGTGTTGAGCTTTGTTTGTTACTTCATTTATTATGTTCCAAGTAGTCTTTGATTTGTTATCACTGGTGCTTATTATATTGTTAATATGCATTTTTTTAGCTAAGTTTAAAGTTCTATCATACAATGACTTATACGTTTTGTAGTAGTTAGTTAAGAAGCTGCTTGAAAAATGTTTCTGTAAAGCAAATAAACATTTTAAGTTTGCCCTTGATTTTTTTATACCACTTGTGGTCCAGTCTTGTTTTTTGTAGTTGGGGTTAATTTTTAAACGCTGTTTAGGAAAGTGGATGTTGAAGTGATCCAGAAATGTGTCGTGAAATGTGTTAAATTTTGTATCTGGATTTTCTCCTTGTAACAGTGAGCCCCAGTCTATAGTTAGTAGTTGTTCGTTAAATGTATCTATTTGGTCACTTTTGAATGTTCTCTTGTGAATTATTTTGGTGGTGAGTAGTTCTTGTGTTGAAAAGATTGTTATTGATTGCGCATAGTGGTCTTATAAGTTGTTCTGCATTTCTTTTGATACGAATTTATGAGATTCTAAATTTGTTGCAATGTTGTCTATTGTAGAGCTGGTTTTATGGTGTGGATCAATTCTTGTAGGTTCATTTATTGTCAATGCAATGTTAAAGGATTCTAATAGGTTGGTTAGTTTTAGTTTATTTGTTGATGAGCAAGATGTGTCTATATTAAAATCTCCAAGAATAATGATTTTCTTTAGTGGCTTGGAGTTTAGAACCAATACATTATACAGGATGTCGATGAATAGATCAATGTTACCCGTGGGGGGCCTGTAAATCGTAACTATGGTGATTTTTTCATTGTTATTCTTATTTTGCGGGTGATTTGGGGGTTTAATATGCAAGTCAGCTCCGGCTATTTCCAGTGTACCTTCTATACTTAGTTTATTTATATCGTTTCGTGGTTTTAACTCTAATTGGTTTAGTTTACTTAAGTAGATTGCCACTCCTCCGTGTTTAGTATTATGCCTGCAAAATTGAGTAACGATTTCGTAGTTAGGGATATTTACTTGTTTTATATTTAAATCGTTTAGCCAGTGTTCGGAAATGCAAAGGATGTCTACATTGTTTTGAGCAAAGTATTGTTCTTCTAGAATAGTTTCAAGGTTGTTTATTTTAGTGGTAGTTAGGCATTGGACATTTTGATGGGTTATGTGAATGTTAGATTTAGTTTTTCTTTTTTGTGGCCTGTGAGAGTTTCTAATTGGTAATTGGTAATTTGGTATGTCTACGGCGTGTATTGTAGGGGCGGGTTTGTCCAAAAAGGGTCAAAGGGGCAGGCTAGTGCTTTGAGCTCGTCCAGTGTCATGTTAGGACTAGTGTCGAATCCTAGAAAGTCATCATCGTCGTCATCTGGATAGTCATCTAAATTAGTTTCTATGGGTGGGGGGGCTAGTACTCCCCGTTCCGGCATTGTCTCCGTGGGTTGGGTGTCTGGTAGCGGCAGACTGACATGTGCAGCGGGCTGAGCGACTGGCTCAGGCTGCCGTTCCTCTGTCTCCGTGGGTTGGGTGTCTAGTAGCGGTAGACTACCATGGGTAGCGGGCTGAGCGACTGGCTCAGGCTGCCGTTCCTCTGTCTCCGTGGGCTGGGTGTCTAGTAGCGGTAGACTACCATGGGCAGCGGGCTGAGCAACTGGCACAGGCTGCCGTTCCTCTGTCTCCGTGGGTTGGGTGTCTGGTAGCGGCAGACTGACATGTGCAGCGGGCTGAGCGACTGGCTCAGGCTGCCGTTCCTCTGTCTCCGTGGGTTGGGTGTCTAGTAGCGGTAGACTGACATGTGCAGCGGGCTGAGCAACTGGCACAGGCTGCCGTTCCTCTGTCTCCGTGGGTTGGGTGTCTGGTAGCGGCAGACTGACATGTGCAGCGGGCTGAGCGACTGGCTCAGGCTGCCGTTCCTCTGTCTCCGTGGGTTGGGTGTCTAGTAGCGGTAGACTGACATGGGCAGCGGGCTGAGCGACTGGCACAGGCTGCCGTTCCTCTGTCTCCGTGGGCTGGGTGTCTAGTAGCGGTAGACTACCATGGGCAGCGGGCTGAGCAACTGGCACAGGCTGCCGTTCCTCTGTCTCCGTGGGTTGGGTGTCTAGTAGCGGTAGACTGACATGGGCAGCGGGCTGAGCGACTGGCACAGGCTGCCGTTCCTCTGTCTCCGTGGGTTGGGTGTCTAGTAGCGGTAGACTGACATGGGCAGCGGGCTGAGCGACTGGCTCAGGCTGCCGTTCCTCTGTCTCCGTGGGCTGGGTGTCTAGTAGCGGTAGACTACCATGGGCAGCGGGCTGAGCAACTGGCACAGGCTGCCGTTCCTCTGTCTCCGTGGGCTGAGTGTCTAGTAGCGGTAGACTACCATGGGCAGCGGGCTGAGCGACTGGCTCAGGCTGCCGTTCCTCTGTCTCCGTGGGCTGGGTGTCTAGTAGCGGTAGACTACCATGGGCAGCGGGCTGAGCAACTGGCACAGGCTGCCGTTCCTCTGTCTCCGTGGGTTGGGTGTCTAGTAGCGGTAGACTGACATGGGCAGCGGGCTGAGCGACTGGCTCAGGCTGCCGTTCCTCTGTCTCCGTGGGCTGAGTATCTAGTAGCGGTAGACTGACATGGGCAGCGGGCTGAGCGACTGGCTCAGGCTGCCGTTCCTCTGTCTCCGTGGGCTATATTTAGGTCCAAACTACTTGTTGCCAGATTTAAAACAAAACAAACAATATGTATTTAATTACGAGAATTATCTTTATTGATATTATTATTGTTATAAGTATGCCTACTTGAGGTGGTTCACACTTTTATGATACGCAAGCAGATGATACTAGTGAAAGTATTTGTACTGTGAAAGAAGTTCATCTGGGTAAAGTAAATCTGCGGCGTAGCCCGTATCTAGTATTAAATCAGAAATCGGGCTACCAGTCAATATTGAATACGCCTACTCAATAAACATTAAGTTAAAGTAGCAATAGGATAGATTTGGAATTAGTACACATGCTGTTGCTGATAGTGAAATAAATGCAAAATCTCAGAAGAATGGTTGCGAACCAGACATGCAGAAACGCATTGCGCGATCCCTGCTAGGCCGGCGAACGTGTGTTGCAGTTAGCGGGGACGCTCGCGGGCCGCTGGGCCAGGCAGGTAGATTATGTTACACGGTTGCATAAACAAATAGGTTACTCAGAATCTATTTGTTTTATTTTCACAAACTAAACTCCACATCCGGCCTGACACCCACATGATGTTTTGTGGAAAAACGCATACCAATGTATTGATTAGTATAATAAATATAGCAATGTATAAAATATGGCCTGGAATCTCAAAAATGTTGTTTGTTTCGGCAAAGGGGTTTCTACCCTTCGCATATTCAAGTGCGGAGTAATTTTGGACTAGCCATTCTATCGAAGAACAAATTCTACGCAATTACAATTTTTGTGTTATTTTTTACGTTATTTTATAGTTGTGTTATCATGTATTTTATTAAAGAAATTGCATCCTCCCTTTTGGTAGCTTAAGGGATGAAAAAACATGGTTCTACACGAATTCTTAAACTACAATGTCGAATTAAAATTAGTAAATAATGCCTCCTATCATATTTAATAGGTTTCGTCTTGTTGTACAAGGTGTATGGGTCAAACCTTAAATAAGCGTCGTAGGACTCGCTTGCCGCTCCGTTAGTAAGACAGAGAAGGCAATGGATAGGAAAAAGCTTCAAATATATTTGTGCTGCCAGAAGAAAAATTTGACATATATTTAGAAATGTCTCCCCCTATCCCCCCCCCCCACCAGGCAACATCCCTCCATAACTCCCTCGTGCCAGTGTACTGCACAGTGAAGACCAGCGGGATATCAAGGTTATACTGAATGGCAGACAGAAATACCAAAATATTATAATTTCTTTTATATTTCATAACGTCATTCATTTCGTTAGATATTTGACAACTTCTTATCATTATTTCACTTTTCTCATATTTTGGGTTTAAGTTTACACTTTATGGGTTTAAGTTCATATCAATCAATATTTTCGAAAAACGTAGACTCACATTCAGGAACCAAATTAAGTGATTTTGAATACTACTTCGTACAGGTTGGTAATGTGGGTTTACTAAAATTTGAGTTATTTGCAACTAAACATTTATAGATTGTTCTATGGTTTCGAGTTCTGAGCATCCCATGGAAAACACGCTCTTCCGGTAAGAATTTTAAAAAAATATCGCAAATATTTAAATTGAAAACTGGAACACCAAAAAGAAGATTTATTACTTAAATGAAAAAAGTATGAAAATAAATACCATATAAAAAAGTCACAGAGCTGAGATCCAACAAATGCAATTTAATATCGACGCAGTCAATTACAATAACACTTGTATCATTGTGCTTCGTTGCAACGTAGTTTACATACTTAATACATCTTATTTGTGTAATAATAATAATATATCCCAACCCGAGACAATCCCCTCGTGGTGGCTTCCAATTACAAGCAAAGACCAGGTAGGTATCCTACCTGGCCGGCACCTGTTGATTATACTTGTAATAAGACCTGCTGGGCTTGTGGACGATACGCCCACGCAGACATGATCGTGGCCTTGTGATGAGCCGGTGCGTGTGCGTGTGCGTGTGCGTGTGCGTGTGCGTGTGCGTGTGCGTGTGCGTGTGCGTGGTTATGTTATGGGTTAGGTGTTTATGTATGTTTTTAACAATACACTATGTATTTACGGTTTGTGAAAACCTCCAACATATAATCAAATTTACTTATCGAAGTATAATATTTTAATAATACCATAAACATTATTATAATTTTCAATTCAAAATTCAAAATTCAAAATTCCATATTTCAAATTCGAAATTCAAAATAAAAAATCCAAAATTCAAAATTCAATATTCGAAATTCAAAAATCGAAATTTTAAAATCGAAATTCAAACTCAAATTTTAAAATTTAGTTTATTCAAAAATATATAAACGGTGATTTTGGAGCCATCATAGTTACGAAGCGCATAGATAATAAATACAATTTTTCGTATTTATTATAATTATTTATAGAACTGTATGATATTTAAGGCTACCCTCGTGGTGAACAGGTGATTATATGAACGAACTAATACCAATATTAAATCTAAACCCACCATTTTAAAATTCATTATTTTCGCCTTACTCCTGTGCAGTAATACCTCATTGAAGCTAAGTATAATTACACGGGGAAAATGAACAGCGATACTTTCACAACTTCCACGAAAAAACAGAATATCCTGGTTGTACATTATATAAAGTTACAGTATTTGGTAAGTTTTAGTGATTCTCTCAACCAATTTCATTTATATTATTACTAGTTCAAGAACTATTATTATTTGTCTTGATTTGTCTGGTAGGTTGATCTATAGCGGGTTCATTATGTTATCCTTAAACCATATAATATTGTCTATAAATTCACAATTCGCGGTAAAATTATAAGCCACGCCCCCCTTGACTGCGACAGCTCAACGCAGTGACTGGAGGGGTAACTGCGAGGTAAACTGGTACGCAAAAAGCAGTGACTGCAGCTCGACTGTCAGTCAAGTTGGTATGGATCTCAGTCACTGCAGTGACTGCCAGTCATAGTTGGTATGTAACTTTGGTCGCTAACGTTGAAATCGTTATTTTGTAGCCAATGAGAGTAGAGAATGCAAAAAAGTTCACAGGAACTAGTCAAAATCCAGAAGCTATTCCTATTAAGGTATTTGCTGTGAGCAACATTGGCATTCTTTTGTTTTTATTGAAAGCCTGTCAAAATGTATCAAAATTTACACTTTATGGTTTACTGAGTAGATCCATAGAGTAACTACTCACAGCATGTATTTATTCTAATATTCCACTGTGTTCTAGAGGTAGATCTAAACTCTAAAGGTATAGTCCGTCCTACTTCAGTTTTGTCAAGCAAAGTCGTTTAAACACCGGGGTTTCCGCCATTTTTTGGTATCGAAAGCTGTTGATGGCTGGGTGCCCGTGATCGAGAGGCGCGCACGATTTTCGTGATGATGATAATGATATTTGGGGCTTACGTCCCATATTTTTACAACTATGGCTAGTTGTCCTCCCCGGGATGAGTGTTCAACGTTACCGAGCTGTCCATAATTGATTTAAGAGCTACGATTGTTCAAACGTACAATTTTCAACGATATCGAACATTATCTACCAAAGTTACATAATCGCAGTCCAGATCCTTTCCTTCACGTTCTACTTGTCCCTTTCCTCCAAACATCTCTGGCATCATACATTCATAATCATATAATATGATTTAGTAAACGGTGACTTTGGAGCCGTCCTAGCAAACGAAGCACTCAATAAATTCAAAGTTGTTCTGAATCAGCCTTGTTGATCCTGACATTTGTCTGCAGGTGTTCGCACTGTCCAATCACTGATTCATACGTTTCGTATTTGAAATATCGATCTTTGATTGGATATCGCTCACTTGTCGATGGCGTTTGGAGCCTACAGGGTTGGTTTATTCACTTTAAATTAAAATCCCCCACTGCAAATCAGTTTAGTTACTGAGTGGATGGACTCTAAATATGAATTTATTTATTTATTTTTATTTATCAAGTACGGCGTTCAATACAAAATACATTTTTTAAAATTGTTCTGACCGGGAAACGAACGCGGCTCCTCTGGTTTTAGTACCAACTCTCTCAATAATTTATCATCTGAGCTAGTGTTTTTTTTTGCGATTACAAAAACAAAATGGAAAGTTCGTCCTACTGCCCTGACAGTTCGGAGAGTAAGAATGAGAGCATAGATGCGTAAAGCCAGACGACCCGGGTTCGATTCCCGGTTGGGCATCAACATTATTGTTATCAGTTTGCTTAACCATTTCCCCCTGTCCATTCTTTCCACGCAAGAATATAATAGCAGAGATAGTCTGTAAACAAGTCGTAAACAGGGGTCTAAAGCTTCGTGACGTCCTCGGGATCAGAATCCCTTACGAGCCAAGAGCTGGTGGGCAGAGATCAAGAGAGGGCCTGATAAGAATAGGTCCAGAAAGACGGCCACCGCCCAGTTCCGGCTGGCAACAGGCCGTGACGTCCTGCAGCATCACCTGAACCGCTGTAACATCAGCAAAGAACCGGCAACGTTCAAATTGTGTAGCTCTGATGTACAAGACAGGGGGCACATCTTTTTAGATGTGCTGCCCTCAAGGTTTTTATCGACTCCCTTCCCAATGACATGAGCAGGCCAGAAAAGGAAGCTGTTTTATATTGGATAGTTAGACAAAAGAATGGCTGAAAAAGCCATCTTGGCACAAGAAAAAAAAAAAATCACATATTTTCCCATTACAATCATTATGACTTGGTTATGAATAGCGCCCTAACAACTAAGTTAAATCTTTTTCAATTTCCGGATCCCAACAATTGTGAATAGGGCTTAAATACGACCAGCCAATCAATAGGTGATCAATAGGTGATACATTCACATTTCAATAATTGTATTCAATTTCTTATAGTTTTATTTAAAAAATAAAAATACATATCTACAGTTATGATTTCAAATAAGTACTTAAATTACCATCAACTTATCATGCCGAGCTAGCTATACCCTCACATACAGCGTTGACTGAGGGCAATATTAGGCTACATTACAAATAGGGTGTACTACAAAGTATAAACATTTACGTAACCAATTTAAAATTATCAGTCCGAAGGATATAGAATTAATAGCCTATAACAATAGTTGATATTAGAAATATAAACCACTTTTGTAAACTACAATATACCGGTAAGTGATAACACCCAGAGGTGGTTAGCCCAGCTAGCTGCCCAGTAAAGTGTTAGTCTATCTATACCCAATCCATCTTCACAAGGTTCCTTTCTGCTTTCATGGAGACACCTCATAACTCATGACCAGAATCACTTGAATGTTTTCTTCTCGCAGCGCAATTCAATGCCCGACGCTCATTTGGAACGGTACAATAGCTTCCGAGTTTTCACAAGAAAATCCACAAAGGGGACACTCAAACTTTGGATCTGCAAGGTGATTAGCCTGAAAAATTACACACACACAGATAAACATGGGCCTGCTCCACAAAATTATTCAACTGTGGAACTCCAAGACATTTTGTAAACAAATAAACTAAACGAAATGCAGAAGGTTCCGGGTTCAAATCCCCCTTCAGGCAGAAGTTTGTTAACTTCTAATAAGCATTCAATTCCATCAATTCTTAAAATTAGGAATAAGTAAACGGTGACTTTGGAGCCGTCCTAGCAACGAAGCACAATAAATTCAAAAATGTTCTGAATCGACCTTGTTGATCCTGACATTTGTTCGCAGGTGTTCGCACTGTCCAATCACTGATTCATATGTTTTGTATTTGAAATATCGATCTTTGGTTACCGCTCACTCGTCGATGGTAATCGGAGCCTGCAGGGTTGGTTTAGTCGCATTTAATTAAAGTCCCCACTGAAAATCAGTCTTGTTAGTACCTTTACTTATTGGGTAAACTCTAAATGTGAACTTATTCATTGTTATTTATTAAGCGAGCGTCTCCATTAGACCTTTACGGCACTTCGTTCTGTTTGTTTTTATGTCTGTCGATAGCAGTCGAACGGAAAGTCCGATCAACTTGCAATTTGGAACATCCACAAGCCTTTACGTAGGTTGAAAGTGTATAGTTTTGTGGCAAAATCATTCAAAAAGTTACAAAGTTACACCATAGTTACTGCAAAATATTTTTCTAAAACAAAATGGCGGCTAAATATGAGTTAGCCATATTTTTACAAACATTTTTCTGGTCACGAATATATTCATTTGACGGCAATCTGAAGATTTCGAATTATAAATATTTATTTACGTAATACAATACGGTAATATTGTTTATAATGCATGGCCTCTAGCTGGTCTGGAAATCCTAAAAACAGGTGAGAAAAGTTTCCGATACGTCTTGATGTTCAATATCGCGACGCGATATCGATATTTCATCCCGCGATATCGATATGATTTTTTTGTTTGTTGGGCAGCCCTAATAAATTTAAGGCACATACAGAAATTGGAAGACCCCAGTAGGCCTAGGAAGCATGAATTGAACTCGGGACCTTCTTCATTGGAAGTGCTCAGGAATATACCCACCTGCAGTGACCACCACATGTACGTACGGTGTGTGACGCATGTTGACTACAACAACCCTTCTGCATTGGAAGTGCTCAGGAATATACCCACCTGCAGTGACCACCACACGTAGCCTACGTACGGTGTGTGATGCATGTTGACTACAACAACCCTTCTGCATTGGAAGTGCTCAGGAATATACCCACCTGCAGTGACCACCACACGTACGTACGGTGTGTGACGCATGTTGACTACAACAACCCTTCTGCATTGGAAGTGCTCAGGAATATACCCACCTGCAGTGACCACCACACGTAGGTACGGTGTGTGACGCATGTTGACTACAACAACCCTTCTGCATTGGAAGTGCTCAGGAATATACCCACCTGCAGTGACCACCACACGTAGGTACGGTGTGTGACGCATGTTGACTACAACAACCCTTCTGCATTGGAAGTGCTCAGGAATATACCCACCTGCAGTGACCACCCAGTACCACACGTACGTACGGTGTGTGACGCATGTTGACTACAACAACCCTTCTGTATTGGAAGTGCTCAGGAATATACCCACCTGCAGTGACCACCACACGTAGGTACGGTGTGTGACGCATGTTGACTACAACAACCCTTCTGCATTGGAAGTGCTCAGGAATATACCCACCTGCAGTGACCACCACACGTAGGTACGGTGTGTGACGCATGTTGACTACAACAACCCTTCTGCATTGGAAGTGCTCAGGAATATACCCACCTGCAGTGACCACCACACGTAGCCTACGTACGGTGTGTGACGCATGTTGACTACAACAACCCTTCTGCATTGGAAGTGCTCAGGAATATACCCACCTGCAGTGACCACCACACGTACGTACGGTGTGTGACGCATGTTGACTACAACAACCCTTCTGCATTGGAAGTGCTCAGGAATATACCCACCTGCAGTGACCACCACACGTACGTACGGTGTGTGACGCATGTTGACTACAACAACCCTTCTGCATTGGAAGTGCTCAGGAATATACCCACCTGCAGTGACCACCACACGTACGTACGGTGTGTGATGCATGTTGACTACAACAACCCTTCTGTATTGGAAGTGCTCAGGAATATACCCACCTGCAGTGACCACCACACGTACGTACGGTGTGTGATGCATGTTGACTACAACAACCCTTCTGCATTGGAAGTGCTCAGGAATATACCCACCTGCAGTGACCACCACACGTACGTACGGTGTGTGATGCATGTTGACTACAACAACCCTTCTGCATTGGAAGTGCTCAGGAATATACCCACCTGCAGTGACCACCACACGTACGTACGGTGTGTGACGCATGTTGACTACAACAACCCTTCTGCATTGGAAGTGCTCAGGAATATACCCACCTGCAGTGACCACCACACGTAGCCTACGTACGGTGTGTGACGCATGTTGACTACAACAACCCTTCTGCATTGGAAGTGCTCAGGAATATACCCACCTGCAGTGACCACCCAGTACCACACGTACGTACGGTGTGTGACGCATGTTGACTACAACAACCCTTCTGTATTGGAAGTGCTCAGGAATATACCCACCTGCAGTGACCACCACACGTAGGTACGGTGTGTGACGCATGTTGACTACAACAACCCTTCTGCATTAGAAGTGCTCAGGAATATACCCACCTGCAGTGACCACCACACGTAGGTACGGTGTGTGACGCATGTTGACTACAACAACCCTTTTGCATTGGAAGTGCTCAGGAATATACCCACCTGCAGTGACCACCCAGTACCACACGTACGTACGGTGTGTGACGCATGTTGACTACAACAACCCTTCTGCATTGGAAGTGCTCAGGAATATACCCACCTGCAGTGACCACCACACGTACGTACGGTGTGTGACGCATGTTGACTACAAGAACCCTTCTGCATTGGAAGTGCTCAGGAATATACCCACCTGCAGTGACCACCACACGTAGGTACGGTGTGTGACGCATGTTGACTACAACAACCCTTCTGTATTGGAAGTGCTCAGGAATATACCCACCTGCAGTGACCACCACACGTACGTACGGTGTGTGATGCATGTTGACTACAACAACCCTTCTGCATTGGAAGTGCTCAGGAATATACCCACCTGCAGTGACCACCACACGTACGTACGGTGTGTGATGCATGTTGACTACAACAACCCTTCTGCATTGGAAGTGCTCAGGAATATACCCACCTGCAGTGACCACCACACGTACGTACGGTGTGTGACGCATGTTGACTACAACAACCCTTCTGCATTGGAAGTGCTCAGGAATATACCCACCTGCAGTGACCACCACACGTAGCCTACGTACGGTGTGTGACGCATGTTGACTACAACAACCCTTCTGCATTGGAAGTGCTCAGGAATATACCCACCTGCAGTGACCACCCAGTACCACACGTACGTACGGTGTGTGACGCATGTTGACTACAACAACCCTTCTGTATTGGAAGTGCTCAGGAATATACCCACCTGCAGTGACCACCACACGTAGGTACGGTGTGTGACGCATGTTGACTACAACAACCCTTCTGCATTGGAAGTGCTCAGGAATATACCCACCTGCAGTGACCACCACACGTAGGTACGGTGTGTGACGCATGTTGACTACAACAACCCTTTTGCATTGGAAGTGCTCAGGAATATACCCACCTGCAGTGACCACCCAGTACCACACGTACGTACGGTGTGTGACGCATGTTGACTACAACAACCCTTCTGCATTGGAAGTGCTCAGGAATATACCCACCTGCAGTGACCACCACACGTACGTACGGTGTGTGACGCATGTTGACTACAACAACCCTTCTGCATTGGAAGTGCTCAGGAATATACCCACCTGCAGTGACCACCACACGTAGGTACGGTGTGTGACGCATGTTGACTACAACAACCCTTCTGTATTGGAAGTGCTCAGGAATATACCCACCTGCAGTGACCACCCAGTACCACACGTAGGTACGGTGTGTGACGCATGTTGACTACAACAACCCTTCTGCATTGGAAGTGCTCAGGAATATACCCACCTGCAGTGACCACCACACGTACGTACGGTGTGTGACGCATGTTGACTACAACAACCCTTCTGCATTGGAAGTGCTCAGGAATATACCCACCTGCAGTGACCACCACACGTAGGTACGGTGGGTGACGCATGTTGACTACAACAACCCTTCTGTATTGGAAGTGCTCAGGAATATACCCACCTGCAGTGACCACCACACGTAGGTACGGTGTGTGACGCATGTTGACTACAACAACCCTTCTGTATTGGAAGTGCTCAGGAATATACCCACCTGCAGTGACCACCACACGTAGGTACGGTGTGTGACGCATGTTGACTACAACAACCCTTCTGTATTCGAAGTGCTCAGGAATATACCCACCTGCAGTGACCACCACACGTAGGTACGGTGTGTGACGCATGTTGACTACAACAACCCTTCTGCATTGGAAGTGCTCAGGAATATACCCACCTGCAGTGACCACCACACGTACGTACGGTGTGTGACGCATGTTGACTACAACAACCCTTCTGCATTGGAAGTGCTCAGGAATATACCCACCTGCAGTGACCACCACATGTACGTACGGTGTGTGACGCATGTTGACTACAACAACCCTTCTGCATTGGAAGTGCTCAGGAATATACCCACCTGCAGTGACCACCCAGTACCACACGTACGTACGGTGTGTGACGCATGTTGACTACAACAACCCTTCTGCATTGGAAGTGCTCAGGAATATACCCACCTGCAGTGACCACCACACGTAGCCTACGTACGGTGTGTGACGCATGTTGACTACAACAACCCTTCTGCATTGGAAGTGCTCAGGAATATACCCACCAGCAGTGACCACCACACGTAGGTACGGTGTGTGATGCATGTTGACTACAACAACCCTTCTGCATTGGAAGTGCTCAGGAATATACCCACCAGCAGTGACCACCACACGTACGTACGGTGTGTGATGCATGTTGACTACAACAACCCTTCTGTATTGGAAGTGCTCAGGAATATACCCACCTGCAGTGACCACCACACGTACGTACGGTGTGTGATGCATGTTGACTACAACAACCCTTCTGCATTGGAAGTGCTCAGGAATATACCCACCTGCAGTGACCACCACACGTACGTACGGTGTGTGATGCATGTTGACTACAACAACCCTTCTGCATTGGAAGTGCTCAGGAATATACCCACCTGCAGTGACCACCACACGTACGTACGGTGTGTGACGCATGTTGACTACAACAACCCTTCTGCATTGGAAGTGCTCAGGAATATACCCACCTGCAGTGACCACCACACGTACGTACGGTGTGTGACGCATGTTGACTACAACAACCCTTCTGCATTGGAAGTGCTCAGGAATATACCCACCTGCAGTGACCACCACACGTACGTACGGTGTGTGATGCATGTTGACTACAACAACCCTTCTGTATTGGAAGTGCTCAGGAATATACCCACCTGCAGTGACCACCACACGTACGTACGGTGTGTGATGCATGTTGACTACAACAACCCTTCTGCATTGGAAGTGCTCAGGAATATACCCACCTGCAGTGACCACCACACGTACGTACGGTGTGTGATGCATGTTGACTACAACAACCCTTCTGCATTGGAAGTGCTCAGGAATATACCCACCTGCAGTGACCACCACACGTACGTACGGTGTGTGACGCATGTTGACTACAACAACCCTTCTGCATTGGAAGTGCTCAGGAATATACCCACCTGCAGTGACCACCACACGTAGCCTACGTACGGTGTGTGACGCATGTTGACTACAACAACCCTTCTGCATTGGAAGTGCTCAGGAATATACCCACCTGCAGTGACCACCCAGTACCACACGTACGTACGGTGTGTGACGCATGTTGACTACAACAACCCTTCTGTATTGGAAGTGCTCAGGAATATACCCACCTGCAGTGACCACCACACGTAGGTACGGTGTGTGACGCATGTTGACTACAACAACCCTTCTGCATTGGAAGTGCTCAGGAATATACCCACCTGCAGTGACCACCACACGTAGGTACGGTGTGTGACGCATGTTGACTACAACAACCCTTCTGCATTGGAAGTGCTCAGGAATATACCCACCTGCAGTGACCACCCAGTACCACACGTACGTACGGTGTGTGACGCATGTTGACTACAACAACCCTTCTGCATTGGAAGTGCTCAGGAATATACCCACCTGCAGTGACCACCACACGTACGTACGGTGTGTGACGCATGTTGACTACAACACCCCTTCTGCATTGGAAGTGCTCAGGAATATACCCACCTGCAGTGACCACCACACGAAGGTACGGTGTGTGACGCATGTTGACTACAACAACCCTTCTGTATTGGAAGTGCTCAGGAATATACCCACCTGCAGTGACCACCCAGTACCACACGTAGGTACGGTGTGTGACGCATGTTGACTACAACAACCCTTCTGCATTGGAAGTGCTCAGGAATATACCCACCTGCAGTGACCACCACACGTACGTACGGTGTGTGACGCATGTTGACTACAACAACCCTTCTGCATTGGAAGTGCTCAGGAATATACCCACCTGCAGTGACCACCACACGTAGGTACGGTGGGTGACGCATGTTGACTACAACAACCCTTCTGTATTGGAAGTGCTCAGGAATATACCCACCTGCAGTGACCACCACACGTAGGTACGGTGTGTGACGCATGTTGACTACAACAACCCTTCTGTATTCGAAGTGCTCAGGAATATACCCACCTGCAGTGACCACCACACGTAGGTACGGTGTGTGACGCATGTTGACTACAACAACCCTTCTGCATTGGAAGTGCTCAGGAATATACCCACCTGCAGTGACCACCACACGTACGTACGGTGTGTGACGCATGTTGACTACAACAACCCTTCTGCATTGGAAGTGCTCAGGAATATACCCACCTGCAGTGACCACCACACGTACGTACGGTGTGTGATGCATGTTGACTACAACAACCCTTCTGCATTGGAAGTGCTCAGGAATATACCCACCTGCAGTGACCACCACACGTACGTACGGTGTGTGACGCATGTTGACTACAACAACCCTTCTGCATTGGAAGTGCTCAGGAATATACCCACCTGCAGTGACCACCACACGTAGGTACGGTGTGTGACGCATGTTGACTACAACAACCCTTCTGCATTGGAAGTGCTCAGGAATATACCCACCTGCAGTGACCACCACACGTAGGTACGGTGTGTGACGCATGTTGACTACAACAACCCTTCTGCATTGGAAGTGCTCAGGAATATACCCACCTGCAGTGACCACCCAGTACCACACGTACGTACGGTGTGTGACGCATGTTGACTACAACAACCCTTCTGTATTGGAAGTGCTCAGGAATATACCCACCTGCAGTGACCACCACACGTAGGTACGGTGTGTGACGCATGTTGACTACAACAACCCTTCTGCATTGGAAGTGCTAAGGAATATACCCACCTGCAGTGACCACCACACGTAGGTACGGTGTGTGACGCATGTTGACTACAACAACCCTTCTGCATTGGAAGTGCTCAGGAATATACCCACCTGCAGTGACCACCACACGTAGCCTACGTACGGTGTGTGACGCATGTTGACTACAACAACCCTTCTGCATTGGAAGTGCTCAGGAATATACCCACCTGCAGTGACCACCACACGTACGTACGGTGTGTGACGCATGTTGACTACAACAACCCTTCTGCATTGGAAGTGCTCAGGAATATACCCACCTGCAGTGACCACCACACGTAGCCTACGTACGGTGTGTGACGCATGTTGACTACAACAACCCTTCTGCATTGGAAGTGCTCAGGAATATACCCACCTGCAGTGACCACCACACGTACGTACGGTGTGTGACGCATGTTGACTACAACAACCCTTCTGCATTGGAAGTGCTCAGGAATATACCCACCTGCAGTGACCACCCAGTACCACACGTACGTACGGTGTGTGACGCATGTTGACTAAAACAACCCTTCTGCATTGAGAGTGCTCAGGAATATACCCACCTGCAGTGACCACCACACGTAGCCTACGTACGGTGTGTGACGCATGTTGACTACAACAACCCTTCTGCATTGGAAGTGCTCAGGAATATACCCACCAGCAGTGACCACCACACGTAGGTACGGTGTGTGATGCATGTTGACTACAACAACCCTTCTGCATTGGAAGTGCTCAGGAATATACCCACCAGCAGTGACCACCACACGTACGTACGGTGTGTGATGCATGTTGACTACAGTAACCCTTCTGTATTGGAAGTGCTCAGGAATATACCCACCTGCAGTGACCACCACACGTACGTACGGTGTGTGATGCATGTTGACTACAACAACCCTTCTGCATTGGAAGTGCTCAGGAATATACCCACCTGCAGTGACCACCACACGTACGTACGGTGTGTGATGCATGTTGACTACAACAACCCTTCTGCATTGGAAGTGCTCAGGAATATACCCACCTGCAGTGACCACCACACGTACGTACGGTGTGTGACGCATGTTGACTACAACAACCCTTCTGTATTGGAAGTGCTCAGGAATATACCCACCTGCAGTGACCACCACACGTACGTACGGTGTGTGACGCATGTTGACTACAACAACCCTTCTGCATTGGAAGTGCTCAGGAATATACCCACCTGCAGTGACCACCACACGTACGTACGGTGTGTGACGCATGTTGACTACAACAACCCTTGTGTATTGGAAGTGCTCAGGAATATACCCACCTGCAGTGACCACCACACGTACGTACGGTGTGTGATGCATGTTGACTACAACAACCCTTCTGCATTGGAAGTGCTCAGGAATATACCCACCTGCAGTGACCACCACACGTACGTACGGTGTGTGATGCATGTTGACTACAACAACCCTTCTGCATTGGAAGTGCTCAGGAATATACCCACCTGCAGTGACCACCACACGTACGTACGGTGTGTGACGCATGTTGACTACAACAACCCTTCTGCATTGGAAGTGCTCAGGAATATACCCACCTGCAGTGACCACCACACGTAGCCTACGTACGGTGTGTGACGCATGTTGACTACAACAACCCTTCTGCATTGGAAGTGCTCAGGAATATACCCACCTGCAGTGACCACCCAGTACCACACGTACGTACGGTGTGTGACGCATGATGACTACAACAACCCTTCTGTATTGGAAGTGCTCAGGAATATACCCACCTGCAGTGACCACCACACGTAGGTACGGTGTGTGACGCATGTTGACTACAACAACCCTTCTGCATTGGAAGTGCTCAGGAATATACCCACCTGCAGTGACCACCACACGTAGGTACGGTGTGTGACGCATGTTGACTACAACAACCCTTCTGCATTGGAAGTGCTCAGGAATATACCCACCTGCAGTGACCACCCAGTACCACACGTACGTACGGTGTGTGACGCATGTTGACTACAACAACCCTTCTGCATTGGAAGTGCTCAGGAATATACCCACCTGCAGTGACCACCACACGTACGTACGGTGTGTGACGCATGTTGACTACAACAACCCTTCTGCATTGGAAGTGCTCAGGAATATACCCACCTGCAGTGACCACCACACGTAGGTACGGTGTGTGACGCATGTTGACTACAACAACCCTTCTGTATTGGAAGTGCTCAGGAATATACCCACCTGCAGTGACCACCCAGTACCACACGTAGGTACGGTGTGTGACGCATGTTGACTACAACAACCCTTCTGCATTGGAAGTGCTCAGGAATATACCCACCTGCAGTGACCACCACACGTACGTACGGTGTGTGACGCATGTTGACTACAACAACCCTTCTGCATTGGAAGTGCTCAGGAATATACCCACCTGCAGTGACCACCACACGTAGGTACGGTGGGTGACGCATGTTGACTACAACAACCCTTCTGTATTGGAAGTGCTCAGGAATATACCCACCTGCAGTGACCACCACACGTAGGTACGGTGTGTGACGCATGTTGACTACAACAACCCTTCTGTATTGGAAGTGCTCAGGAATATACCCACCTGCAGTGACCACCACACGTAGGTACGGTGTGTGACGCATGTTGACTACAACAACCCTTCTGTATTCGAAGTGCTCAGGAATATACCCACCTGCAGTGACCACCACACGTAGGTACGGTGTGTGACGCATGTTGACTACAACAACCCTTCTGCATTGGAAGTGCTCAGGAATATACCCACCTGCAGTGACCACCACACGTACGTACGGTGTGTGACGCATGTTGACTACAACAACCCTTCTGCATTGGAAGTGCTCAGGAATATACCCACCTGCAGTGACCACCACATGTACGTACGGTGTGTGACGCATGTTGACTACAACAACCCTTCTGCATTGGAAGTGCTCAGGAATATACCCACCTGCAGTGACCACCCAGTACCACACGTACGTACGGTGTGTGACGCATGTTGACTACAACAACCCTTCTGCATTGGAAGTGCTCAGGAATAAACCCACCTGCAGTGACCACCACACGTAGCCTACGTACGGTGTGTGACGCATGTTGACTACAACAACCCTTCTGCATTGGAAGTGCTCAGGAATATACCCACCAGCAGTGACCACCACACGTAGGTACGGTGTGTGATGCATGTTGACTACAACAACCCTTCTGCATTGGAAGTGCTCAGGAATATACCCACCAGCAGTGACCACCACACGTACGTACGGTGTGTGATGCATGTTGACTACAACAACCCTTCTGTATTGGAAGTGCTCAGGAATATACCCACCTGCAGTGACCACCACACGTACGTACGGTGTGTGATGCATGTTGACTACAACAACCCTTCTGCATTGGAAGTGCTCAGGAATATACCCACCTGCAGTGACCACCACACGTACGTACGGTGTGTGATGCATGTTGACTACAACAACCCTTCTGCATTGGAAGTGCTCAGGAATATACCCACCTGCAGTGACCACCACACGTACGTACGGTGTGTGACGCATGTTGACTACAACAACCCTTCTGCATTGGAAGTGCTCAGGAATATACCCACCTGCAGTGACCACCACACGTACGTACGGTGTGTGACGCATGTTGACTACAACAACCCTTCTGCATTGGAAGTGCTCAGGAATATACCCACCTGCAGTGACCACCACACGTACGTACGGTGTGTGATGCATGTTGACTACAACAACCCTTCTGTATTGGAAGTGCTCAGGAATATACCCACCTGCAGTGACCACCACACGTACGTACGGTGTGTGATGCATGTTGACTACAACAACCCTTCTGCATTGGAAGTGCTCAGGAATATACCCACCTGCAGTGACCACCACACGTACGTACGGTGTGTGATGCATGTTGACTACAACAACCCTTCTGCATTGGAAGTGCTCAGGAATATACCCACCTGCAGTGACCACCACACGTACGTACGGTGTGTGACGCATGTTGACTACAACAACCCTTCTGCATTGGAAGTGCTCAGGAATATACCCACCTGCAGTGACCACCACACGTAGCCTACGTACGGTGTGTGACGCATGTTGACTACAACAACCCTTCTGCATTGGAAGTGCTCAGGAATATACCCACCTGCAGTGACCACCCAGTACCACACGTACGTACGGTGTGTGACGCATGTTGACTACAACAACCCTTCTGCATTGGAAGTGCTCAGGAATATACCCACCTGCAGTGACCACCCAGTACCACACGTAGGTACGGTGTGTGGCGCATGTTGACTACAACAACCCTTCTGCATTGGAAGTGCTCAGGAATATACCCACCTGCAGTGACCACCCAGTACCACACGTACGTACGGTGTGTGACGCATGTTGACTACAACAACCCTTCTGTATTGGAAGTGCTCAGGAATATACCCACCTGCAGTGACCACCACACGTAGGTACGGTGTTTGACGCATGTTGACTACAACAACCCTTCTGCATTGGAAGTGCTCAGGAATATACCCACCTGCAGTGACCACCACACGTAGGTACGGTGTGTGACGCATGTTGACTACAACAACCCTTCTGCATTGGAAGTGCTCAGGAATATACCCACCTGCAGTGACCACCCAGTACCACACGTACGTACGGTGTGTGACGCATGTTGACTACAACAACCCTTCTGCATTGGAAGTGCTCAGGAATATACCCACCTGCAGTGACCACCACACGTACGTACGGTGTGTGACGCATGTTGACTACAACAACCCTTCTGCATTGGAAGTGCTCAGGAATATACCCACCTGCAGTGACCACCACACGTAGGTACGGTGTGTGACGCATGTTGACTACAACAACCCTTCTGTATTGGAAGTGCTCAGGAATATACCCACCTGCAGTGACCACCCAGTACCACACGTAGGTACGGTGTGTGACGCATGTTGACTACAACAACCCTTCTGCATTGGAAGTGCTCAGGAATATACCCACCTGCAGTGACCACCACACGTACGTACGGTGTGTGACGCATGTTGACTACAACAACCCTTCTGCATTGGAAGTGCTCAGGAATATACCCACCTGCAGTGGCCACCACACGTAGGTACGGTGGGTGACGCATGTTGACTACAACAACCCTTCTGTATTGGAAGTGCTCAGGAATATACCCACCTGCAGTGACCACCACACGTAGGTACGGTGTGTGACGCATGTTGACTACAACAACCCTTCTGTATTGGAAGTGCTCAGGAATATACCCACCTGCAGTGACCACCACACGTAGGTACGGTGTGTGACGCATGTTGACTACAACAACCCTTCTGTATTCGAAGTGCTCAGGAATATACCCACCTGCAGTGACCACCACACGTAGGTAAGGTGTGTGACGCATGTTGACTACAACAACCCTTCTGCATTGGAAGTGCTCAGGAATATACCCACCTGCAGTGACCACCACACGTACGTACGGTGTGTGACGCATGTTGACTACAACAACCCTTCTGCATTGGAAGTGCTCAGGAATATACCCACCTGCAGTGACCACCACATGTACGTACGGTGTGTGACGCATGTTGACTACAACAACCCTTCTGCATTGGAAGTGCTCAGGAATATACCCACCTGCAGTGACCACCACATGTACGTACGGTGTGTGACGCATGTTGACTACAACAACCCTTCTGCATTGGAAGTGCTCAGGAATATACCCACCTGCAGTGACCACCACACGTACGTACGGTGTGTGACGCATGTTGACTACAACAACCCTTCTGCATTGGAAGTGCTCAGGAATATACCCACCTGCAGTGACCACCACACGTACGTACGGTATGTGACGCATGTTGACTACAACAACCCTTCTGCATTGGAAGTGCTCAGGAATATACCCACCTGCAGTGACCACCACACGTAGGTACGGTGTGTGACGCATGTTGACTACAACAACCCTTCTGCATTGGAAGTGCTCAGGAATATACCCACCTGCAGTGACCACCACACGTAGGTACGGTGTGTGACGCATGTTGACTACAACAACCCTTCTGCATTGGAAGTGCTCAGGAATATACCCACCTGCAGTGACCACCCAGTACCACACGTAGGTACGGTGTGTGACGCATGTTGACTACAACAACCCTTCTGCATTGGAAGTGCTCAGGAATATACCCACCTGCAGTGACCACCACACGTAGGTACGGTGTGTGACGCATGTTGACTACAACAACCCTTCTGCATTGGAAGTGCTCAGGAATATACCCACCTGCAGTGACCACCCAGTACCACACGTACGTACGGTGTGTGACGCATGTTGACTACAACAACCCTTCTGCATTGGAAGTGCTCAGGAATATACCCACCTGCAGTGACCACCCAGTACCACACGTAGGTACGGTGTGTGACGCATGTTGACTACAACAACCCTTCTTCATTGGAAGTGCTCAGGAATATACCCACCTGCAGTGACCACCACACGTACGTACAGTGTGTGACGCATGTTGACTACAACAACCCTTCTGCATTGGAAGTGCTCAGGAATATACCCACCTGCAGTGACCACCACACGTAGGTACGGTGTGTGACGCATGTTGACTACAACAACCCTTCTGCATTGGAAGTGCTCAGGAATATACCCACCTGCAGTGATTACCACACGTAGGTACGGTGTGTGACGCATGTTGACTACAACAACCCATCTGCATTGGAAGTGCTCAGGAATATACCCACCTGCAGTGACCACCACACGTAGGTACGGTGTGTGACGCATGTTGACTACAACAACCCTTCTGCATTGGAAGTGCTCAGGAATATACCCACCTGCAGTGACCACCACACGTAGGTACGGTGTGTGACGCATGTTGACTACAACAACCCTTCTGCATTGGAAGTGCTCAGGAATATACCCACCTGCAGTGACCACCACACGTAGGTACGGTGTGTGACGCATGTTGACTACAACAACCCTTCTGCATTGGAAGTGCTCAGGAATATACCCACCTGCAGTGACCACCACACGTAGGTACGGTGTGTGATGCATGTTGACTACAACAACCCATCTGCATTGGAAGTGCTCAGGAATATACCCACCTGCAGTGACCACCACACGTAGGTACGGTGGGTGACGCATGTTGACTACAACAACCCTTCTGTATTGGAAGTGCTCAGGAATATACCCACCTGCAGTGACCACCACACGTAGGTACGGTGTGTGACGCATGTTGACTACAACAACCCTTCTGCATTGGAAGTGCTCAGGAATATACCCACCTGCAGTGACCACCACACGTACGTACGGTGTGTGACGCATGTTGACTACAACAACCCTTCTGCATTGGAAGTGCTCAGGAATATACCCACCTGCAGTGACCACCACACGTAGGTACGGTGTGTGATGCATGTTGACTACAACAACCCTTCTGCATTGGAAGTGCTCAGGAATATACCCACCTGCAGTGACCACCCAGTACCACATGTACGTACGGTGTGCACCCCTGCACTCACTGTTTACATGAGATGGTTACTGATTGTTAGTCCTCATCAACGTATGTTGCCTTTTGATTCGAAAATTAGATTGAGCCAAATAATAATTGAGCGGAGCATTAGGGCGAGGATGACACTTCAAGACAATATGGAAAACAAATAACATTAAATAAATAAATACTGTTACTGTTTGGTTAAGCTTACCTTAATGCAATAGAAACAATACAAATGGCTGCATCCCATTGTGTGAGGTAGAATTGGAGTTTCTTTACAAATAGCACACTTTGTATAAGTTGTAAACACAACTGGATATTTCTGTATGCATTTGTTATCATGCCATGTGAAGAAGTTGATGCATTTTCTTCGCAAGTAATGGTAGTTTATCAAAGGTAGAGTGAAAACTAGTAATTCCTGAAAGGGGAACAAATATCAGATTTTTCTTTTTTTAAATTTCAACACGAACTGAAAATGATATTGTGTAATGGAGACATCAAAAGAAACACACATGATACAATGAGCGAGCAGAGCCCATTGGATTTTTCGTTGTCATAGTTATGTCACTACAATTCAGCAATACAAATGTCATTTGTAAGCACAACACTTCTGTACTGTCTACTTAATAATAAACCTATATATTACAGAATTCATTTTTTTCCCCGAGTACGAATCTTGAATCCTGAGCAAGAATCACGCCAATCCAATCTGAACTGATAGTGAACTGATAACTACAAACCCAAGATTTTTGCCACTGACAAATAGGCGTGGCACAAGGCACTATCACCGCCCCTACCATATTTAAAATTGCAGTTAATGGAGGAATTAAGCTGGTCAAAATCCTGCCAGGAATCTACGTTAAGGCCTACGCTGACGATTTCTTCATCTATGTCACAGGCAGGAACATCGGCGGCCTGCAGATAATGCTCGGCCAAAAAGGCCAAAAAGAGGCTGCGCTTGATGCAACGTGCAGCCGGAGTGTCTTGGGGAGCCAGGATCGACACACTGGTTCTTACCTACAAGACCTATGTGCGCCCGGTCCTTGAGTATGGAGCAGAAGTTTTTATCACCTCGGCGCAGAACCATCTTGATATACTTAGTAAAATCCAGAATCAGGCCCTTCGACTCGCCAGCGGTGCAGTAAAGACAACACCAGTGGCGGCAATGGAAGCATACTGCAAAGTAGAGCCCCTACTACAGAGATTAGAGCAGAAAGCCATCATACTGCATGAGAAACTGGCCAGGATTGATCCAACATGGCTTGCCTTCCCAATGGCAAGTGCAGCAGGACACATAAATTTTGCTCAAAAAACAACACTCCTGAAAATGGAGCACTGTCCGGACCTGCTACGCCATCCTCGACAAAAGCTTACCACCCTAGATGTCAACTGCCTGCCAAATTCTACCATCAAAATCGAATTCAATCTTCAAGTGGAAGGTGTGGGCAAAAGGGAAGAAAAAATCCAGACTGAGCTGAAAGTGCTTACTGAGGCACACCTGAAGAAGCACTACCCTAAATCCGAATGGATTCATGTCTTTACAGACGGCTCCCAAGACAGCACGGGAAGGAATAATGGCTTCGGCTTCCACTGCATCTTCTTTGAAGAGGCCCACCCTATGGCACCAGGCTCGAGCATTTTTGATGCCGAAATAAGAGCCATTTCAAGAGCAGCAGAAAAAATCGCAGAAACGCCAACATTTCCACTCAGGAAAACAAAATTTGTTATTATCTCAGACAGCAAGGCCGCCATCAAGAACATCTGTCACATTGAAAAATGTGAAGAAGCCTCCCTGTCACTTCAAAAAAGTCTAATCAGAAATGTGATGCATGGCAAAGTGCTAAAAATCCAGTGGGTGCCAAGCCACTGTAGCATCCTGGGCAACGAAAAAGCCGACGCACTAGCCAAACTGGGCTCGAAGAAGTCGGCACCCGACACGGCGAGTATTTCCTTCAACTCTGCCAAAAACCTTGCTAAGGAGGGCCTCAAGACATCATATGATAGACTTCAAGAGTCCAAGACGAACCACAAACTGTGGCGAGACGAGGTGCTCAAAGGGCCGGACAAATCATGGTCAAGAAAAGTGGCAACAGCGCAGTTTTGGCTGGCCACAGGACACGATGTCCTGCAGCACCACTTGAGTCGATTTCAAATAACAAAGGAACCAGCAACTTGCAAATTATGTACATTAGGTTTTCAGGACAGAGCACATCTCCTCAGCTGTGCTGCACTTAAATCTGACATTGACGCCCTGCCAAATAACCTGAGCGGGCCAGAGAAGGAAGCACATATTTACTGGATAGCTAGGAAGAAAAATGATTGAAAAATCAAACTTTCGGCATAAGATAAAAAAAAAAAAAAAAAATAGGCCTACGTCTAAATATAACCATTAAGGAATTTTTAGTTGCATTTTGACACGTTGGCCACTTGAGGTCAGAGACTTGATTCAAAAAGTAGAATGTTTCAATTGACAGTTTACGCATTGCATATTAAGCTCCCTTTGTTAGTACGGCCCTGCCAGGCCACTAATTTTTTAAAAAAAGTCGCTACTAAATGGCACTTAACTGTGTCTCTTGTAAGTAGCTTCAACCATAGGCTGTAGATCATTCACAGTTTCCACGTCGTCATGACTTTCTATCAACATATTACATAAGTAGTTATAGCAAATACTGTAATAGACGCTATCGCTTAATACAGGAAACTGGCCCCGTTTAACATGCATGGCAATGGAATGCGCATGGCGACACAAGTTCACGTATAAAGTTGAACACCATGCCACTAGGTAGCCGCTAAATTGCAAGCCAGTCGGTAACAAAATTTGGCAGCCTTAGATGCAGTGAGTGAACTTCTTTGCGCCGATCACTCACCTAGTTTAACTCCAAGCCGCCAGGCCAGCTGTCTCCAGAAATCTACGGAAGTTTCCTGTATTAAGCGATAGCGTCTATTACAGTATTTGGTTATAGGGCCCATGTGTGTGTGTGCGTGTGTGTGTTGTGATTGACCTTTATCCCTGTAGCCCCACCACCACTATGTAGTGTGATTTATCATCTAGATGGCGGTGGATCTGAACATGTCTCCAAATACCTTGTCTCTATGTGTCAGACGACAGGCCGAGATGGTGTACTAGTTGTATGTGCATCAGATATAATACTGCTAGAATATATTTTCTACTACCAAATGAATACTTGTGCGTTATTATTCACATGCACATCATGTAGGTGTACGAAGAGAGTAATATATGGCATGGTGTGATATGACGTCAATACAGCTACAAGGATTCTATTGTAATGGCGGCCCACTAATAAGACCAAAGTTGTCTCGGGGAGCGTGCTTGCTATCACTTATATCACGTTAAGCTTCCTGTTACATGATGTATGGCATATGCGCTCTTTAAGGTTTCAACATACTGTATTTAACATTGAAAGCATTCTCCTTCTCAACTGGACTCTGTACTAAATCATTAGAGCTCAATCCAAGGACCTATTACTATTAGGTATAACAAATGTCACTCTCTTCTCTCTGTTGCTATTAACATTCAGAGAGTTGTACATTGGATGTTGGGCAAAAAGAGGGGTTAATGATACCAAATGTCCAAATATATTTTGTTTATTTTAATAAATCATACATCAATTTTTTCAACTCAATATTTATGATTGAAAAAATCAAATTTGCGGCATAGGGGAAAAAAAATATTTATACTATTCATTACTACTACTAGTACCACTATTTCATTGTGTTCTATTTTAGATATAGTCTACTCAAAATTAAAAGCATCGAAATCATTCAAATGACAACACTCGTTTGAGTCCTGTATTTTCCGAAGTGCTTCCTTGCAGTTGAAACACCAATGATTCTCGTCCATCAACAATGCGGTGATTTCAATCTCGTCCAAACTTGGTGTACTTGTCACACAATTCATATAAGATAGACAATGTTCATCTC
>OX246748.1:37597982-37885482 GCA_945910005.1 Isoperla grammatica
CCGTTTTAACATTACGACTGAATCGGCCATCTGCAAACTTTGTAATTTTGAACCCCAAGACGGAGCACACCTTTTTAGGTGTGCCGCACTTCAGAGTGAAATTGACGCCCGCCCAATGATATGGGCAGGTCAGAAAAAGAAGCCATTTTATATTGGATAGCGAGGAAAAGGAATGTCTGAGGAAGCCATCTCTGCACACAAAAAAAGTATTAGCATTAGCATAAGAATCGATACAAGTATAACATAAACATGTACTGTTTGTATAACATGTAGAGGTTGGCTACACTTAAAGGGGCTTCAATAGCCCTATGTAGCACGCCTTTAAGCCAATAAATATCAAATAACTCTCTCTCTCTCTCAATGTTGTGCCTTATTATTTTGTGGATAAATGCGGTGATTGAATGGCAAACTTTTATTAGGCTATTATTGTTTATTGTATTTTTAAACATTCACGTCTACAATTAATTATCTATAGGCCTAATCTGCCTAAGGCGTATTATTTTTATGTTTAAAATTATCAATAAGTTAAATTAAGATGAGAATTTCTATGCGTCTGTTACCATCATAATTATTTCTTTTTTATGTTTATTTATTTTAAAATATTCATTATGTACTGTCTATCATGTACTGTATCACCTTAAAAGGGTTGGATGGAAGTAGGGTTGCCAACCATCCCGTATTTTACGGGATCTCCCGTATTTTCACGGTTTTGGCACATCCTGTATTGAAGTTGTACGGGATGCCTAAAATCCCGTAAATTTGGTACCGGGTATTTGAGTTTGTTTCACATTTTTTCTCTGTTTTGACGTTTGCGCATGCCCCATGCCTTGAGTTGTAGAGTGCTTGCTGTTAAATCATTGCGGGCTTCGCAGCCCCAAGCAGACGCTTATACATCACAATATGGCAAAATAGCCAGGGTAAAACGCATTTGTAACATGAACATGTTTTGAAGAACATGTTTTCTCCCTCATGAACAATAAGTGGACTGATGTTAGAAACCGTTGTTCCGTGGACCTTATTAAAAGTGAACTTCAAATTGTAATAATCCAGGCCTGCCGTTTTTACGGATATTGTCCGTTTTAACGGATATTTGGGGTGGAAAACGGACAGCAGGATTTTTATAGTCATTTACGAATTTTTCGAAAATATTGTATTTCACGGATTTGAATTTCGCGGGTAATATTAATGTTTGAACGCGATCGATAAAGAAGTCCATGACGTTATCGACTTAGGCCGGTAAATAGTCCGCGCGTAGTAATTTTCTCCGTGAAGTAGGCGTGAACAGCTGTGAGGTAACACAGAACTCGCCCGCAGTAATGACAGCGCGTACTAACCAGCGACCAGCTGGCCACGCCCACAAGCAGGAATTGACCAGTTTCATCAACAGCGCTGCGGCGAGTTTTGGAAGCTCGCATATGACATAGATAACATTGAAGGCATAGGCGAAAACCCACTTATCTCGCTCTAGCTACGAAAATAATTTTTTTAGCGGGAGACTTATTTGAAGGCGTTTATAGGAACTACAATTCTACGTATTTTGAAAGTATTACGAAAAACCTACATGCAGCAATGAGGGAGTTATTGATCGTAAATGATCTTCTTGCGTGTGGCTGCTGCGCGAATCTCGCCTCTAAGGCGTGACCTTCTGTCGTATACGCAGGCTGAGCCGTCGCTGGTGTGCGTAAGGTCTACTAGCGAGATTTGAGTGAGATGCACATTTCAAACGAACAAGCCGCGCCAAGAAACCGTTGTACAACTAGCAAATATGAAAATAGAACCTATCAACACGCTCATTGGATCTGATAGATCGGCGAATAGTGTAGGGTCAATCGGGGTAAGTGTGGCAGCGGGGTAAGTGTGGCAGCGGGGTAAGTGTGGCACCCGGCCATAACTTTCTTGTTTATAGAGTAAAAAAAACAAAAAAAAACACATATTGATCAGTGATATATGGATGTTGTCATCTTCAATTCATACTCATCTACTATCTCTTCTCCAAGAGCTATGGGCATATTGATCAGCTTATGTTTTTTTATTTGTCCAACTCGATTCGTCCGACTTGTCTAATGTTTTGTTCCAACACTATGATTGTATCAGTAATATTTAGTTATTGTTGATGTTGGTTAGAGTAAGGTTAAAGGTATCTAAATTGATAAAAAAAAAATTAAAAAAATTAGCAGTGCAGCTTTTATTCATGGTGCCACACTTGCCCCACATAATTTCATTCCTGGGGTAAGTGTGGCATCAATGTTTTTGCATTACAGTAATGCTTAACATTTAGAAGGCTGTAGCTATGAGTTGCACTTTTTGGTGTCAGTGGCCAGTGGCACGGGTCCCCTGTGCTTCCTCGTCGGTTCCCCCGCGCGTTTAAGGCCGTCGTCCCCCATGTGTGCGTTCGTGTGACTTAAAGCCAGCGCCAAAAGTGCGCCTCGCTCGTTGGCGCTTGGCGCGCGCCCGGTGGCCAGTGTGCAAACTAACCGACCGTCCTGCGGTCTTGTCAGTCGCCTCATATTTTCGCAACTCCTAGTTGCCTTCGCCCTATTAGCCGCTTCTAATAACACTCGCAATTTTGGTTGAATTATTGGCACTTCGTGTCAGGCACCGACGTGGTCAAGGGGGTTCGCCTAAGATCGCACGCAAACCCCCCACCTAGATGCTTTGTTGTCGTTGTTGTTGACCAAAAACCCAAACAACACTTTCAAATTTTATTTGAGGAGTGTTAAACGGTAAGAAATGCAACTCAATTGTACTAGGCCTTTAGATAGTTAAAGTGATCTTATTCTTACATATTGGCTAAATCATAAGTATTAGTAGCAGTATTCATCGACCGTGTTCCAGTAATAACGCTATAAAATGCAAAGTAAAATCAATAAAAATCTGAAAAAAATTCATAAGCATAACAAGAGTATTCCTTACCCTGCCACACTTTCCCCTAGCTTCAATATCCATTACTTCTGTGTAAAACATGAGGGTGCCACACTTCCCCCCGGTGCTGCCACACTTACCCCATAATGTGGGCAAGTGTGGCAGCGTGCATGCTTTCTCAATTAATTTTTTTTCAAGGGTAATGCTAATTAAATTTGTACTAATATTAGGGGGTACATTTTGGCAATGGATTGATTGATCTTCCTATTTTTTTTTGTGTATTTATGGTAAGTGGTTTGACTGTGACAGGGCTTCAAACTCAAACGACACAAAACGGTGCCACACTTACCCCGATTGACCCTACATCACCAAGCAAGTGTATTTTTTTCTTACGGTTGATTTCTTAATATGACAAACTGGTAATATAGCACTGAATTTAACATTCCGCCTCGATATGTTTATCACTTATTTGTATAATTACAAATTACATAGCCTACCAGACGTTTGTGAGAAGTTTAAAAATAATAAATAATTACACTTCCTTTGTATATGATTTACAAATCCCGAACCTAATATTGCACATTTAAGTCAACTTGACGCGCCGATCTGTCAGATCCAATGAGCGTGGTTCTATTTTCATATTTGCTAGTTGTACAACGGTTTCTTGGCGCGGCTTGTTCGTTTGAAATGTGCATCTCACTAGTAGACCTTACGCACACCAGCGACGGCTCAGCCTGCGTATACGACAGAAGGTCACGCCTTAGAGGCGAGATTCGCGCAGCAGCCACACGCAAGAAGATCATTTACGATCAATAACTCCCTCATTGCTGCATGTAGATTTTTCGTAATACTTTCAAAATACGTAGAATTGTAATTCCCATAAACGCTTTCAAATAAGTCTCCCGCTAAAAAAATTATTTTCGTAGCTAGAGCGAGATAAGTGGTTTTTCGCCTATGTCTTCAATGTTAACTATGTCATATGCGAGCTTCCAAAACTCGCCGCAGCGCTGTTAAGGAAACTGGTCAATTCACTGTAGCTTCAAGGAAAGTAGTCGCAAAAATATCGTCGCGTTTTTTTTTTTTTTTTTTTTACAAAATATTACTACCCGATTGAGATTCGAATCCTAAAAATGGATTCGGGTAATTTCTGGATCCGGGTAACCCGGGAACCCTTTGACATCCCTAGTAAAAGTATGTTTTTTTAATATTAGACTTGCCGAGATCGATTAAAAATGTAAATTTCAAATTTATGGATATTTTCAGGATATTTGACCCACTCCAACAGGATTTAATTTTTTCCCTGGTGGCAGGCCTGTAATAAACTTCAACCCCATGCAATGCCGAGAATTCTTTGACTTGTAAAATCAGACAAGAAGCTGCTGCTCAGTGGAGAAGTACGACCATCAAAACTAAAGGTAAGAAATGTGGCTAAACTTTTGTCCCCCCCCCCCCCCCCCACCCTCCTGCTGCCGCCGCCAAAATAGCGATCCCGTAATTTTATTTCTCAAAGTTGGCAACCCTAGATGGAAGATAAGGTTTTGCTAGCCTTAATCCCACCTTTTAATAAAAGACCTTAATCAATCAATCAATCAATCTCTCTCACTCACTCTCACTCTCTCTCTTTCTCTTTGTCAACAATAACATTATGCCAGGCATAGTCTGCGTGTACATAGAGAGTCTAAAACCAAAGAGCTATTGAAAATTCTCGAACCCAAAAAACCTCCACTCTGAGCTATTGAAAATTCTCGAACCCAAAAAACCTCCACTCTGACAATAGGGCTCGAATCTGTAGGCCTACGTCAAATGCCGAATGCCTAGCTCGAGGTCTTGTATCAGTTCTGTGGTTGGAAACTTTGTGTAGGCGAGTGATAACAACGTGATAACTGAGTGTCTTCAATTAAGGAGAGACACAAAATAATATTCACATGAACATACATCGAACCGAGAACCTCTAGATATATATACATAGAGAATCGAACCAAGGACCTATTTATTTACTAACTCGTACCAATGATCTGAAACGTCATGAGTAAACTAAGTACGAAGATAAGACGAGGATGTGGTCAAACACAGCTCTACCATTGATTTATAAGTAGAGGTGTTTGTTTTTCGCAAGGCGCGATAAAACGAAAAGTGCTATTTTATGCTCTATGTTCATTTTCTTTACATATCTTCACATACCACGTCAATAGGAGTTAAAATCAAATCGCGAAATAAAAGGATTTTTGGAAATAAAACGATTTATGGTGTTTTACGAGAAATAGGAACACTTTTAGGCAAGTTATGGAAATAATGACCAAATAAGCAAAATGTTAGCAAAATCTCAGCTGATAATTCAAAACAACAATCTAAATAATTAAAAAAAAAATTCTTTCGCGAAGTTAAATGCCTGCTAATTTGCATTGTGGGCTCAGTTCGAACATCGTACGACGTGCCTGCGTTTCTCCCCCCCCCCCCCAACTGCCACCACGCCCGCACAAGGCCAATCAACCCGGCTGCTGTTTGGTTGTATCTGTACAGTTCCGTGACCTCTTGCGACCTTCACTACCTTTCGTGTCGAGACGGGGTAGTTGGGCTATGTTCGCGAACAACACAGACAGCACAGTTGATATATGTATTCACTGTTACGTAAGCGGAGGATGCAAAAATAAATAAAAACATATAACACCACTTTTTACATTTTTAAAAACGATTTTTGGTGAAAAATAAAACCATTTACAAACACCTCTATTTATAAGCTATTATTTATACTCGATTTACTAATTATTTATTTAAAAATAAACTATTGGAAATATTTAAACCAAAAGTTGTTGACCACCTGACAAGTAGGCCTACCAAATACTCTTTCATAATCAAATCAACTTTCTTTCAAAGTTACCCCATTTGCCGTAATCGTTCACGTGCTATACGGGCCCTATAACTACTGACATTTAACGGTTTCTGTGTCTGCAAGACGCAGGCCTAACACTAACGAGCACGTATCGAAACGAGCTTCCACGGCGTAGACAGCGGCCATCCCGTAATCCCGTAATTGATCGCAAACTATCAAATCGAGTGATTGATATCTTGATTAGCGCTGAATTAGTACTCAGACGAGTTAACTAATTTTTAGGACTTTGGATTCGAGTGACAAATCGAATTGGAATAAGGAAAGAATCTATCAGAATTTGATGATTTTCGATGTTTTACACAAGGCTAAAATATTATGACAATAGATCCCAATGTCCCCAGTGTGCACGGTTGGAGCTCGCCAACGTTATGATACAATACTCACTATGAATCCATGCCACAGTAGCTCCCTCAACATGTAGGTATATCCTATTGCTCGGCTTTGTCCGGGGCCACTCGTAGAAACCGGTCTGAGGCCGAGCAAACGATCCGGCAATGTTGGATATTTTCCTTCCCGTAAGAACAGAAGTAAATTAACAAACGTGGCGATTTGAGCTCCTGATTCAGCCCAATCCAAAATTTGTAGTATCTGAAATCAGAGATAATGTTAACATTTTATTGTATTAATTTGCAAACAAAAATCAGTATGCAAACCCATGCATATTTTTACCAAAGACCTTAATAATAATTAATAACCTAGTGGTTAAGAGAGGAATCTGGCAACACGACAACAGCGCGTTGACAAGCAAAGCGGATATATCGGTAGTTAAACTCAGATTCGATAAAGATGTTTCCCAATCAAAAACTTGTTTATGGTCTTCCAGTGGTCTTCCTTATGGTCTTCCTCCTTATGGTCTTCTTCTTATGGTCGTCCTCTTCCTGGAGGCCAAGTCTTGAAACCTTGCGAATCAAGTCGCAATGCGAATCAACTCACTGTTTCCAAACCGCATGCGACTTGACTTCTACTAATGTCGTAGTCTTGAAATTAGGCTTGCGCCTGAAGTCGCTTGCGAGATCAAAACTTTGCGGGTTACTGATTTTTTGCGTTATCAAACTCCGCCCACAACAACTCAATAAATGACCAATGACAAAGCGCGTTACAACTTGCATCTTTCGATCCATCCAATAGTCGAGGCGTGACGACTTGGTTTGTTGTTGTCGCTCTCGCTGTCATTGCCGTGCGTGTACAAATGTTCTCTATCCTCAAACCTCCTCCTCGGCCTCGGGAGAATAGAATAGAAGTTAGTATGAAATGTTAGGTCTAGGGCATGTCTAGGGCTTTAAGCCTTTTGTACTCTTTATTACGGGGAGAATATTTCACGTAGAAGCTAGGCCTAGGGAAAGCACATTTTCTATGTAGGATCTAGGCCATACAAGGATCCGAGTACCGGTAAGCCTATGTTTCATGATTGGAGTGCCTCACACACACACATTTTCTATGTAGGATCTAGGCGTAGGCCTAGGCCTAGCTAGGCCAAGGCCATGCAAGGATCCGAGTAGGCCTATGTTTCATGATTGGAGTGCCTCACATACACACATTTTCTATGTAGGATCTAGGCGTAGGCCTAGCTATGCCTAGCTGTAAGTATCCGAGTAGGCCTATGTTTCATGATTGGAGCCTAAATTTTTAATACATTTCGTGTCAGATAACGTATTAAATGGATTAATAACGGTGCGGAAACGTTCTTGTATGTTGTTTTCTGCTATTTCGGCCTCTTCAAAATCGGCAATCGCATTTATTAATGCAACATCCTCCATCTTGCTCCATCTCAAGTCGCAAATAACTGACAACTCGCAACGTAATAGCTCGTGGTTTGAAACGTAAAAAAACTTGCGAGTTAAGTCACCGCCCGTTTCCCAAATTTGTCTCAAGACTACCGTTTTGATGTTTTTCTTGCGACTTGCGGGAATTTGCGACTTGAAACGGGTGGTGAGTTGAAACGTGAGTTTCAAGACTTGGCCTCCAGGTCCAACTGACACAGAGTAGATCGTTCATTACCGCTGAGATCGCCACCAAAAATGTGTCGCTAATAAAACCGGCAAGTTTCCTACCTTACTGCTACACACTACAGTACACTACAGTACAGTACAGTACAGTACAGTACAGTACAGTACACTACAGTACAGTACACTACAGTACAGTACACTACAGTACAGTACACTACAGTACAGTACAGTACACTACAGTACAGTACAGTACACTACAGTACAGTACAGTACAGTACAGTACACTACAGTACACTACAGTACAGTACACTACAGTACACTACAGTACAGTACAGTACAGTACAGTACAGTACAGTACAGTACAGTACAGTACAGTACAGTACAGTACACTACAGTACAGTACAGTAGTACAGTACAGTACACTACAGTAGGCCTACACTACAGTACACTACAGTACAGTACACTACAGTACAGTACACTACAGTACAGTACAGTACAGTACACTACACTACAGTACAGTACACTACACTACACTACAGTACAGTACAGTACACTACAGTACAGTACAGTACACTACAGTACAGTACAGTACACTACACTACAGTACAGTACACTACAGTACACTACAGTACAGTACAGTACAGTACAGTACAGTACAGTACACTACAGTACAGTACAGTACACTACAGTACAGTACAGTACACTACAGTACAGTACAGTACAGTACAGTACAGTACAGTACAGTACAGTACACTACAGTACACTACAGTACAGTACAGTACACTACAGTACAGTACAGTACAGTACAGTACAGTACAGTACAGTACAGTACAGTACAGTACACTACAGTACAGTACAGTAGTACAGTACAGTACACTACAGTAGGCCTACACTACAGTACACTACAGTACAGTACACTACAGTACAGTACACTACAGTACACTACAGTACAGTACACTACAGTACACTACAGTACAGTACAGTACAGTACACTACACTACAGTACAGTACACTACACTACACTACAGTACAGTACAGTACACTACAGTACAGTACACTACAGTACAGTACAGTACACTACACTACAGTACACTACAGTACAGTACAGTACAGTACAGTACAGTACACTACACTACACTACAGTACAGTACACTACACTACACTACAGTACAGTACACTACAGTACAGTACAGTACACTACACTACAGTACAGTACAGTACACTACAGTATCAAGGTCTAGTTGGTTTTACTCACATCTTGAGACAAGTTGCCCCCAGTTAGTTGGGATATTTCCAAAGATCTATCTTTGACATACTTTGATCCAACAGTAATGCACGCATAAAGAAGTGCTTTGTTTTTGTTAAAGCTTCCAGCATATTTTACACTAAGCAGCTGCTGACCAAATGTTCCATGTAGCCGGTTGACAGAAAACTAAACAGAAAGTAACGATTAGAATTAGTGTCACACTCACATGGGAATGTAGAACGTCGGCATGCGCAGAGGTTGACCAATGGGGGGGGGGGGGGGGGGGGATGCCTCCCACAGAAAAGCGCCACAGGTGATTTTTTAAACAGTTCTTTTACTGTGTTTAAACTTTAAAGCGTATTATTAAGAGTACAGGTTGTTTGAATGGAATGGGTTAATTTCACAAAATTCTTTGTGGACATATCAATGATATCATTGTTACAAAATGATGGAAGTGGTCAGTCACAAAGCCAAAATCTTGGGGGTAGGGCAACAGGTGATGTTGAGGCCGGTCAGCTGATTCCAACGTCAATCCAATCTAGGACTTCAGTTAAGATTAGGACCATTATGTCACACGTCAGCATTTTTGTTGCTCGTTATGACAGGCACTATCCTGGACCTATTCTTTCCTGGGCCAAACATGCAAGGCAATTGGAGAAACAGTGAAAGTTTGAGGAATATATTTAATCGGACAAAGGGGCAGAGGATAGGTCTTCTTCTAGTCTTTTATGATCGGCAGACGTATAATGGTACACCCTTGACCTTCTATTGTGTTGTGACTTGTGAGCAAGATGCTGCTAAATATGGTTTTCCAATCTAATGTATGAATGACTTCGGGCCTAAAAATTAGAATCTGGTTCTTGTATGCAGGACCCGGTTTCAATCCGGTTCAAAAACATAAAAAAATGATACATTTTATTCATTTTCCTGGGGAGAACACTGGGTATAGGTATAGTTCACCCTTGTATATGGCATGAAAAGTTGTTGACTCAGCAAGCATTTTCAGTATTTAATAAATAAATAAAGTTAATTAATACATTATCAAAGCATAGTGAACTAACCTTCCAAATCAACAATCGTATTGCCGCATCAATTTCAGGTTCCCATTGGTCAAGAATGCCAACTTTAAAATATTTACTGGCAGTGACAACTTGGCTCTTCATAACGCGGATCACTTCATCGTCCAATTCAACAGCATCTAGCTGTAAAAATACTACGAGATTATTATCCATGAAATAGAAAGCCTCCCAAGTAAACCACTTCCATAATTTGTTTATGGGTTCACAGTCCAAGAAGAGCTTCTTCTCCGCCTTTGTGGAAGTATTAACGGGTCGTCTGAATTCAACATAGACCTATAGACATTTTCTGCCGATCGTACACTCCTTCCTCAGAGTTATTAGCTTGAAGAATACGGTCACAGACAAACCCACTCGGTCCATCTGAGATCATCGTAGAATGAATCAAATCCTCTCGGTTGAAACACAAGAATAGGGAACATTGCATGATGTTCTATAGCTCTGAAGGCGCGTGAAATATATAGATCGTCATCTAAAACACCAGAAACGTTACTTAAGCTAAAAGTTTTAAAATTAATCAATTATATTTTTTATGTTCAAAGTTTTTGATTTTCTAGCTCTCGCACCTTCCCTTTCAAAACGACATGTGACGTCACGACCCATGTAAATCACTGCTTATGAATAGGCCATATCACATTAGGTTCCGAACTGACAATTGCAATCGTAGATTCGAGCTTACGATTGGCGGCGCATGCGCAGTAGCTCAGTTCGGCCAGTCTACGGTTGCAATCTTTTTATAGACCGAGCTCTAAAATAAGATTGGGAATCGTAGATCCGAGTCACGTGAACCAATCAGGAAGGAGAACGGTTAAATACGAATTGAGCACTGTCACAACATAACCTCAAGCAACAACTACTTTAATGGAAACAAAGAGCCAATAAGTTTAATTATATATTTGTTTGTTATTAAGGCTTGTCTTATTAGTTATTATTATTGAATTTATTTCCTAGTTGAACGATTTTAGGATTTACAGCTGGTCAAGTGTGATTGGATAATTGTAGATTGCGATTGCAATTGGCGACTCCAGTCTACGATTCCAATTGTAGTGTGATATGGGCTTATGACTTTACCACAGCCTCCTCAATGAAACAATGAACTCAAGCCATTGTCAAGTCTGCTTACTACAATGGCTATAGTTGTCAAAACTTCAGAAAATTAATAACATCCAACATTAGCCTCGTTTGTTTGTCCAGTACCAGGTACAGAAATCCTGCAGGGCGATTCTCTAAGGTCCATGGTAAATTGAACGCCCGTTTTCGACGTTACGAGCCTTACCGCATTGAGTAAGCGATTCTCTACCGTGTTTTATCGACAAAGATCGTTACCACCTACGTTAAAAGAAGCGCGCTCCAAAACCCTGCCTTTAGACGTGCGATAAGAAAACATGGCGGACTTTTCAAGCCGTCTCATGTTCACTTCAGCATTTGAACTAATTGATTATAGAAATTTGTTGTGTGTATCGATACAAATATACGATATTTATATTTAAAAATATGTTTGTGAGTAAGGAAATATAATTTGTAGTTATGTAACAAAAGTCTAGAAGTAATTTTGTATCATAACCCTACTTTCCTAGTTTGGCCGTGCCGTCACGGCACGTAGGGTAGGCCTAGAACCCTAGGCCTACTTCTAAGTTCAAACACTAGGTTCGTTTGATTTGCTACACCTTTTATACTCTTTGCACTCACTCCATGTTATTTCATGGGATACATGGCATAAAGTACAAAAGGTGCCGGTAAATCAAACGAACCCTAATGCTGCAATAAGTGAAAAAAGTGCAGAAGGTGTCCGGAAATCAAACGCACCCAATGGCAAACGTTCCATTTATTCACGCGTTGTCATTGGTTAACTTTCTATAGTGTACACAGCCATCTCGAACACATCCACAAACTAATATATAACAGGCGCTGCTCTGCTGCAACGGCTACGTCCTTTCGATACGGTTATCGAACGTTATGAAATTGTAGTTGGGAATCGCGCGGTAGCTTATCGTGTGGTAAGTTTAGTACAAGTGTCGTTAAGGTTAAATTTACCGCGCATCTTAGAGAATCGCCCTGCTGGTACAGTACCACCCGGATGTACGTAATGAAAACGGAAATGGGGGCAAAAAGTTCACCTACCGTCCGCATGGACAAACAAACACCTCTAAACCAACTCATGTGCCTGTTTTTAAACCACAGCCTTCTCAACGGGTCAGTCCTTGCGGATTGCAAGGATCAAGTAGACCTTGGCGGATTGAACCGACATTCGAGAATGCTGTGTTTTACACATTTGCGAGGAGTATTCGAAAATGGCGAATCTAATCCCAATTCTCGTCCCATTACTTCATTCATTTCATTCATTAATTCTACATCTAGGCTGAAGGCCTACTTACAATAATTGTAGGTATCGGGTAAATCGTTAGTCTTAAACATAATCTAAGTAATCGTTCTGGACGCCGCGTCCAGTCTCTAGGGCTTCACGACTATTAGTAAGACTATGCCTAGGCCTACACCCTGGTCCCATATTTATTCATAAGGTAGGCCTAGCATTAGTAGGGCCCAGGCTTGTAATACCTAGGCCTATGTTCTAGGCCTACTTAGGATCTTTTAGTAATCGTTCTGAAAGCGGGCTTCACGAGTATTTGTAGGACTAGACCTATGCCTAGACCTACACCCTGGTCCCAGATTTGTCTAGGCTAGGCCTAGGGAATTAAATGAAATGAAGGCCTATCATTAGTCTAGGCCTAGTGCCTAGGCCTAGCTATATAGCCACCACGGTGGTCGATATATTTTGTTGCCATTATTATTTGAACGTGAGGACCCAATTGATATGTTTTTTTAGGTTAGGGGGCAGGCCTACCCGAGTTTTAGCCTATTAAGGTATTTGGTTTTAGGTTGTCATACATAATAAAGTTTATTGCGTATCTTCCACCACACAAAATATAACAATCATCAATAACCACAGGGTTGTTTGATTGGTTTGATTCGTGTACACATAATCAAAGCACTAGTGCTAACGATATCTTCCATGATGGTTTGTCTTTGTATACAAAGTTTTTGGCGCGATTGTTGTTATTCTGCACCCACTAGGCTACTACTCAAATAGCAGGTGTAGATATCTTACTCCCATCACAGTTGTGGTAATTTACACCCGGACAAAAAAACGCAGTACATTTGCCACTGGAACATTTACACCAAGACAGAAAAACGGTTTTAAGGGACAATTATGTACCAGGTGTTATTGAAACTGGACAAACAAACAAAGCTATTTACTGATATTCTTTGAAAATATTCTTTGTTATATTACTTATAATTGGGGTCCAAAATTAATTATTAGGCGTACCAGACATAAATTCGATTTTATATGCTTTCGGGTAAGATAATCTGCACAGACGAGTTATTTAATTTATCAATTTTATGATTGGATTATACAGTATGCCTACATGGAAAGTGACGTCTGCCCCGTTTTTCCCGCCATAAATATGTGTGAAACTTTACGCTTGTTATTATAGGGGCTAAATGGAAATTTATCCCAAGTCGTCGAAATGAAGTATTTTGTATTTTACTATTTAGTAAGTTAATCCTAATCTAGCAAAATAAGAGAAAAAAGACATAGGCCCTATATGTTCCCTATTAAGTGGGAAAAAGAGTTCTAAGACTGATATTGACGTTTAAATTTAAAGATCTACTGTATTTAATTTTACAATTCAAACCACCAATCGCTCCGGTTATGGCGTTTACTGCCTCTTTTTCGAGGAGGCAACACCTCTTGAAGCTGGTGCGACACAATTTGATGCTGAAGTGGCAGCACTTGCCAGGGCAGCTCAGAAGACTTCAGACACACCAGCCTTTCCTCTCAACAAAAGTAAATTCGTCATCCTGAGTGATAGCATCTCAGCTATGCAGTTCGTCACTAAAGCAGCAAACTTCCACCCTGATGCGCTGCTCTTCAAAAACTCTCTCACCAGCCTCGGTCAGCAAGACAAAACCCTTGAGGTTCAATGGATTCCCAGTCACTGCCAAATTCTAGGAAATGAAAAAGCTGACTTCTTAGCCAAAAGTGGCACAAAAAAAGATCCCCCACCAGCTCGTTATACAACCAAGTAAAAAGAAAGATGAAGTCAGCGATGAGAAAGATCTATGAAGACACTAAAGAAGAAGCAGGTACAACAAAAACTTGGTGGAACGAGATAAAAAAAAGGGACATACAAAAAGTGGTCTCGTAAAACAGCTGCAGCCCAATTCCGCGTTGCAACTGGACATGATGTTCTTCAACACCATTTGAACCGTTTTAACATTACGACTGAACCGGCCCTGCAAATTATGTAACTTTGAACCCCAAGACGGAGCACACCTTTTTAGGAGTGCCGCACTTCAGAGTGAAATTGACGCCCTGCCCAATGATATGGGCAGGTCAGAAAAAGAAGCCATTTTATATTGGATAGCGAGGAAGAAGAATGGCTGTGGAAGCCGCGCTCTGCATAGGAAAAAAAAATGTTACAATTGGACTTTGCACAGAACTGAACTGAACCAAGCTTTTCGTAGACTGCGCCACCATAGCTCAGGCCCTAGTGCATAGCTGGATGGACAAGGTCTACTTGATTTGTCCAGCAGGTTGTGATGGCGATATTTTGCTTGACGTAGATAGCGCCACCATAGTTGGAGCCCAAGTCCAGGGCCTGCTGGATGGGTAAATCAGAGCTTCGTTTATGACTCTGTTACGCAGAGATCAAGAAGACCTTGTATGAGGGCCTGATCGGTGCCGACACTGCGAGTGGGAAAAGGTCGCAGTGCAAAGCCCAATTGCGTACAGGTGCACGGTAATGATGGTACCTACAGAAAGTTATGAGAATAAAAGAGCTATTGAAGGTAGAACATTATCAAGATTGCACACTTGCAGGGCTGGGAGAAAACAGTTAATATTGTAAACGTTTATTTCTCCGAATTTTTCGCGTTTAAACGTAGGCCTAACACCCCTCCTGTTCACAAAATGAACCCGACTTCATTGTTGGACACAGGGAGCAGATATATAAAAAAAAAATGCCCACAATTGACCTATCCGACCATCATGCTGGATCTCGTCAGCCAATAGAGATTTGCCTCCCTGTCGTGAAACTTTATGCCCCCTGGCATAACACAAAAATGAGTTATAATGTTAGCGAAAAAGATGTTCAACGAAATAACACGGTTGATTTATTATAATATTCATTGTTGATTATATTCCCCACCTTTGTGACCAACTGTCCACAGTGATTTTGACTCCACACACTAAGCTATGCCTTGTCGGCTCGTCAAAGAGCTTGGACATCAGAAAAATCTGTGAATTGGGTTATGGGTGGGGGCACCGGGGGAGGGGATTGGTCAGGCGGGGGATAAGTCACGGTTAAACGTGTATGAATATTTGTACACGTATATTTTCTTGCGGGCGTTTACACGTTTAAACGACTCAGCCCTAGGCCCCCGCCTACACACTTGTGCAGTGAAGAACAGCCGGAAGGCTCACCCACGAGAGGCATCCCCTAAAAGGGTAATTTATCAGAAGAAAATGGGGTATTTGTTTAGTATCACTGATCGCGCTTCTTACTCACTTTTTCCAATGAAAAACGCCAAAGTCTTGTTTAAAGTGTTATTTTTATTGAACAATGTTTAATTATCTTTCTTTTGATGCTTATTATAATATTGTAGTTAGTTTTTAAGAGTAATAAATGATTGTTTGAAGTTTTTATATAAAAAGTTGACGTCTTCTTCCTTGTTTCCTGCTTGTGTCCGGTGCAGTGCTGCCAATGGCAAACTATCCAAAACCACCCCCTAACCTCGGGCAAAGTCACTTTCGGGCGCAAATCTGCATAATTGCATAATTTGAAGAAGGGGTATTTAATTGTAGGGGTCTAGTTTGCACGTACATCCAAACCCCCCCCCTAACCTCTGGCAAACTATCCAAAACCACCCCCTAACCTCGGGCAAAGTCACTTTCGGGCGCAAGAGGTAGGGTTTTTTCATGTACTTGCGTTGGTAGACCACACTTTATGTGTGCTCCGAACAGCTGCGCCCTCGCACGTCCGCCATATTGCCATATTTAACGTGATTGTGTTGTCAAATCGATGCAACTTCAAAACGATAATTTAATATGAAAGAAGAGACTATTTGTATTGAAAATCACTGGAGCTTACAGATAGGCCTAAATCATGAAATAACGATTATGTACTGCGCATATGATCAATATCGCAAAGGAATACAGAAAAAAAGTGAGTACGAAACGCGATCAGTGATACTAAACAATTACCGAAAATGGATAGCCTATGAGCATACTGGGCATAGGCCTACTGAGGTCAACACTGACCTCAATCAGTTTAACTTGAGAACAGTTTGGGTTATAGAACACTTGTCCATACCAAAGAAAAACAAAGCGACTTTGTCAATTTCACTTCAATTTAAACACAATCTAGGCCTAGGCTAGGCCTAGAATCTCCCCAACTTTTTGTTGTTGTAGGTTTAGGCCTAGTCCTCTGTTGATTGCGTGCGTGGGCCTGTCCAACAGTAATTCTTTTATTAGGCCTAGGCCCTAGGGGCCTATGCCTGTATTGAGTTGTAGTTCAACCTCAACAATTTCATCAATACAATTCTGGATGATGCGGCATTGCCACCTTCTTCGTTACCTAGCCTAGGTTTCAAGTTTATAGGTTAGGACTTGGCCTAGGCCTAGGGCCTAGGATGCTAGCCAAGTCCTAGGTAACCTATAAACTCAAAACCTGCGCTAGGCCTAGGGCTAGGTCTAGGGTAGGTCTACAGGGTACACGGAATAACGCCCACAAGGAACAACGCCCACATGGAACAAGGCCCACATGGAATAACGCCCACATGGAACAAGGCCCACATTTTACGATCCCGAAGCTTCCCGAGCGATGCTGCGTTGCCAAATGTTTAATATTGGTTTTGATAGTCGTTATACTCACATCTAATTTGCATAATGAAGGTCAACGGCAATGCAAACTTCGGGATCGTAAAATGTGGGCCTTGTTCCATGTGGGCGTTATTCCATGTGGGCCTTGTTCCATGTGGGCGTTATTCCATGTGGGCGTTATTCCGGTAGCTTGCATGGCCGCCTGGCTCGCGCTCGTAGACACTAGACAGTGTCCTAAGTCTGCGATAGAGTGCGTTACTCGCGCCAACACGGGCGAATCTGGCGGCCCGTTTGAAGCCAATGGCGGTACGCGCTAAGAGAATGGCTATCCGGCTTACCTACGAATAAGGCTGTGTCTCAAATCAATGTTTTTCGCTAGTCGACTAGCGTAGTTGACTAACCTAACAATTAGTAACAATTAATTATAACAAGTGGTAATTGTTGTTTTAGTCGGCGAGGTAGGCGAAGCAGGCCAAAATAGAGATTTGAAGCAACTTCGAGGTGTAGTTCGTGAGTTTCTGGTTGTGTGCACCTAGCTCCGACATATCCGACGGTCGTGTACTAGATTCAGATATGTGTCTGCTGTTAATGTCTTAATCACCTTGCATATTATTGAAACTTTATAACTTGGTCCTAGGTAAGGAGAATATTGAAATATGAATATGTTTGACATATTATAATAATGGCTTCGATAAACATGGTATAGTTTTAGTGCAGATTTATTTTCAGTCTAGAAATGACTAGGGATGTGTTCTTTATAACTTGAGAATTTGTGTATGGTGCTGCATGTACAAAGATCTGGCTAAGCCAGGTGGCTTGGGCCATAGGTAACCCTCTTCCTTTGGTAGCCTTCGTAGGCCAAAGGGATCGCGAGGTCACGTGGTACGCTAATATTATAAAGGCACCCAACTATTGTGATGTGGTGTTGATAAAATAAATTTTCATTACCACATACCTGTAATTTATATATGTGCGGGAGTTTATAGTGGCAATGCTTTCTCCGCGATATACAATTATGCCGTAAAAATCCTACTTTTGTTACTGGCTCGTTTCCATTTGGACCCCTCATTTAACGCCAAAGGGTGGAATCACTATAGAAACCACGCACAAATAATGTTTTCTGTATTATCTTGACAACGGTTCTCAATATTTAAAAAGTGAAAAATGTCCTAATCATGGTTTCGTAAGACCTAAAATCTGTATTTAAAATAGTAAAAATATTTTTACCTTTACGGTTGATATTGGTAATAGAAGTTAATTACAATTAATTACTAAAAATTATTAAAATATCAAATTATTAGGCCTCTATTAAATTAGTTAAAAGTTTCAAAGATATTTTTAGTTATCCGGTAGCATTTACAGTTAACCTTTGAAACTTTTAATTCCAGTTAAAGGTTTTATGAAACCACAATTCTGGCAATGACCACTTTTTTTTTTTAAATATTTTTCGTTCTCAATGCGTTCTCAATAATATGTTGATAACAGAAACCAAAAAAAGATAATTTCGCGTGCTTTTTTATAGTTATCTAACTACCCTTTCGCCAGAATCGTTAATTGTTTACGCCTAGAATTTTTTTTTCTTCTTTAAATTACACATCAGCTGTAGTACGATATTAAGTTTTGTACATATCGATTTTTGTATACGTGTATCTTGTATAGTATGTGTAAATTCAGTACACCATATTATTAGACTTAAAATTATTACGAAATCACAGTTAATTACAACACCCGTTTGTTCAACGGGCATAATAGCACAAGTTATACAGGTCAAGCTATGATTTCTGTTATATTTTGCTAATTCTATACGATCTGTCAGTCAACAATCTCAAAGTTATACTCAATGGTCATGTCATCCGATGTTGGTATGTGGAAGACGCGGAATGTGTCTTCAGTGTGGTAGAATCTTGAAGCATAGTATTTTGATATTTTACGGTTTTGTGTTTACATGCTTAGGCTTATTTATTTTATGCAATTCACGTCTGAAGTAAATAAGTGATATTAATGAAAATGAGCAATTGAAAAATCTAGGTGAATTTTTATGGCCATTCACATGAGCATCCTCAAAATCAGTGATAGTTATTTTCGAAAATTAAAGACACCTTGACAAACTCCGTTAATTAATAAACATGTACTAGTTTAAGTGCCCGTTACCTCTTTACAAAACGGAACTGATGTGTTCCTTAGGAATACTTTAGTTAACTAAACTTTATACCGATCTAAAGGATTGTAATTGCGGAAGGAGTTCTGCCATTCACACAAGCATCCGAATTATTTATTTATTTATGAATTGGCCCCATAGCATATTATGCCATTTAACAGTGACCAGTATAACAACGGATGATAAACAACGATACATGATGATGAAGAAGGGAGGAGGGGAAACCCGGTACCGGCACGTATAGCCTACTCCTGTCGAAAAGTACCAAGGGGACCACCAGCTTTACGTCCCATCCGAAAAGACGGTGTAACTGAAAGTCTTCAATGGGGATTGTTGTGATTGTTATCAATTGGTATTGGATACTTTCCCAAACAAATGTACAAAATGAAATTATACATACAAGCTATAACTAAAGTGCATTCGAATATAATTTTGTTACTATATTATGCCACGAAAAATAATAATACTATAATATAAAGATGTATAAAAACGGTTCAATGTTCTGTCCGATGTACGTACAGTCGTCCACATGCATAAATCAAGAGTATGACGGAAACCTTCTCTGCTCTGGCATTTATTCTTTACCTGCCTCTACTCTCACTCCAATCTTCGTCTCATTACCACCACCCGTCCAGGAATTACCAGAACAGTTCGTGTTTGAATATAATGTTCCGTATCCCGGCTCAAGCAGTTGGAACGAGAACAATCATGGTTTTTCGGAACATTATTTCAACCGACATTTAGGATAATGAAATGATTTTGCTTGCATTATATTACGTTTTATTGAAGACGGAGAAAATTGTACATATATTACACGTAAATGCCACATTGCTATGTACAATAGAGCTTGGTTCTGCTGTAATAGTAGGTGGTACAACGGTACGCCGGGTACGTACTATGCAGCTAGGGCCCAGTAAAACTAACAATAGCATACATTTTGTACCTTTACTTGTCCAAAATGTACAAAAAAGGAAGTGTTAAACATCCTTACGCATGCTGATGGTCAGGTCACTCAATACACTTCCTTTGGGTAATGGTATTGTATATCATGAATTGCATTTGCATTGCATAACTATAATAAATGTAATAAAAAGAGAGTTTTTTTTTTAAATTTCCCAGGGTAACGTGCGTTCAGGGATCGGGACACTGGGGGGGGTATATATATATATATATATTCCAACAAATACGTATTCATTATTATTATTATTATTATTATTATTATTACTATTATTATTACTATTATTATTATTATTATTATTATTATTATTATTATTATTATTATTATTATTATTATTATTATTATTATTATTATTATTATTATTATTATTATTATTATTATTATTATTATTATTATTATTATTATTATTATGCTTGTTTTGTACAGTTCGATTCTGCATTTTTAGAAACTACAATTTTTCAACTTTTTCTAACGGTTAGCTACATGAATAAATTGTATATTCTACGGTAAAAAATAAGCTATTCACGTAATGTCACTACGGTGATTCTGGTAATCAAACTCTAAATGTATTAACATTTGATCAGCGAACAGAAAACGAAGGCCTATATGCTTACGATACAAGATGGCCGTTAACACGTGTCAACGACATGACATGTGTGCTACAGCCACCTCAATAGGAGTGAACGAGACATTTTTTCAGTATCTCAATCCCCTATTCTCTAGTAATAGCAAACCAATGTTGAATTGTTTATTCCAGTTTCCAATGCAGAAGGTACAGGGTTCGATTCCCGGTTCGGACTGTTTTTTTCTTTTTTTAATTTGGAACTTAACTTGAATCCATCTGTATGGCACCGTTGTACATGTAAAAGGTACCTTTGGAGCCGTCATAGCAACGGAGCACATGATAAATTATGTAAATGTCCCCTACTGAAAATCAGTTCTTGTAATTGAGTGGGTAGACTATCAATACAAATATATTTATTCATTTATGAAAGACGTACTCGAAGCTTAGGTCATATGACATCTTTCAAATCTGAAGAACAGTAATGTCAATAAAACGGTAATAGTGTTTATTACGAAAAATGATAAATTGTGGCTAGTGGTGGCGTTCTCGAACTACATGTGGATTCGATCTCCTTTCCCGCAACCACCATTGTAACTATGCTTGGAGGGTTGCCGTATACCCTAGACTCGAACGCATTGGGGGTGTAACTCGAGAAGGGATAACCCCAAATCATCTTAAGCGAATTTACGTTACCAAATTAGTTCAAATAATCTCTCTAATTCTCCCCCAATTACTCTCGCAAGTAAAATCAGTTTTTTATGTGAAGCTTAGAGCAGACATGTTATTGTACTAAAACCAGGGAAGGTTGTAAAAAGTGCCAACTTAAACCTCAACAGTAAAAATCATATTATAATATCACATTGTTTTAAAGTATATTTTTATTTGTCTCATATTTGTGTGCGACACTGCGACACGTAAACGTAGCAACGAGGCACATAATAAAGTTAGTATAATGTCCCCCACTGAAAATCAGTTGAGTGGGTACACAATAAATACAAATTTATTTATTTATTTTTATTACCTCTCAAGACGAAAGTCTTTCTTCTGAGGTTTCGTGCAAATAAGCGTTCACGCTAAGATGTTTTCAGATTATCAATTGAGCTCACGCACTTTATTCTCAATGACACGTTGTTTCTTATTAGAGGATGCTGGCCCCGATTCCCGTAACCGGAAATTCTCAAGTTGGCGAGATTTTCCTATAGTAGTGATAAGGTGAATTCTGGGTTTGTATTCTACAAGCAGCCCTCGGACATAGTGGAACCCGTTTTAGAAACACAACCTGAGACCCTACAAGCTTGCGGGCTAGTTACTTCTTAAAGTAGCATAATTCTTTATTTTGAAGATATGACTTCGTTACTTAAAACACTACACACTGACTTAGTTCCGCTAGAATAAATTTACCTAATTCGTATCATTTAACAACGGTTAATTAGAGTAGCGTAGGCGGAGTGAATCTCTCAATTCAACTCAAACGGCGCTTTCTGTTTCATTTTGTGCGCTCATCTGTCAACGCGGTTCTCATGCGGCGTTTTCCTAGTTAGTAATGACAAGGATTTTTTTCTTGCACAAATTGTGTTTTCTTTTCGAATCTTTCTTTTCAATTTTACCGCCGTCATAAAACGGCCGCCAGATTCGCCCGTGTTGTCGCGAGTAACGCACTCTATCGCAGACTTAGGACACTGTCTAGTGTCTACGAGCGCGAGCCAGGCGGCCATGCAAGCTACCGGAATAACGCCCACATGGAATAACGCCCACATGGAACAAGGCCCACATGGAATAACGCCCACATGGAACAAGGCCCACATTTTACGATCCCGAAGCTTGCTTTGCCGTTGACCTTCATTATGCAAATTAGGTGTGAGTAACGACTATCAAAACCAATATTAAACATTTGGCAACGCAGCATCGCTCGGGAAGCTTCGGGATCGTAAAATGTGGGCCTTGTTCCATGTGGGCGTTATTCCATGTGGGCCTTGTTCCATGTGGGCCTTATTCCTTGTGGGCGTTATTCCGCGTCCCCGGTCTACAGTAAATTTAACTTATAAACAGATTAATTTAAGAAATATAGTGCCCTAGACCAACAAACCTGAGTAACCCTGGGTACAAAGTTTTCCTCTGAAACTCCCATCTTTGCATTTTATTTCTTGCAACAGGGAAGATGGATGTAGATTGTTGAATCCCGTAGAATCTAGAATCTGTCATGCAATGCAGACGCCTATCATGTGGATGGGCCGGGTCAATCAGCTGATTGGCTCCAGAAGGCGGTGCTAGGCCTACGGAAAGGCAGTCCTCCAAACATGTGGTGAACATGGTGATTGGTTAAAGAATCTGTTCTTTTATCAATGACATGGTCAAATTCCGTTTCATCGAATTTCTTATTTAAATTGACATAATTGTATTTTTTCTCTGCTACCCACGCCACGCTCCAGCCTCAGTGATTAGTGAATCGTAGTGCGCACCACTCGTTTGGAGGACTGCGCAGTTTCACCCACATTTACGTTGGCTAAACTGGATTAGTTTCCGATTTAGCCAACTTACGCAAGTAATGTTTTTAATGTGTGGAAGTGCGGCAATAATTAGACCTGTTTTTAGGGCTACGTATAGAAATTCGATCTTAAATTTGCTTTCAAGGCATAAGAAAAGCAATAAACGGTTATTTTCCAATAAGGTAAAGTCAGAGCCTAGGCCTAGCCTACGTGTAGTTGTCGCCTAATCTACAATCAAATCAAAGTGAGGTTATGTGAGCTTCTCTACTGTGAAGTAGCTTAGGCCTAGGCTACAGGTCTCCAAAACGGCAAAACCAAAACCTAGGCCTTTGGGTAGGGCCAACTCAACCTAGGTTGCATTCCATTAAGCCGGGTTTATATAAAGTCACAAGGATTATGGTTTAGTTATAAGCCGAGTTGGAAGATAGGGATCACATACAATGGTTCACACAAACTCGTCATTGCAATAGGCTAGTCTTTGGGTACGTTCCGTAACCTCTTTGGGCGCGCCCAAAGATGCCCAGTCCATTCCGTAACCATTCTCCACGCGCCCATGCACCATTCCGTAACCTGCTTGGGTAGCGTCTTGGGCACGCCCGCAACGCCCAAGCTTTTTCTCCGGGCACGGCCGGTCATGGCGGCAATTCAAAAGTGAAAGTGCTGTCATGTGTACCATAGTGCCAAAAGGAACTGTTTTTGTGGTTCTATTGTAGATCGCCCATTATTATTCGGTGATAAATTAATTATCACTGGCGCAATCCTGGCCAAAACTAATTCAAAGGTGGACGGCCTTAACCTAAAGTGCTCCTTGAAGCCAGATGGGCGGTACAAGGGGACTACTTGTTCCACATAATTTTGGACACGAGGCAACCTTACATTGGACGAATCTGTACGAAAACCTGACAATATCATCAAGTCTTCCATTTCTTCCTCAGAACTGTCAGAATCTGACATGGTTACATTATATAAAACGCCCCTTCCGCCATGTTGAATTTTGCTGTCCGCACAAGGCGTACCGAAACCTGTCGTGCCCATACAAGCCCGCAGACGCCCAACCTTGGGCATTATGTAGAGGTTTCGGAATGTACCCATAGTCGTAGTCACAAGCGAGTTGAAAAATGTTCAACTCTCTTATTGCAATACCATATTCCTTGTGACGGACCAATCAGGGGTTGAAACGTCACTACTTGCGTATAACAAGCCAATGAAATGCCATAAACGTTGAATCAGTGCTACAGAGCTTATACCTTATTGCAATTCCATACGACTATAACAAAACCTTGCGACTTTATATAAACTCGGCTTTAGACGACTGGGTTCGATCACCTCTCACCTCACGGCTGGTCACGCCTGGGGTTGGCTTCTCTGGCAATGGAACTCTGTGCTCGTGATAGAAGGCGGCGTTTTGAAAATGCTGTGGCATAGGCTCCCCTACCTAGGTGCTTACGCCAACTTTATCCGAATAACTCGATCGAATTAACTGGATTCACTGTAATCACGTGATGGATTAACTCGATCCTTGATGGTTTGCGAACGGACATTTTTCGGAGTGGCTATTTGCACCCAAGTTGGGTGAGCGCAACATTTAATATGCTATTTTTACCCAAGTTCTGCGCATGCGCGGGTGTGTCCAGCATTTAAAATGCTATTTGCACCCAAGTTGTTTTCACCCAAGTTGGGTGTGTCCAACACTTAAAATGCTATTTGCACCCAAGTTGTTTTCACCCAAGTTGGGTGTGTCCAGCATTTAAAATGCTATTTGCACCCAAGTTGTTTTCACCCAAGTTGGGTGTGTCCAACACTTAAAATTCTATTTGCACCCACATTGTTTTCACCCAAGTTGGGTGTGTCAAACACTTGAAATGCACCCAAGTTGGGTGTGTCCAACATTTAAAATGCTATTTGCACCCACGTTGTTTTCACCCAAGTTGGGGTTCACTTGGGTGCAAATAGCATTTAAATGTTGGGCACACTCAACTTGGGTGAAAACAACATGGGTGCAAATAGAATTTTAAGTGTTCGACACACCCAGCTTGGGTGAAAATAACTTGGGTGCAAAAAGCATTTTAAGTGTTGGACACACCCACCTTGGGTGAAAACAACTTGGGTGCAAATAGCATTTTAAGTGTTGGACACACCCACCTTGGGTGAAAACAACTTGGGTGCAAATAGCATTTTAAGTGTTGGACACACCCAACTTGGGTGAAAATAACTTGGGTGCAAATAGCATTTTAAGTGTTGGACACACCCAACTTGGGTGAAAACAACTTGGGTGCAAATAGCATTTTAAGTGTTGGACACACCCAACTTGGGTGAAAACAACTTGGGTGCAAATAGCATTTTAAATGCTGGACACACCCGCGCATGCGCAGAACTTGGGGGAAAATAGCATTTTAAATGTTGCGCTCACCCAACTTGGGTGCAAATAGAGGCAGCCGACATTTTTTGGGCGAGTAGGCCTACTTTGTGGCGCGGATTCAAACTAATTTTTGAATGAGGTATAATACTAAACGCAAGGATCCATGCATTTAAGCTGACACATTTGACTAATCTGTAGCCGTTGCAAAAATAAATATTGCCGCGTGGCCGTGGTAGCCCCATAACCCTACTTTTGCAGTTCACGGTGCCGTTGATTCATATTGGGGCCAAAATATTACGTCTGGATTCAATTAACCCTGGTCAGAGGGCGGATCCATTTCAAGGGATCCAAGAGTTAACTCGATCATGTTCGCGAATGCAAAACGAGATGGATTCGATTGACTCGGCGAGGTTGACGATAAGACATTTTAGGATCGGAGTAACTCGGATCTGGTTGGCGTATTTTCAGGTATTTTCAGGTATTCAATCAATGATATTCCAAGTCTTTACCTTTCTGTGTCTCTGTGAGTCAGCAGTGCATTTATAAGGGAATGGCCGGTGATTCTTCCGATTGGGTCCGCGGCTCATTTGTACAAATGCAGTCCCGGAAAGTACTTGAAACCCTTACTAAAAGACAAATTTATGTTTAAAATAGGAATGTCAAACGATATGAAATTCCATATCGATAATCGCAACAACAATAACAAATTATCGCGATAATATCGGCGCAAAAATATTGTTTCGATAATGCATTTTCAATTTTTATCGCGATATTATGAAATAAGCACAAATAGGCCTACTACTTTTTAACATTGCGTCACATCTGGGGGGGGGGGGGGGGGTAGTGGCAGTGGCGAATAGTTTTCTTGCGGCTACATCAAAGGAGGGCACTCGGCGGCTGGTCGGTGGTCGCTTGGCTAACATTGAGCAGGGGCCAAATTCAAATATGAAATCAAGTTGCCGCGATTATCGGGATAGGCCTATTGCACAAAATTTAATATCGTATGATTATCGCAATATGGCTATTATCGATATTTATCGATATGCGATTATCGTTGACATTCCTAGTTTAAAATGAACCCAAACAAGTTTTGGTGTCTGCTAAAACATTCAAAATTACCTTTTTGGATGGTCTAAAACAGCGTATAGATGGCGGATTTTCCCATTACTTTTTCTGCCGCCCGACGTTCTGTAGGTCTACCAACGTAAGGCCTACCAAAGTGAAATACACTGAAAGTGACTGCCCAAGTGCCTGACATCCCACGAAAGGAAGAAGGTTAGGGGGTCAGGTTATGAAAACATCTTGAAACGTAGGCCTACTTTCGTTTACAACTCAAATAAATTTACGCCTTCTTCAAATTGTATCACTCAAATAAAATTTTGGCAACACTGCCGGGACACTTCCGGAACGTCAAAGATGGCGATCAGTAATGGCTGACTAATTTCCTTCCTTCTGTCATCTCGAATACTTAGATCACATTTTCTGTACAATACTTATAAGCTAAATTTAAACATTAAAACTACTTAAAAAATTCTTTGTACACCAGAGTACCTATTTTTCACAGCAAATCAAATGCTAGGTTAAGAAAGCAAGTACGCGCTGCGTGGTGGGATATAAAACGAGTTTTGAGACACAAAGGTTGATAAAATTGTTAAAACGTTTTAATAAAAACAAATATAGCGTCAAAGTAGCGCGCTACATTTTTTTCTTAGCGCCGATGTAGCGACGCTACATTTAAAATAAGTAGTTGTAGCATGCTACTAATTAAAAGTAGCGAACCCAAGACTGGATTGAATGTGGGCAAGTGTAAGGTGGTCGGGTTTTTACGGAGGGTAAAGAGGGAGGAGAGGGAGTACACTATCATGGGAGAGAGGCTGGAAAGGGTAAGGAAATCTAAGTATCTTGGGGTGATGCTGTCAGATGACACGGGATGGGGGGGACCAGATTCAGGAAGTGCTGAGGAAGAGAAATAGGGCCTCGGGGTTTGTGATAAGGAATTTGAAGGAAGCAAAGTTAAGGACAGGGCCTGTAAGGCTGGTTAGGCTGGTGGAGCAGCGCGGGACCCATACAGATAGGGGGGGGGGGGGGGTCCTTGAGGTGGAGAAGGTACAGCGGAGAGCAGCAAGGATGGTAATGGGGAGGGGATGGGGATGGTGCGGGAAATGTAAGTAGGGTTTAGGAAAGTGTTACGGATATGATGGGACAGCTGGGGTGGGAATCGTTGGAGAAAAGGAGGAAGGATAGGTTATGCAACTTATACAGGACATCAAGGGGAATGAGGGGTTGGAAGGAAATCCAAGGCAGAATGGAGAGGGGTGGGTACGGTGCAAGACAGGACCACAAGTGGAAATTTCAAAGGGTGGGGAGGAAAACAGATGTGGGGAGGTATTAATTGTTGATAGGACGGTAAGGGAGTGGAATGGATTGTTGGGTGAGGTGGTTGCTCAGCGGACGTTAAATGGGTTTAAATGGCATCTGGGGGTGGGGTTAGTGAGTTGAGCTAGGGCCAGAGCAAGTGGGAGACTCATTCCAGTGATATTCTTGTAGGCCTACCTGAGGGTGGGACTATCCCATGCTATAGTACCTGACTTGTAGGGTGGCTGACTGCGAGGGTCACGGCTCTTGATTTCAAACAACTTTTAGGGGATATACGCTTTGTTTTTACGCTTTTATGATATATGGGCTCACGAGTGTCGAGAGGTAGTAATTAATAGGGGGCGCCATGGAGTTTTAAACACATTGTAGGCAATGTCCTCTTAAATCTGGATGACGGCTATGGGCTGCAGGATGAGGGGAGAAAGACCCTTCTGCCACTGGCGAGGTGTGTACCCGCAGAAGAGCTTCAAGAAATAGAAAAATACATGGGGCACATTGCCATTTGCATTTACTGTGGTGTAAAATAGGCCCGCCAGCTAAAGCTGCAATGGTACCTAACTGTAATGGTAATTGGAAGTGCTGCAGTAAGCCTATATAATAAAATGACAAATTCCTAATTCCACCAGACTAATATTTTATAAATTATTGTTATGTATTGCAGGTCATGCCAGCCCAGTAAATAATGCAAATTCCATTGTGCATCCTGTCGTAAGATTTAACACGGAAACAAACTTTGTCGTTAGGCCTGTTGCTGTGGCATATTTTTCTTTGGCCTTTGCAGGGGACTTTTTTCTGTCAGGCCTAACTGTCAGGGGATGTCCTTCAAGATTGATTTAGTTATTTATGTTGTACTGTTTGCTTTACTGTACATGATGCTGGCCAATATTTTGTCAGTCTGTAATCAGAAATCTGTTAGTTTATTGTAGTCTACCACAGTGCAGCTCATATCGTTATCAATAGTTGTCGGATTATTGTGGACCAATCTTCTGTGACTGGTACCGTACCTCGTCTTCATTTTTAGTCTAATTACTCTGTTGGTATCTTTTTGAAGGCACCTTGCGTATGTAGCCTATTTGCATTTCAATTAATAAATGCCTACGTACTTTTCTTGCTTGCAGACAATCAAATGGCAGGACCGAGTCTTTTCAGGAATTCAACCTACTGGTTCGATACATCTTGGCAATTATTTTGGAGCTGTTCAAAGATGGGTTGAGTTACAGAATGCAGGAGAAGATGTAGTGTACAGTATTGTCGACTTGCATTCAATCACTCTACCTCAAGTAAGTTAATCTATTCAGATAAGTTAATTCAAGGTCTACTGGATTTACTCCTAGCGGAGTAATTGCAAAGCGCAAAGTAAGGTCATTGAATGAGATCCAAAATCGCCATTTTGGATCCAACTACAAAAATCATTATTAGCATTATTATTTAAATAACCCTTACCAATAATGTGAACTTACACATAAAGTATTTCCTTTGAAAATATATATAGAATGTGAAGACAAAATCTCATTACAGATTGTATTTTGCCTTTTTGGCCCATAATTTGTTTTGACAGATCAATTCATTTGTTTTTCTGAATGATTCTCCCATTTGAATAACATGTGATTTTTACAATATAGAAATAGGTTCGATGACTTTACTTTCCGTGCTGCGCGTGCGCGCTTCAAGCGATCTAGTGGACCTTGAAGTTAATTATGTTCAATAAGGAATTTCTGTGTTTGTTTTCATTGCTGTACCTATTCACGAAGCAGGATATTATTTTCTGAATTCAACCACATAATTTGTTATGTTTTGAAATACATTTCATTGATAAAAAGTCTGCCAGAAACTTTCACACATTATTATGGCAATAAAAAGGAATTCCATCAAATGTAAACGTTCCCCCTCCTGAAAATTGATTCTTGTGTACTCACTGGATCAACAATAAACACAGATTTATTTAGTCTATTTACAGCCTATCAACAAACCATGATAATGAATAGTGCATTGTTTTGTACTTGTAGGAGCCAAAAGATCTACAACAGAACATCTTGAAAATGACTGCAACACTCTTAGCATGCGGTATCGATGCAGACAAAAGTATTCTCTTCCAACAATCAAAGGTAGGGTGCTAATTAGTTCCACGTATCCCAAGCCAAACGTAGGCCTACCATATAACACAGGCTGTATCTGTCCACAGGTCTCGCAACACGCAGAGTTATGTTGGGTTTTGGGCTGCCTGACAACGATGGCTCGGCTCTCTCATCTGCCGCAATATAAAGAGAAGTCCGCTTCTCTGAAAGAAATACCACTCGGTCTTTATGTTTACCCAGTTCTTCAGGCAGCTGATATTCTACTTTACAGGTAAATCTATGCTATCTCAAGTACCTAATACACATATTTATCTGGTATCAGTCTTCCTATTCTCATTTTGTAAATTGTAATAATAATATTACATGGACGATCTCAAATTATATGCTTTAAATGCGACACACATGACGAATTTACTTAACTCAACGTTAGAATTCAGTAGAGATATATGTATGGATTTTCGAATTGATAAATGTAAGTCACTTCATGTCATCAAAGGAAAGATAACGAAATTAGAAGAGTTTGAAATTGATGAAGACAACCGAATTGGAGTAATGGACGAAGAAGACATATACAAATATCTAGGATTTGCGCAGGCTAAACGAATTGATCATAAACTGATGAAAAGTAAATTAATTTCTGCATACAAGAAACGAATAGGATCCATTTTAAAAACACAACTGAATGGTAAAAACAAGATCAAAGCAATTAACACTTATGCTATACCGGTAGGCCTACTTACGTATTCATTCGGAATTATTAATTGGACACAGACAGAAATTCATGCCCTAGAAATTCTAACCCGCACAACATTCACCAAATACAGAAGCCATCACCCTAAGTCAGGAATAGAAAGAGTGACTCTACGGAGAGAAAAAGGGGGAAGAGGCTTGATTGATTTAAACAATTTATATTATAAACAAATTCAAATTCTACGAAAGTACTTATTATACAAAATGCCCACATTCACAACTTCATAGAGCTATAGTGTCGGCAGACAAGTCGCTTTCTCCCCTCAATTTAAATGACGGAAATTTAAACTTGCTTCAAAAAATAAGTTCTGACACAGCAAAAGAGGTAAGGTTATCAGAAAAGACTTTAGATAGCAGACATTATAAAGAACTTCTTAAGGATAACGTCGATAGGGTAGCATCGAACAAATGGTTAACGTCCGGGGACATTTTCAGCGAAACAGAGGGATTTATGATCGCTATTCTAGATAAAGTAATCAAGACTAACAATTACAAAAAATACGTAAAATCAGGGTTGGCATTATACGCGTATAAAAGGTTTTATACATACGTACGTATAAAACTATGTATAATACAGTATAAAACGTATAAAACTATTTTAGCCTTCAAATTGTGATGTTTCGCGTATTGTAGACATATTGAGACTTCGTTAAAATATTTTGGAGTAGGGTACCTATGAAAAATAATTGTTTTTATTTCCCACGACATATTGTGACCGTTTGTAAGTTCTGTTACCAATTTTCTCAATATATTGTCCCCCGCTAACCCCAAGGGGCTAGGGCTAGTAATAAAAAACATAAGGTAGGCCTAGGCCTAATATTAATGATAATAGGCCTATGCTATTACTATCAACTTGTTTTGTTTCCTTTATTTTTAAAACTGTTTACAAAAAAATAGGGCCTTACAAGTTGTAAGACAATTCTTTGTTTCATTGGCTGATATATAGCCTGAACTTACTTTCATAGCCTTTAAAAGAAGAATAAGAGTAAATGCACAGTCGTTTCTCTTGTGCTCCTCAACTCAGCCTTTCTTCAGACTCGCCCCAACCACCAATCACAGAGTAGCATTGCCATGTGGACTGCTCTGTGATTGGTGGCTGGATGAGTCTAAAGAAAGGCTGAGTTGAGGAGCACGTGAGGAACGACTATGCATTTGACCCTAAGAATAGACTAGTGCCAGTATGCTGACGAGCTACAACTGAGGACTGTCTCGACGTTGCTATGCAACTCTACTTATTAAGCGAGCGAAGCGAGCGTTTCCACTTGACTCTTATGGCACTTCGTTCTGTTTTTTTTTTGTTTTTTTATGTCCGTCGATAGCGGTCGAACAGAAAGTCCGATCAACTTGAAATTTGGACCATCCACAAGCCTTGATGTGGATTGAAGGTGTATAGTTTTGAGGCAAAATCGTTTGAAAAGTTACAAAGTTACACCATAGTTACTGCAAAATATTTTTCTGAAACAAAATGGCGGCAAAATGTGAGATAGCCAGATTTTTCTACAGATTTTTCCGGTCACGAATATGTTAATGTAATGGCGATCTGATAAGTATTGGCAAAGTTACACGAAAGTTACTCGAAAATATTTTTCTAAAACGCAGTAACGGCAAAATGTGAGGTGGTTATCTTATAGTAAATTTTTGTCCGGTCACGAATATACTAATGTAAACGCGATCCGATACGTATTAGAGGCAGAAATTACATTTCTATTGCTGTCAATAAGTGTTAGTAACGGTGGCGGACCGTGTTGAAAACATGACCACGAAAATTCTTAGCAACGCACATTGCACTGCATACAACAATGTCGGAAAGTATAATAGCCATGGAAATAAGAACAATTTTTGCAATGCGCATTCTTGAATTGTTGTTAATTGTTGTTCGTATTAGCATTGAAAACTTTTGGCCAGAAAGTTCGAAGATATTGACGCGCTCGCTTTATCAACGCGTCAAACAGAGCATTTTCCTAGTATTATAATATATAACTATTATTAATTTAAGAGTTGGTTGGCTGGTTGGTTAGTAAATGGAAACGTTTAAAAATATTTTTTCCTATTTAAACAATTTGTTGAACTAAACATAACACGAAATGTAAAAATATCGCCTTGTAAAGCTTACACTTTAAAAGAAAATATTTGTTAATCATGTGGTGTAGAGTAATTTGTCGTACCTATGTATGACAGCTTATAACCTTCCGTTTTGTCAATCTGGCCTCAGAAGAATAGGAACAAAACAGCCATATAAAGTGCAAATATAAGTTGGCCTACAAAATACCTATCTAAAATACAAGTGGAGTCTATAAGTGTATACTGATTAATGTGTTAGCAACAGGAATAAAATGTAATTTTAATCAAAGCATGTTGTTATAACTTAATGTAACTACGACTACCTCATTGAAGGAAATATTAACGGCTATATTATGATACTATTTACATAGTGTAACTTAGTAGCTAGAGCCTACAAATACGGAGCATAAATAGGCAATGCTATATTAATTAGTTACATAATAATCATGTGCCCCAGGGCCTTCCTAAGTTTTATACGTTTTATACACGTATAAAACTGCCTGTTTTATACGTGTATATTATACAGTATAATACGTACGTATTATACTGGTTTCATACGAAACGTATTATACTCTGCCAACCCTGTACGTAATGAAAGACGTCACAGTGGATGATAAATGTAGAAATGTAATACGAACGGCGAAACAATTGAACATATCGTATCTGGGTGCAAAATGCTGTGTCAAACAGATTATCTTCATAGGCATAACCAAGTTGCAAACATTATACATAAAAAATTAGCCATAAATTAAAAACTTATAACCACAACCACTGCATATTTCAAATACAAGCCTGAAAAGGTATTAGATAGTAAAGAGTAAAGACTACAAATTATATTACGACCGGGCAGTTATAACATACCAAACCATACATCACAATAGACCGGATATTATATTTATTGACAGGAAGAAACAAGAAACCATTTTAATTGATGTTGCCGTCCCTTTATGCCACAATGTAGAGACAACTTGGCGGGAAAAGATAAACAGATATAAGGAGTTATCTATTGAAATAAAAAGGTTGTGGAAGCAGAACAAAGTAACTGTTATACCGTTAATTATATCAGCAAATGGCATTGTTCCACGTTAACTACATGACAGTATTAAACTAATTAGTCTTCACCCGAACATATACATCGAGATGCAAAAGCAATAATTTTGAACACGTGTAGGATAGAAGGCCTTTTTAAAGAAATTTTTGAACTAAGGAGAATGAAGACTTCAAGAAGTTCTCCATCCTGATAGTGGTTTTCGTGGTTTCCACCATACGAAGAGCGAATGCTGGGATGGGAGATAGAACCATCAACTCCATGCCAATGTGGGGTTGTTAAGAGTCTGGTGTCAAGTGTGGGTTATAAAGATAGAACCATGCCAATGTGGGGTTGTTAAGAGTCTGGTGTTAAGTGTGGGTTATAAAGATAGAACCATGCCAATGTGGGGTTGTTAAGAGTCTGGTGTCAAGTGTGGGTTATAAAGATAGAACCATGCCAATGTGGGGTTGTTAAGAGTCTGGTGTTAAGTGTGGGTTATAAAGATAGAACCATGCCAATGTGGGGTTGTTAAGAGTCTGGTGTCAAGTGTGTGTTATAAAGATAGAACCATGCCAATGTGGGGTTGTTAAGAGTCTGGTGTTAAGTGTGGGTTATAAGATAGAACCATGCCAATGTGGGGTTGTTAAGAGTCTGGTGTTAAGTGTTGGTTATAAAGATAGAACCATGCCAATGTGGGGTTGTTAAGAGTCTGGTGTCAAGTGTGTGTTATAAAGATAGAACCATGCCAATGTGGGGTTGTTAAGAGTCTGGTGTTAAGTGTGGGTTATAAGATAGAACCATGCCAATGTGGGGTTGTTAAGAGTCTGGTGTTAAGTGTGGGTTATAAAGATAGAACCATGCCAATGTGGGGTTGTTAAGAGTCTGGTGTCAAGTGTGGGTTATAAGATAGAACCATGCCAATGTGGGGTTGTTAAGAGTCTGGTGTTAAGTGTGGGTTATAAAGATAGAACCATGTCAATGTGGGGTTGCTAAGAGTCTGGTGTCAAGTGTGGGTTATAAGATAGAACCATGCCAATGTGGGGTTGTTAAGAGTCTGGTGTCAAGTGTGGGTTATAAAGATAGAACCATGCCAATGTGGGGTTGTTAAGAGTCTGGTGTTAAGTGTGTGTTATAAAGATAGAACCATGCCAATGTGGTTTGTTAAGAGTCTGGTGTTAAGTGTGGGTTATAAAGATAGAACCATGCCAATGTGGGGTTGTTAAGAGTCTGGTGTCAAGTGTGGGTTATAAAGATAGAACCATGCCAATGTGGGGTTGTTAAGAGTCTGGTGTTAAGTGTGTGTTATAAAGATAGAACCATGACAATGTGGGTTGTTAAGAGTCTGGTGTTAAGTGTGGGTTATAAAGATAGAACCATGCCAATGTGGGGTTGTTAAGAGTCTGGTGTTAAGTGTGGGTTATAAAGATAGAACCATGCCAATGTGGGGTTGTTAAGAGTCTGGTGTCAAGTGTGGGTTATAAAGATAGAACCATGCCAATGTGGGGTTGTTAAGAGTCTGGTGTTAAGTGTGGGTTATAAAGATAGAACCATGCCAATGTGGGGTTGTTAAGAGTCTGGTGTCAAGTGTGCGTTATAAAGATAGAACCATGCCAATGTGGGGTTGTTAAGAGTCTGGTGTTAAGTGTGCGTTATAAAGATAGAACCATGTCAATGTGGGGTTGTTAAGAGTCTGGTGTCAAGTGTGGGTTATAAAGATAGAACCATGCCAATGTGGGGTTGTTAAGAGTCTGGTGTCAAGTGTGGGTTGTAAAGATAGAACCATGCCAATGTGGGGTTGTTAAGAGTCTGGTGTCAAGTGTGGGTTATAAAGATAGAACCATGCCAATGTGGGGTTGTTAAGAGTCTGGTGTCAAGTGTGGGTTGTAAAGATAGAACCATGCCAATGTGGGGTTGTTAAGAGTCTGGTGTCAAGTGTGGGTTGTAAAGATAGAACCATGCCAATGTGGGGTTGTTAAGAGTCTGGTGTCAAGTGTGGGTTGTAAAGATAGAACCATGCAAATGTGGGTTGTTAAGAGTCTGGTGTCAAGTGTGGGTTATAAAGATAGAACCATGCCAATGTGGGGTTGTTAAGAGTCTGGTGTCAAGTGTGGGTTGTAAAGATAGAACCATGCCAATGTGTGGTTGTTAAGAGTCTGGTGTTAAGTGTGGGTTATAAAGATAGATCCATGCCAATGTGGGGTTGTTAAGAGTCTGGTGTCAAGTGTGGGTTGTAAAGATAGAACCATGCCAATGTGGGGTTGTTAAGAGTCTGGTGTCAAGTGTGGGTTATAAAGATAGAACCATGCCAATGTGGGGTTGTTAAGAGTCTGGTGTCAAGTGTGGGTTGTAAAGATAGAACCATGCCAATGTGGGGTTGTTAAGAGTCTGGTGTTAAGTGTGGGTTATAAAGATAGAACCATGCCAATGTGTGGTTGTTAAGAGTCTGGTGTCAAGTGTGTGTTATAAAGATAGAACCATGCCAATGTGGGGTTGTTAAGAGTCTGGTGTTAAGTGTGCGTTATAAAGATAGAACCATGCCAATGTGGGGTTGTTAAGAGTCTGGTGTTAAGTGTGGGTTATAAAGATAGAACCATGCCAATGTGGGGTTGTTAAGAGTCCAGTGTTAAGTGTGGGTTATAAAGATAGAACCATGCCAATGTGGGGTTGTTAAGAGTCTGGTGTCAAGTGTGGGTTATAAAGATAGAACCATGCCAATGTGGGGTTGTTAAGAGTCTGGTGTTAAGTGTGGGTTATAAAGATAGAACCATGCCAATGTGGGGTTGTTAAGAGTCTGGTGTTAAGTGTGGGTTATAAAGATAGAACCATGCCAATGTGGGGTTGTTAAGAGTCTGGTGTTAAGTGTGGGTTATAAAGATAGAACCATGCCAATGTGGGGTTGTTAAGAGTCTGGTGTCAAGTGTGGGTTATAAAGATAGAACCATGCCAATGTGGGGTTGTTAAGAGTCTGGTGTCAAGTGTGGGTTATAAAGATAGAACCATGCCAATGTGGGGTTGTTAAGAGTCTGGTGTCAAGTGTGGGTTATAAAGATAGAACCATGCCAATGTGGGGTTGTTAAGAGTCTGGTGTCAAGTGTGGGTTATAAAGATAGAACCATGCCAATGTGGGGTTGTTAAGAGTCTGGTGTCAAGTGTGGGTTATAAAGATAGAACCATGTCAATGTGGGGTTGTTTAGAGTCTGGTGTCAAGTGTGCGTTATAAAGATAGAACCATGCCAATGTGGGGTTGTTAAGAGTCTGGTGTCAAGTGTGGGTTATAAAGATAGAACCATGCCAATGTGGGGTTGTTAAGAGTCTGGTGTCAAGTGTGGGTTATAAAGATAGAACCATGCCAATGTGGGGTTGTTAAGAGTCTGGTGTCAAGTGTGGGTTATAAAGATAGAACCATGCCAATGTGGGGTTGCTAAGAGTCTGGTGTCAAGTGTGGGTTATAAAGATAGAACCATGCCAATGTGGGGTTGTTAAGAGTCTGGTGTTAAGTGTGGGTTGTAAAGATAGAACCATGCCAATGTGGGGTTGTTAAGAGTCTGGTGTCAAGTGTGCGTTATAAAGATAGAACCATGCCAATGTGGGGTTGTTAAGAGTCTGGTGTCAAGTGTGGGTTATAAGATAGAACCATGCCAATGTGGGGTTGTTAAGAGTCTGGTGTTAAGTGTGGGTTATAAAGATAGAACCATGCCAATGTGGGGTTGTTTAGAGTCTGGTGTCAAGTGTGCGTTATAAAGATAGAACCATGCCAATGTGGGGTTGTTAAGAGTCTGGTGTCAAGTGTGGGTTATAAAGATAGAACCATGCCAATGTGGGGTTGTTAAGAGTCTGGTGTCAAGTGTGCGTTATAAAGATAGCACCATGCCAATGTGGGGTTGTTTAGAGTCTGGTGTCAAGTGTGGGTTATAAAGATAGAACCATGCCAATGTGGGGTTGTTAAGAGTCTGGTGTCAAGTGTGGGTTATAAAGATAGAACCATGCCAATGTGGGGTTGCTAAGAGTCTGGTGTCAAGTGTGGGTTATAAAGATAGAACCATGCCAATGTGGGGTTGCTAAGAGTCTGGTGTCAAGTGTGGGTTATAAAGATAGAACCATGCCAATGTGGGGTTGTTAAGAGTCTGGTGTCAAGTGTGCGTTATAAAGATAGAACCATGCCAATGTGGGGTTGTTAAGAGTCTGGTGTCAAGTGTGCGTTATAAAGATAGAACCATGCCAATGTGGGGTTGTTAAGAGTCTGGTGTCAAGTGTGGGTTATAAAGATAGAACCATGCCAATGTGGGGTTGCTAAGAGTCTGGTGTCAAGTGTGGGTTATAAAGATAGAACCATGCCAATGTGGGGTTGTTAAGAGTCTGGTGTCAAGTGTGTGTTATAAAGATAGAACCATGCCAATGTGGGTTGTTAAGAGTCTGGTGTTAAGTGTGGGTTATAAAGATAGAACCATGCCAATGTGGGGTTGCTAAGAGTCTGGTGTCAAGTGTGCGTTATAAAGATAGAACCATGCCAATGTGGGGTTGTTAAGAGTCTGGTGTCAAGTGTGGGTTATAAGATAGAACCATGCCAATGTGGGGTTGTTAAGAGTCTGGTGTTAAGTGTGGGTTATAAAGATAGAACCATGCCAATGTGGGGTTGTTTAGAGTCTGGTGTCAAGTGTGCGTTATAAAGATAGAACCATGCCAATGTGGGGTTGTTAAGAGTCTGGTGTCAAGTGTGGGTTATAAAGATAGAACCATGCCAATGTGGGGTTGTTAAGAGTCTGGTGTCAAGTGTGCGTTATAAAGATAGCACCATGCCAATGTGGGGTTGTTTAGAGTCTGGTGTCAAGTGTGGGTTATAAAGATAGAACCATGCCAATGTGGGGTTGTTAAGAGTCTGGTGTTAAGTGTGGGTTATAAAGATAGAACCATGCCAATGTGGGGTTGTTAAGAGTCTGGTGTCAAGTGTGGGTTATAAGATAGAACCATGCCAATGTGGGGTTGTTAAGAGTCTGGTGTTAAGTGTGGGTTATAAAGATAGAACCATGCCAATGTGGGGTTGTTAAGAGTCTGGTGTTAAGTGTGGGTTATAAAGATAGAACCATGCCAATGTGGGGTTGTTAAGAGTCTGGTGTTAAGTGTGGGTTATAAAGATAGAACCATGCCAATGTGGGGTTGTTAAGAGTCTGGTGTCAAGTGTGGGTTATAAAGATAGAACCATGCCAATGTGGGGTTGTTAAGAGTCTGGTGTCAAGTGTGGGTTATAAAGATAGAACCATGCCAATGTGGGGTTGTTAAGAGTCTGGTGTCAAGTGTGGGTTGTAAAGATAGAACCATGCCAATGTGGGGTTGTTAAGAGTCTGGTGTCAAGTGTGTGTTATAAAGATAGAACCATGCCAATGTGGGGTTGTTTAGAGTCTGGTGTCAAGTGTGGGTTATAAAGATAGAACCATGCCAATGTGGGGTTGTTAAGAGTCTGGTGTCAAGTGTGGGTTATAAAGATAGAACCATGCCAATGTGGGGTTGTTAAGAGTCTGGTGTTAAGTGTGGGTTATAAGATAGAACCATGCCAACGTGGGGTTGTTAAGAGTCTGGTGTCAAGTGTGTGTTATAAAGATAGAACCATGTCAATGTGGGTTGTTAAGAGTCTGGTGTTAAGTGTGGGTTATAAAGATAGAACCATGTCAATGTGGGGTTGTTAAGAGTCTGGTGTTAAGTGTGGGTTATAAGATAGAACCATGCCAATGTGGGGTTGTTAAGAGTCTGGTGTCAAGTGTGGGTTATAAAGATAGAACCATGCCAATGTGGGGTTGTTAAGAGTCTGGTGTCAAGTGTGTGTTATAAAGATAGAACCATGTCAATGTGGGTTGTTAAGAGTCTGGTGTTAAGTGTGGGTTATAAAGATAGAACCATGTCAATGTGGGGTTGTTAAGAGTCTGGTGTTAAGTGTGGGTTGTAAAGATAGAACCATGCCAATGTGGGGTTGTTAAGAGTCTGGTGTTAAGTGTGGGTTATAAAGATAGAACCATGCCAATGTGGGGTTGTTAAGAGTCTGGTGTTAAGTGTGGGTTATAAAGATAGAACCATGTCAATGTGGGGTTGTTAAGAGTCTGGTGTTAAGTGTGGGTTGTAAAGATAGAACCATGCCAATGTGGGGTTGTTAAGAGTCTGGTGTCAAGTGTGGGTTATAAGATAGAACCATGCCAATGTGGGGTTGTTAAGAGTCTGGTGTTAAGTGTGGGTTATAAGATAGAACCATGCCAATGTGGGGTTGTTAAGAGTCTGGTGTTAAGTGTTGGTTATAAAGATAGAACCATGCCAATGTGGGTTGTTAAGAGTCTGGTGTTAAGTGTGGGTTATAAAGATAGAACCATGTCAATGTGGGGTTGTTAAGAGTCTGGTGTTAAGTGTGTGTTATAAAGATAGAACCATATCAATGTGGGTTGTTAAGAGTCTGGTGTTAAGTGTGGGTTATAAAGATAGAACCATGTCAATGTGGGGTTGTTAAGAGTCTGGTGTTAAGTGTGGGTTGTAAAGATAGAACCATGCCAATGTGGGGTTGTTAAGAGTCTGGTGTTAAGTGTGGGTTATAAAGATAGAACCATGCCAATGTGTGGTTGTTAAGAGTCTGGTGTCAAGTGTGTGTTATAAAGATAGAACCATGTCAATGTGGGTTGTTAAGAGTCTGGTGTTAAGTGTGGGTTATAAAGACAGAACCATGCCAATGTGGGGTTGTTAAGAGTCTGGTGTTAAGTGTGGGTTATAAAGATAGAACCATGCCAATGTGGGGTTGTTAAGAGTCTGGTGTTAAGTGTGGGTTATAAAGACAGAACCATGCCAATGTGGGGTTGTTAAGAGTCTGGTGTTAAGTGTGGGTTATAAGATAGAACCATGCCAACGTGGGGTTGTTAAGAGTCTGGTGTCAAGTGTGTGTTATAAAGATAGAACCATGTCAATGTGGGGTTGTTAAGAGTCTGGTGTTAAGTGTGGGTTATAAAGATAGAACCATGCCAATGTGGGGTTGTTAATAGTCTGGTTTTAAGTGTGTGTTATAAAGATAGAAGCATGCCAATGTGGGTTGTTAAGAGTCTGGTGTCAAGTGTGGGTTGTAAAGATAGAAGCATGCCAATGTGGGGTTGTTGAGAGTCTGGTGTTAAGTGTGGGTTATAAAGATAGAACCATCAACTCCATGCCAATGTGGGGTTGTTAAGAGTCTGGTGTTAAGTGTGGGTTATAAAGATAGAACCATGCCAATGTGGGGTTGTTAAGAGTCTGGTGTCAAGTGTGGGTTGTAAAGATAGAAGCATGCCAATGTGGGTTGTTAAGAGTCTGGTGTCAAGTGTGGGTTGTAAAGATAGAAGCATGCCAATGTGGGTTGTTAAGTCTGGTGTCAAGTGTGGGTTGTAAAGATAGAAGCATGCCAATGTGGGGTTGTTAAGAGTCTGGTGTTAAGTGTGTGTTATAAAGATAGAACCATGCCAATGTGGGGTTGTTAAGAGTCTGGTGTTAAGTGTGGGTTATAAAGATAGAAGTATGCCAATGTGGGTTGTTAAGAGTCTGGTGTCAAGTGTGGGTTGTAAAGATAGAAGCATGCCAATGTGGGGTTGTTGAGAGTCTGGTGTTAAGTGTGGGTTATAAAGATAGAACCATCAACTCCATGCCAATGTGGGGTTGTTAAGAGTCTGGTGTTAAGTGTGGGTTATAAGATAGAATCATGCCAACGTGGGGTTGTTAAGAGTCTGGTGTCAAGTGTGGGTTATAAAGATAGAACCATGCCAATGTGGGGTTGTTAAGAGTCTGGTGTTAAGTGTGGGTTATAAAGATAGGACCATGCCAATGTGGGGTTTTTAAGAGTCTGGTGTTAAGTGTGGGTTATAAAGATAGAACCATGCCAATGTGGGGTTGTTAAGAGTCTGGTGTTAAGTGTGGGTTATAAAGATAGAACCATGCCAATGTGGGTTGTTAAGAGTCTGGTGTTAAGTGTGGGTTATAAAGATAGGACCATGCCAATGTGGGGTTGTTAAGAGTCTGGTGTTAAGTGTGGGTTGTATAGATAGAAGCATGCCAATGTGGGGTTGTTAAGAGTCTGGTGTTAAGTGTGGGTTATAAAGATAGAACCATCAACTCCATGCCAATGTGGGGTTGTTAAGAGTCTGGTGTTAAGTGTGGGTTGTAAAGATAGAAGCATGCCAATGTGGGGTTGTTAAGAGTCTGGTGTTAAGTGTGGGTTATAAAGATAGAACCATCAACTCCATGCCAATGTGGGGTTGTTAAGAGTCTGGTGTTAAGTGTGGGTTGTAAAGATAGAAGCATGCCAATGTGGGGTTGTTAAGAGTCTGGTGTTAAGTGTGGGTTGTAAAGATAGGACCATGCCAATGTGGGGTTGTTAAGAGTCTGGTGTTAAGTGTGGGTTATAAAGATAGAACCATCAACTCCATGCCAATGTGGGGTTGTTAAGAGTCTGGTGTCAAGTGTGGGTTATAAAGATAGAACCATGCCAATGTGGGTTGTTAAGAGTCTGGTGTCAAGTGTGGGTTATAAAGATAGAACCATGCCAATGTGGGTTGTTAAGAGTCTGGTGTTAAGTGTGGGTTATAAAGATAGAACCATGCCAATGTGGGGTTGTTAAGAGTCTGGTGTCAAGTGTGGGTTATAAGATAGAACCATGCCAATGTGGGGTTGTTAAGAGTCTGGTGTTAAGTGTGGGTTATAAGATAGAACCATGCCAATGTGGGGTTGTTAAGAGTCTGGTATCAAGTGTGGGTTATAAAGATAGAACCATGCCAATGTGGGGTTGTTAAGAGTCTGGTGTTAAGTGTGGGTTATAAAGATAGAACCATGCCAATGTGGGTTGTTAAGAGTCTGGTGTCAAGTGTGGGTTATAAGATAGAACCATGCCAATGTGGGGTTGTTAAGAGTCTGGTGTTAAGTGTGGGTTGTAAAGATAGAACCATGCCAATGTGGGGTTGTTAAGAGTCTGGTGTTTAGTGTGGGTTATAAAGATAGAACCATGCCAATGTGTGGTTGTTAAGAGTCTGGTGTCAAGTGTGGGTTATAAAGATAGAACCATGCCAATGTGTGGTTGTTAAGAGTCTGGTGTTAAGTGTGGGTTATAAGATAGAACCATGCCAATGTGGGGTTGTTAAGAGTCTGGTGTTAAGTGTGGGTTATAAGATAGAACCATGCCAATGTGGGTTGTTAAGAGTCTGGTGTTAAGTGTGGGTTGTAAAGATAGAACCATGCCAATGTGGGGTTGTTAAGAGTCTGGTGTTAAGTGTGGGTTATAAAGATAGAACCATGCCAATGTGGGGTTGTTAAGAGTCTGGTGTTAAGTGTGGGTTGTAAAGATAGAACCATGCCAACGTGGGGTTGTTAAGAGTCTGGTGTTAAGTGTGGGTTGTAAAGATAGAACCATGCCAATGTGGGGTTGTTAAGAGTCTGGTGTTAAGTGTGGGTTATAAAGATAGAACCATGCCAATGTGGGTTGTTAAGAGTCTGGTGTCAAGTGTGGGTTATAAGATAGAACCATGCCAATGTGGGTTATTAAGAGTCTGGTGTCAAGTGTGCGTGTGTCTGATTGTCTCAGAGCAACCAGAGTCCCGGTGGGCGAGGACCAAGTTCAGCATCTACAGCTGGCAACGCACTTGGCGAGAGTTTTCAATCACCGCTTCGGGGAAACGTTCCCCTCGCCCAAAGCTCTCGTAACAGGTACGTAGTTTCTATTTTTGAAATGTTCATTGCACAATAACTAAGCTGTTAAAGGCACTATCCCAGTTTGAAGCGATGGATGATTATGTAGTAAAGACCCAATAGAAAATTTGAATAAAGAAAAAATCTCGTAAATCGGTTCACTTGTTGAGTGATTATGAGGGAAAACTTATTTTCGAGCGAGGTTGATTGTGGTGCGAAAACTGCGTCACAGTGGGGCAGGTTTGAATTGTCTACGCGGTCTTCAATGCTGCGAGACCTGCCTTCTGAGGGCAAAGTACGGTTTATTCGTTTATTAGGTTATTTTTAGGAAGTGTCAGTCAGTCCAAGCTTGTACACTGACTGTGGAATGTGTTCATCCCTACTGTTTCGAACCAAAATACTCAGTCGAAGAAATTGACCAAAGACGACAGAATGACGTGATGGAGAGTGCGAAGTGCAAACCATTCGAAGGCAGAGCTTGGACACGGAACGATGCACATGTGGGCAATGCGGTGACTGTTATGGACACGGATTTAGTATCAGTAATTTGAAGCAATTAAAGTAGTAGGCTAAGCATTGACTTGGGAGTGTCCAACAATTCCTTAATTTTCAAAAAAATAATTTTAGACTTAGACAGTTTGAACACAGTTCAGCAGACGATTTCGTGTTGTAGACTGTGTGTGTTGTTTCGTGTGCGTGCAGACTGTGAAATAACTCAAAGTTGTTTTGAACAAAATGTGGAGACACTTTGCGTAACAATTATTTGTGAATTGGATGAAGTCTTAGAGTCATTTGGTAAAAACAGGAGGGTAGTTATTTCTCGTGTGTCGCGAGCGCCATTAAGAAGAAGTACCCGGAAGCAAACGGCGTGTATACGGACCAAGACGTCCGCCCAAGGGGAAGAAGCATTATAGGCGTACTTTGATTTTGAATATGTATTTGCGTAGTTAAGGGATATATTTTCTTTCTCTTGCATAGACCAACTGCACATACAGTTTTAGAAGGTTGGAAATATTTTCTTTTTACTACTCGTAACCACCCTTGATATAATATGCGGTATGCCTAAATATTTTTCGATGCTTGGAAATAAATAAAATACAAGTCCGATCTTTGCACTTTGCTGTTGTACACTGAAACCACACACGACACGGATGTACAACACGAACCAACCTTCTAAGCTTCTAGAAAGCAGTGTGATATAAAGGCAAGTTCATACAGTACCCGTCTCGGCCTGGGGTAGAATAGTCCCTGAGTGGCTCTGCTAGTTGTAATGAGTCTAGAGAAGGAGACCCTGTCCCTTTCCCCCCCACTCGGCCCTGCTCTCCCTTGCTGGACTCCCGTATGAAGACTCTTGCGATGTGTAATTGCATGTGGTGTTCTTCCACTGAATATTCCTCCCCCCACTCGGCCCTGCCCTCCCTTGCTGGACTCCCGTATGAAGACTCCTGCGATGTGTAATTGCATGTGACGTTCTTTCATCATATATCACCCACTGATCGTTCTCGATTAGCCAAAGTTGCAGAAATGTGGGGCGTAAAACCCAAATATCTTCATCATCATCATATTCTTATCACCTCTAATCGTTACTGACTATTAGGGCCAGTTTCACCAAACTTTAATTGCGCAATTTTCTGTTAATTGGAGATGAAAATTAAAAAATGGTGCCCGGTAGAAGCCACCGAGCACTTTGTATGTAATGTTTGTTGAAACCTGGTACCAGTCTGAGATTAGTAAATCGGCCCATTAAAAAGTTTGGTGAATTCGGACCTTAGTCCTTGTTCATATAATACTGTTAGCGGTACTGGTAACTGATTCACTCACTTCAATTTCAACTACGAAGTATTTTATTCATGGTAAATTATAGGTGTACAGATATGTTAAACTGATTCTCTGGCCTGCCTGACGCCATCGCCCTTCTGTCTAACACCCTGCGCCACCAGAGCGCACCACATCCTGGCCGCCCCGTGCGTGAGCGCTAGTTTTAAAACTCTAACAATACACTGTGTTCAAACTTAATAAAATAACAATACAATCTTCTTCCCATGCTGTGTACGGTCGTGGCGGATTACTCCAAGCCAGCCTAGTAATTCCACTCACAGATAAATATTGAAGCTTCTCATTTTTGTTTATCATTACGTTACATACATCCATACTTCTTACTGTATCAGCAGATGTATTAGCTGTTAGAACACCGAGTTTAGTGTTTAACTATGTTTAAAATACAACCTTTTCAAAATACAGTAAACCCTCGGTAAAACGAACTCGGTTAGTGCGAATTCTCAGATAATACGAATAGTAAGCAAGATCCAGCCCACGTAAATAGGACACTCAATGTTAAATAAAACGGATATAACGAATTTCGCATAATACGTAATACGAACTAATTATTTATCCCCTGGGTGGTACTGCATAATGTTCGTTGTTTAATACAAACTAATAATTTTGAAACCGCACAAACAAAATAATGTGTTCGAGAGTTCAACTCGCAGAGTAGGCGCAGGTATCAAGATTTTTGTCCGCCGAGCGTACGTCGTCGCAGCAAAGATTACTGACTAGAGAAGATGTTTCATCGCCGTGTTAAAATATCTGCGCGAAATTTTTCGAAATTTTCTAAGTCTCACCACTAGTACGAATTCTCAACGCAAGGAGCGCTAGTTCTGCACGTTTGACCAAGGTCCACTAAATCCCCTGGCAGCTACTAGCGATCTAGTAGACCTTGCGTTTGACTTCGTTACCGCTAAACAAGGTCTACTAGATCGCTAGTACGTGCCAGGGGATTTAGTGGACCTTGAGTTTTAAACTTTTGGAAGAGCGACTCTTGCGGTGAGAATTCGAACTACACGTCAGACTTAAAAAATTTCGCTCAGACACGCGCAGATGAATTCCCATATGAATGAAACATCTTCTCTAGTCAGTAATCTTTGGTCGCAGGCAGCTACTTGTTTTGTTGCTGCTTGGTTTTACCTTCCCCCTCCACTTCCCGCAGGCACACCTGCCAACTTGTACGTTTTTTCCGTACAATGTACGGATTTTGACCAATTCTTCCGATTGTACGATTCAAGTATAAAAGTGTACGGATTTTTAGACTTCCGCGTATTTTTTTAAATTTCCCACCTAAGAACAACAATGCCACGAGCGCATTCTGTGAGCGTTACCTGAAACTACTCTCGTCCGGTTGTAACCGAGCTCGCGATTGGCTGATGCGGGGGTGGGGTGATGTGACTAAACCAATCATAGATCTTGTCACATCCCGCGTCGACCAAGGCAAGTGGCAACCCAAGCCAAGCCAAGCTGCTGCCAAAGTTGTTTTGGAGGCTAACTTACCTGTTGGTTTCGTGAAGAGACTTTTTTATAGTGTGTGTTTCCGAGGGGCAAGGCCCCCGGACCCCCTTTATTTCGTCCCTGCCGCATGCATATGCTTTTCGGGGACCGATATTCATTCCTTTAAGTATTGTACGGATTTCCATATTTCTAGGTTGGCAGGTATGCGCAGGCGCGATCGGATGCGCGCGCAAGCCTTTACAGCTGTTGAGGGGCGTGGCTTGCTCACTGCAACGTGCCTGCTTAGTCCGCCTACTATGCGCGCACAAAACATCATACCCGCGCCCTACTATCCATTGGAAAACATTGATTGTTTGTAGACACGTTTATTTTGGCTGGTACTATTGAATTTCGACGTTTTTGCGATATTGCGAATTTTTATATTACGAACTGACGATTTTTGGGTCCCTTGATATTCGTATTAACGAGGGTTTACTGGTACATAGCTCTCTTGCATTAAATATTTAGTATTGTTTGTCTTGACATTAACATTGAAATGCACTGCTTGATTGTTATCGGGAGCTAGTAAGTACCAATATATAATTGAATGTTGATCTCGTCAGAAAGTGGCACCAGCAGGCTACGTAGCCTACGAGAACCAACCAAGAAGATGTCCAAGTCTGAGCCCGACCCCAGGAGCCGAATAGAGCTGACGGACACTGCTGACGTCATCGTGGACAAGTGTAAGAAGGCGCTGACGGACTTCACCTCCGAGGTGACCTTCGACCCCGAGGGCCGGCCGGGCGTTGCCAACCTCTTGACAATACACTCCATGCTCAGCGGGAAGCTGCCCGAAGAAATATGCGAAGAGTGCGGCTTGCTGGACACAGGAAAGTAAGTAACTGCGTTGCCAACCTCCTGACAATACACTCTATGCTCAGCGGGAAGCTGCCCCAAGAAATATGCGAGGAGTGTGGCTTGCTGGACACAGGAAAGTAAGTACCTGCGTTGCCAACCTCTTGACAATACACTCTATGCTCAGCGGGAAGCTGCCCCAAGAAATATGCGAGGAGTGCAGCTTGCTGGACACAGGAAAGTAAGTAACTGCGTTGCCAACCTCCTGACAATACACTCTATGCTCAGCGGGAAGCTGCCCCAAGAAATATGCGAGGAGTGTGGCTTGCTGGACGCAGGAAAGTAAGTACCTGCGTTGCCAACCTCTTGACAATACACTCTATGCTCAGCGGGAAGCTGCCCCAAGAAATATGCGAGGAGTGTGGCTTGCTGGACGCAGGAAAGTAAGTACCTGCGTTGCCAACCTCTTGGCAATACACTCTATGCTCAGCGGGAAGCTGCCCCAAGAAATATGCGAGGAGTGCAGCTTGCTGGACACAGGAAAGTAAGTACCTGCGTTGCCAACCTCTTGACAATACACTCTATGCTCAGCGGGAAGCTGCCCCAAGAAATATGCGAGGAGTGTGGCTTGCTGGACACAGGAAAGTAAGTACCTGCGTTGCCAACCTCTTGACAATACACTCTATGCTCAGCGGGAAGCTGCCCCAAGAAATATGCGAGGAGTGCAGCTTGCTGGACACAGGAAAGTAAGTACCTGCGTTGCCAACCTCTTGGTAATACACTCTATGCTCAGCGGGAAGCTGCCCCAAGAAATATGCGAGGAGTGCAGCTTGCTGGACACAGGAAAGTAAGTACCTGCGTTGCCAACCTCTTGACAATACACTCTATGCTCAGCGGGAAGCTGTCCCAAGAAATATGCGAGGAGTGTGGCTTGCTGGACACAGGAAAGTAAGTACCTGCGTTGCAGACTTCATAGTCATTGACATTGTTCAAGTATTCGACACAAAATTATTTACCAGTCACTATTATGTATTTTGTGACTTCTAAAACCTCAAATTTATATCCAAAGTCTGCAAACTGTAGAAGTATCAAGTAAGCATTTACATTAGAATATAAAATATCTCTTACTCCCTATGCCCAGTTTTGGCAGCCCATCATGATATGTTCGCAGATTATACACGGGCTTCCTTTTCCTCATAATATTATTAATGTCTTAAAACAACCATCATAGATGAGCGCTTCGTGGCCAACCAGAGGCCCCCATATTTCTTCTTAAAGACTTTATTGTGAACTGTGTTTATGGCAATATGTAATTTCTTTATCCGAGCATAACTAAAGCTACTGTAAAGAGCACAAGCTCATTTTGGTAGCTTCGGTCAGCTCACGTAACTGGCAGAGCAAGTAAAGATTTGTAGAATACATGTTTGTTTATTCTAGAGTTAAGTAGCAAGTTCATACAAGGTTCTAGACCTTCTAACTGCTTCTAAAGCCGTTAGGTTAGTTGATGCATCACGTTTCCGGAGGTTGTATTGAATCCCATGTTTCTTCTTGTTGCAGATACAAATTGGTGGTAGCAGAAGTGGTTGAAGAAAGTGTTAGACCTATTAGAGAGAAAATAGAGAAGTTGATGGCTGAGCCACAATATCTTGAGAACGTTTTGAAAGTTGGAGCTGAGAAAGCTTCGAATATTGCGGAACAAACATGGCACGACGTCAGAAGAAAAGTTGGTCTACGTTGACAACTCGAGGAGATATCGTCTCGAGGACTTATTTATCTAGCGTATAGTGTTTGTTAAGTAGTTTTTAAGGAATCCTGTTCTTAGGTAGGCCTACTCTTGCTAGTATTTACTAGAACATTTATTTTCTATAGTGATATCAGCACAGAAAGAAGATAGTTAAGTATTTGATAGGGATGGGCAGGCCATGGCAGGTCTTGAAGAGTAAGAACTGCAATCACCTAATCAATACCATGTAGTAGTTATGTCCCCTTAACACTCGAGTGCATTAAGCTTACCACGTAAACCTATACCCGACGCCATCATTTTGGTCAATAGATCAGGTTCGTTGTCCGATGTGATGATGGTGATGTGCCATAAAGGAAGTGATTACAGGGAATGATGAAGAATCAATTGACTACAGTATTACATAATAGTCTAATTTTAAAAATCTTATTAAACACACTTCAGTTCTACTTTTACATACGCATCTTTATTACACACTTAGCGTTGGGTCTTAGCTTGACTCAACCTGTCTGACTCTCACTTCTGTTAACTCTTTGTTGCTATCTTCGTTGATACCTGGAATCTCAATCCCGGATTCTCCTCGTGTTGGTGCCCTCGACGTTCAACAGGTGGTTGTTTAGGGGTTGACATTTAAACACTGAATTTGTTTACTGTTAATTTAATATGCTATTGTTTATTGTGGAATAAAATGGTAGGAAGACAGACAGATGAGAACTAGGTATACTATTCTATAGGGGTGTGCGAGAAGGGATTTTTCAGGCTCGAGACGAGAACGAGAATTTGTTTACATTAAATTCGAGAATCGAGACGAGATCGAGAAATTTTCGGGTGAATAAAATTCTTAGATTGTGTAATGTGTAGAAATCACATTAATTAGACAACTTTATTGACTTTGAATGCGACAAAGACCACAATTGTATTCCTTTAAATAAATGAAATTAGGCTGTTATTTATGCAAATAAAGGTTATTGATACTAATAATTAGGGACTAACTGCTAGTTAGTATTCTAGTAAAATGAATGATTAGTTAAGAAGTTGAATACAAAAATTTAGCTTAAAAGAATGTTCAAAATATTAGCTTATAAAAGATCTCTATGTATCACATGATAATATTCAAAAATCAAAATAAATGTAGATACAGCATTTTGATGATGCGGGCCACGCAAAAGATCGATTATTATTGAACGAGAATGATCACGACGCGGTGCTTAAAGTCGCCGGCAGAGTGCGTCACGATGCGGTGCGCTAGATCGTCGATAAAGAAGTTTTACTTCTCTACCGACTCTGTAGTAGCGCTGCCATCTAGCGGGAATCGGGCCAACTGTTCTCGAACTAATAAGGCGGGAATTCAAATTTCCCGAGATTTTACGTTATCTCGATTATTTTCGGGAAGAAAAAATTCTCGCGATCGAGAACGAGAAATCGATTTCTCGATCTTGTTCTCGAAATTTCGAGATCTCGCACACCCCTACTATTCTACTACAAAACTAACTCCTTCGCTCCGCAACACACTCGCCCGCTACTTGGTATGATCACGCACCCTCGCCACCTCTCACTGCCTCCTTAACCTAACCACCCCTCTTTAGGGAACTAACTCCTTCGCTCCGCAACACACTCGCCCGCTACTTGGTACGATCACGCACCCTCGCCACCTCTCACTGCCTCCTTAACCTAACTACCCCTCTTTAGGGAACTAACTCCTTCGCTCCGCAACACACTCGCCCGCTACTTGGTACGATCACGCACCCTCGCCACCTCTCACTGCCTCCTTAACCTAACCACCCCTCTTTAGGGAACTAACTCCTTCGCTCCGCAACACACTCGCCCGCTACTTGGTACGATCACGCACCCTCGCCACCTCTCACTGCCTCCTTAACCTAACCACCCCTCTTTAGGGAACTAACTCCTTCGCTCCGCAACACACTCCCCCGCTACTTGGTACGATCACGCACACCCGCCACCTCTCACTGCCTCCTTAACCTAACTACCCCTCTTTAGGGAACTAACTCCTTCGCTCCGCAACACACTCCCCCGCTACTTGGTACGATCACGCACACCCGCCACCTCTCACTGCCTCCTTAACCTAACTACCCCTCTTTAGGGAACTAACTCCTTCGCTCCGCAACACACTCCCCCGCTACTTGGTACGATCACGCACCCTCGCCACCTCTCACTGCCTCCTTAACCTAACTACCCCTCTTTAGGGAACTAACTCCTTCGCTCCGCAACACACACGCCCGCTACTTGGTACGATCACGCACCCTCGCCACCTCTCACTGCCTCCTTAACCTAACCACCCCTCTTTAGGGAACTAACTCCTTCGCTCCGCAACACACTCGCCCGCTACTTGGTACGATCACGCACCCTCGCCACCTCTCACTGCCTCCTTAACCTAACCACCCCTCTTTAGGGAACTAACTCCTTCGCTCCGCAACACACACGCCCGCTACTTGGTACGATCACGCACCCTCGCCACCTCTCACTGCCTCCTTAACCTAACCACCCCTCTTTAGGGAACTAACTCCTTCGCTCCGCAACACACACGCCCGCTACTTGGTACGATCACGCACACCCGCCACCTCTCACTGCCTCCTTAACCTAACTACCCCTCTTTAGGGAACTAACTCCTTCGCTCCGCAACACACACGCCCGCTACTTGGTACGATCACGCACCCTCGCCACCTCTCACTGCCTCCTTAACCTAACCACCCCTCTTTAGGGAACTAACTCCTTCGCTCCGCAACACACACGCCCGCTACTTGGTACGATCACGCACCCTCGCCACCTCTCACTGCCTCCTTAACCTAACCACCCCTCTTTAGGGAACTAACTCCTTCGCTCCGCAACACACTCGCCCGCTACTTGGTACGATCACGCACCCTCGCCACCTCTCACTGCCTCCTTAACCTAACTACCCCTCTTTAGGGAACTAACTCCTTCGCTCCGCAACACACTCGCCCGCTACTTGGTACGATCACGCACCCTCGCCACCTCTCACTGCCTCCTTAACCTAACTACCCCTCTTTAGGGAACTAACTCCTTCGCTCCGCAACACACTCGCCCGCTACTTGGTACGATCACGCACCCTCGCCACCTCTCACTGCCTCCTTAACCTAACCACCCCTCTTTAGGGAACTAACTCCTTCGCTCCGCAACACACTCGCCCGCTACTTGGTACGATCACGCACCCTCGCCACCTCTCACTGCCTCCTTAACCTAACTACCCCTCTTTAGGGAACTAACTCCTTCGCTCCGCAACACACTCGCCCGCTACTTGGTACGATCACGCACCCTCGCCACCTCTCACTGCCTCCTTAACCTAACTACCCCTCTTTAGGGAACTAACTCCTTCGCTCCGCAACACACTCGCCCGCTACTTGGTACGATCACGCACCCTCGCCACCTCTCACTGCCTCCTTAACCTAACTACCCCTCTTTAGGGAACTAACTCCTTCGCTCCGCAACACACACGCCCGCTACTTGGTACGATCACGCACCCTCGCCACCTCTCACTGCCTCCTTAACCTAACCACCCCTCTTTAGGGAACTAACTCCTTCGCTCCGCAACACACTCGCCCGCTACTTGGTACGATCACGCACCCTCGCCACCTCTCACTGCCTCCTTAACCTAACTACCCCTCTTTAGGGAACTAACTCCTTCGCTCCGCAACACACTCGCCCGCTACTTGGTACGATCACGCACCCTCGCCACCTCTCACTGCCTCCTTAACCTAACTACCCCTCTTTAGGGAACTAACTCCTTCGCTCCGCAACACACTCGCCCGCTACTTGGTACGATCACGCACCCTCGCCACCTCTCACTGCCTCCTTAACCTAACCACCCCTCTTTAGGGAACTAACTCCTTCGCTCCGCAACACACTCGCCCGCTACTTGGTACGATCACGCACCCTCGCCACCTCTCACTGCCTCCTTAACCTAACCACCCCTCTTTAGGGAACTAACTCCTTCGCTCCGCAACACACACGCCCGCTACTTGGTACGATCACGCACACCCGCCACCTCTCACTGCCTCCTTAACCTAACTACCCCTCTTTAGGGAACTAACTCCTTCGCTCCGCAACACACTCGCCCGCTACTTGGTACGATCACGCACCCTCGCCACCTCTCACTGCCTCCTTAACCTAACCACCCCTCTTTAGGGAACTAACTCCTTCGCTCCGCAACACACTCGCCCGCTACTTGGTACGATCACGCACCCTCGCCACCTCTCACTGCCTCCTTAACCTAACCACCCCTCTTTAGGGAACTAACTCCTTCGCTCCGCAACACACACGCCCGCTACTTGGTACGATCACGCACCCTCGCCACCTCTCACTGCCTCCTTAACCTAACCACCCCTCTTTAGGGAACTAACTCCTTCGCTCCGCAACACACTCGCCCGCTACTTGGTACGATCACGCACCCTCGCCACCTCTCACTGCCTCCTTAACCTAACCACCCCTCTTTAGGGAACTAACTCCTTCGCTCCGCAACACACACGCCCGCTACTTGGTACGATCACGCACCCTCGCCACCTCTCACTGCCTCCTTAACCTAACCACCCCTCTTTAGGGAACTAACTCCTTCGCTCCGCAACACACTCGCCCGCTACTTGGTACGATCACGCACCCTCGCCACCTCTCACTGCCTCCTTAACCTAACCACCCCTCTTTAGGGAACTAACTCCTTCGCTCCGCAACACACACGCCCGCTACTTGGTACGATCACGCACCCTCGCCACCTCTCACTGCCTCCTTAACCTAACTACCCCTCTTTAGGGAACTAACTCCTTCGCTCCGCAACACACTCGCCCGCTACTTGGTACGATCACGCACCCTCGCCACCTCTCACTGCCTCCTTAACCTAACCACCCCTCTTAAGGGAACTAACTCCTTCGCTCCGCAACACACACGCCCGCTACTTGGTACGATCACGCACCCTCGCCACCTCTCACTGCCTCCTTAACCTAACCACCCCTCTTTAGGGAACTAACTCCTTCGCTCCGCAACACACTCGCCCGCTACTTGGTACGATCACGCACCCTCGCCACCTCTCACTGCCTCCTTAACCTAACCACCCCTCTTTAGGGAACTAACTCCTTCGCTCCGCAACACACTCGCCCGCTACTTGGTACGATCACGCACCCTCGCCACCTCTCACTGCCTCCTTAACCTAACTACCCCTCTTTAGGGAACTAACTCCTTCGCTCCGCAACACACTCGCCCGCTACTTGGTACGATCACGCACCCTCGCCACCTCTCACTGCCTCCTTAACCTAACTACCCCTCTTTAGGGAACTAACTCCTTCGCTCCGCAACACACTCGCCCGCTACTTGGTACGATCACGCACCCTCGCCACCTCTCACTGCCTCCTTTACCTAACTACCCCTCTTTAGGGAACTAACTCCTTCGCTCCGCAACACACTCGCCCGCTACTTGGTACGATCACGCACCCTCGCCACCTCTCACTGCCTCCTTAACCTAACCACCCCTCTTTAGGGAACTAACTCCTTCGCTCCGCAACACACTCCCCCGCTACTTGGTACGATCACGCACCCTCGCCACCTCTCACTGCCTCCTTAACCTAACTACCCCTCTTTAGGGAACTAACTCCTTCGCTCCGCAACACACTCGCCCGCTACTTGGTACGATCACGCACCCTCGCCACCTCTCACTGCCTCCTTAACCTAACCACCCCTCTTTAGGGAACTAACTCCTTCGCTCCGCAACACACACGCCCGCTACTTGGTACGATCACGCACCCTCGCCACCTCTCACTGCCTCCTTAACCTAACTACCCCTCTTTAGGGAACTAACTCCTTCGCTCCGCAACACACACGCCCGCTACTTGGTACGATCACGCACCCTCGCCACCTCTCACTGCCTCCTTAACCTAACTACCCCTCTTTAGGGAACTAACTCCTTCGCTCCGCAACACACACGCCCGCTACTTGGTACGATCACGCACCCTCGCCACCTCTCACTGCCTCCTTAACCTAACCACCCCTCTTTAGGGAACTAACTCCTTCGCTCCGCAACACACTCGCCCGCTACTTGGTACGATCACGCACCCTCGCCACCTCTCACTGCCTCCTTAACCTAACCACCCCTCTTTAGGGAACTAACTCCTTCGCTCCGCAACACATACGCTCGCTACTTGGTACGATCACGCACACCCGCCACCTCTCACTGCCTCCTTAACCTAACCACCCCTCTTTAGGGAACTAACTCCTTCGCTCCGCAACACACTCGCCCGCTACTTGGTACGATCACGCACCCTCGCCACCTCTCACTGCCTCCTTAACCTAACTACCCCTCTTTAGGGAACTAACTCCTTCACTCCGCAACACACACGCCCGCTACTTGGTACGATCACGCACCCTCGCCACCTCTCACTGCCTCCTTAACCTAACTACCCCTCTTTAGGGAACTAACTCCTTCGCTCCGCAACACACTCGCCCGCTACTTGGTACGATCACGCACCCTCGCCACCTCTCACTGCCTCCTTAACCTAACCACCCCTCTTTAGGGAACTAACTCCTTCGCTCCGCAACACACACGCCCGCTACTTGGTACGATCACGCACACCCGCCACCTCTCACTGCCTCCTTAACCTAACTACCCCTCTTAAGGGAACTAACTCCTTCGCTCCGCAACACACTCGCCCGCTACTTGGTACGATCACGCACCCTCGCCACCTCTCACTGCCTCCTTAACCTAACTACCCCTCTTAAGGGAACTAACTCCTTCGCTCCGCAACACACTCGCCCGCTACTTGGTACGATCACGCACCCTCGCCACCTCTCACTGCCTCCTTAACCTAACCACCCCTCTTTAGGGAACTAACTCCTTCGCTCCGCAACACACTCGCCCGCTACTTGGTACGATCACGCACCCTCGCCACCTCTCACTGCCTCCTTAACCTAACTACCCCTCTTTAGGGAACTAACTCCTTCGCTCCGCAACACACTCGCCCGCTACTTGGTACGATCACGCACCCTCGCCACCTCTCACTGCCTCCTTAACCTAACCACCCCTCTTTAGGGAACTAACTCCTTCGCTCCGCAACACACTCGCCCGCTACTTGGTACGATCACGCACCCTCGCCACCTCTCACTGCCTCCTTAACCTAACTACCCCTCTTTAGGGAACTAACTCCTTCGCTCCGCAACACACTCGCCCGCTACTTGGTACGATCACGCACCCTCGCCACCTCTCACTGCCTCCTTAACCTAACCACCCCTCTTTAGGGAACTAACTCCTTCGCTCCGCAACACACTCGCCCGCTACTTGGTACGATCACGCACCCTCGCCACCTCTCACTGCCTCCTTAACCTAACTACCCCTCTTTAGGGAACTAACTCCTTCGCTCCGCAACACACTCGCCCGCTACTTGGTACGATCACGCACCCTCGCCACCTCTCACTGCCTCCTTAACCTAACCACCCCTCTTTAGGGAACTAACTCCTTCGCTCCGCAACACACTCGCCCGCTACTTGGTACGATCACGCACCCTCGCCACCTCTCACTGCCTCCTTAACCTAACTACCCCTCTTTAGGGAACTAACTCCTTCGCTCCGCAACACACTCGCCCGCTACTTGGTACGATCACGCACCCTCGCCACCTCTCACTGCCTCCTTAACCTAACCACCCCTCTTTAGGGAACTAACTCCTTCGCTCCGCAACACACTCGCCCGCTACTTGGTACGATCACGCACCCTCGCCACCTCTCACTGCCTCCTTAACCTAACTACCCCTCTTTAGGGAACTAACTCCTTCGCTCCGCAACACACTCGCCCGCTACTTGGTACGATCACGCACCCTCGCCACCTCTCACTGCCTCCTTAACCTAACCACCCCTCTTTAGGGAACTAACTCCTTCGCTCCGCAACACACACGCCCGCTACTTGGTACGATCACGCACCCTCGCCACCTCTCACTGCCTCCTTAACCTAACTACCCCTCTTTAGGGAACTAACTCCTTCGCTCCGCAACACACTCGCCCGCTACTTGGTACGATCACGCACCCTCGCCACCTCTCACTGCCTCCTTAACCTAACCACCCCTCTTTAGGGAACTAACTCCTTCGCTCCGCAACACACTCGCCCGCTACTTGGTACGATCACGCACCCTCGCCACCTCTCACTGCCTCCTTAACCTAACCACCCCTCTTTAGGGAACTAACTCCTTCGCTCCGCAACACACTCGCCCGCTACTTGGTACGATCACGCACCCTCGCCACCTCTCACTGCCTCCTTAACCTAACTACCCCTCTTAAGGGAACTAACTCCTTCGCTCCGCAACACACTCCCCCGCTACTTGGTACGATCACGCACACCCGCCACCTCTCACTGCCTCCTTAACCTAACTACCCCTCTTAAGGGAACTAACTCCTTCGCTCCGCAACACACTCCCCCGCTACTTGGTACGATCACGCACCCTCGCCACCTCTCACTGCCTCCTTAACCTAACCACCCCTCTTTAGGGAACTAACTCCTTCGCTCCGCAACACACACGCCCGCTACTTGGTACGATCACGCACCCTCGCCACCTCTCACTGCCTCCTTAACCTAACCACCCCTCTTTAGGGAACTAACTCCTTCGCTCCGCAACACACACGCCCGCTACTTGGTACGATCACGCACCCTCGCCACCTCTCACTGCCTCCTTAACCTAACTACCCCTCTTTAGGGAACTAACTCCTTCGCTCCGCAACACACACGCCCGCTACTTGGTACGATCACGCACCCTCGCCACCTCTCACTGCCTCCTTAACCTAACCACCCCTCTTTAGGGAACTAACTCCTTCGCTCCGCAACACACTCGCCCGCTACTTGGTACGATCACGCACCCTCGCCACCTCTCACTGCCTCCTTAACCTAACTACCCCTCTTAAGGGAACTAACTCCTTCGCTCCGCAACACACTCGCCCGCTACTTGGTACGATCACGCACCCTCGCCACCTCTCACTGCCTCCTTAACCTAACCACCCCTCTTTAGGGAACTAACTCCTTCGCTCCGCAACACACTCGCCCGCTACTTGGTACGATCACGCACCCTCGCCACCTCTCACTGCCTCCTTAACCTAACTACCCCTCTTAAGGGAACTAACTCCTTCGCTCCGCAACACACTCGCCCGCTACTTGGTACGATCACGCACCCTCGCCACCTCTCACTGCCTCCTTAACCTAACCACCCCTCTTTAGGGAACTAACTCCTTCGCTCCGCAACACACACGCCCGCTACTTGGTACGATCACGCACCCTCGCCACCTCTCACTGCCTCCTTAACCTAACCACCCCTCTTTAGGGAACTAACTCCTTCGCTCCGCAACACACTCGCCCGCTACTTGGTACGATCACGCACCCTCGCCACCTCTCACTGCCTCCTTAACCTAACCACCCCTCTTTAGGGAACTAACTCCTTCGCTCCGCAACACACTCGCCCGCTACTTGGTACGATCACGCACCCTCGCCACCTCTCACTGCCTCCTTAACCTAACCACCCCTCTTTAGGGAACTAACTCCTTCGCTCCGCAACACACTCGCCCGCTACTTGGTACGATCACGCACCCTCGCCACCTCTCACTGCCTCCTTAACCTAACCACCCCTCTTTAGGGAACTAAATACCGGTATTTGGAGCTCTAACTATTTGGTGCTCTATTTAAAATCTATAAATTTATGTTAACATTCTGCCATTCCAACACTAAATTGTCCTAAATTTAACCAGATCAGCTAAATTCTAAACTAATACCCATAATCACACAGTTATAGTGTTTCTTATTGTTAAATAGTCATTTAAATGTTGCGGTCTTCGAGTTGTTCGCTGTGGGCGCCTTGTTGTGGAACTGTCATCACTCAGGGCAGCAGATGGCCTTTCTCCCCCAAAACCTGTAACATTTGGGGTGAGGAGATGGCAAGGTTTATCTGTCCGTTGGTCAGCACACTCCTCCTCTGAGTCCTCCTCGTCCACACTGCTCCCATCTGGATCGTCTTTGGTCTCTCCAACCTTCCATGGTTTCAACTGTGACACATGGGCGGTGGACTCGAAGAAATGTCCCGACGTCCTTGGTGCAAGCTGGGTCACTCTATAAGTGTCCGAGTGTAGAACTTCTGTTACGACGAGTGGTCCACGGAACCTTGGCTGGGTTTATGTTGATTCGCCTGTATGGATTGGACCCCTCTTCATGAAGACCACTTCACCAACATCGTAGGTGATGCTCTTGCAATGGCGGCGATCAGAAGTTTCCTTCATGGTTCCTTGTCTGGCTTCGACAGAGGCTCTGGCTTCGATAGAGGTTCTGGCTTCTTGCTGAAGCACACTCGGTGATTGGAAGTCTTCATTGTCCGCCATATCTGTCTTTTCTCGCATCGCTCTGTCTATTAGGCGGGGTTTGTATCCATACAGGAGCTCAGTCGTCTTGTTCACGCTGCAGTTGATATCCCCTTCCATCTTCTTAAGATTCAAATCCCAATCACGTTTATCTGGTCTTTCAATTGCTATGGCAATCATAGGGGTTAATGTATGGTTCATTTCCTTGGGATGTTTGCTGCTGTTGCGAGTTAACCGGATACCATTTAGTAAGTAACCATGAGCGAGGTCGAGTGTGTTGAAGGACTTGCGTTCGGCCAACCGCTCCAACTGGTCATGGATGTTGGGTATCGGGTATCTGTCCTTCACAGTTTGTTTGTTAAGTCCACCACTAGTCTCTGCTCACCGCTCTTCTTCTTAACTGATAGAACCGGACTGGCATAAGGTGATCGGGTCTCGCTCACTAATCCATGTTCCTTCCATTCCTTAACTATGTTGCCAGTTTCCGCCCGTTCCTCTGCCGATGCCTTATATGGCCGCGAGAACACAGGACAACTACCCTCCACTTCATTTATCTCCATCGTGGCCAGATGGGTACATCCCAACTCCGACAACGACATGGCAAAGCAATCTCGAAACTCATTCACTAGCTCCAGTAAGTCTGCTTTCTCGTCTTCGGTCGCAGATTCGTCTATGTTTAGATCATCCATCTTAATCGGACGCTTTGGCTTCTCGACATTGACGCTAAAAACGTCTAGTGGTTGAACGTGACTATCGCAACAAGACTCCCCAATCATCTCTACCGTTTAGGCACGCGCAACACAATGGTCGCTCTTTACGCAAATGTCCTCGTTTGTAACCTTCATCACAGGTAGGATTCCCTTGCCCGACTCGATGCGAATGAGTCCTCCATATGGGCGACCCTCATTGACCGTAAGGTCACCGTCTGCGAGAGTAGGACGTGTTTGGATGCTTACAAAGTTAACTGAATTTTTTGGTAAGGTTGTGTCGGTGCTCGCAGTTAACTTCACTCTGTTCTCAATGGGATCAAGGTTAATGTTCGTCACGCCCTCATCCTGTACATTAGTGATAATGAATCTATTGCGGATTTTAACAAAAGCAACGTGTTGAAGCTCGGTCCGTGTTCGACCTACAATCAACTCAATCGGTTGGACACTATCTTCCACTACTAGAGTGACAACTTCCCCTACCACGCCATCAATTTCTATGCAAATGTTAGTTTTTTCTATAGGCATAGTGTTCGTATTTCCAAACCCACTCAAGGGTGTGGTTGCCGGCTCCAGTATCAAGCCACACTTGACCCGCGCGGCTGCTTGCAGGATACAACCTGAGCTACCCGGATCTACGAGAGCCTGCAGTGCTGTAGTGCTGTTTATCGTGGCAGTTTTCAGGTACTTCATGGGTGGTAATCCCTGATTGCTGGCGATATGCATAACATTGGAATTACGCGGGGTCGCTAGTGCGCTTGTGCTAGGCCTGCTCATATTACTCGCGGGGCAATATCTGCGAGTGTGACTCTCTTCCCGGCAGTTTTGACATCTCATGATTGCTCTAGGTTGAGGACAATCCCGGCTAAGGTGTCCGTAGTCTTGTCAGTTATAGCACCTTGTTTGGTCTCGGTAGTTGTTCCACTGTTGGCCCCCGTTATTTGGTGCTGTCGAGGGGCTCGCTTTTTACGCTCTCATGAGTCTCATCGCATCGCTTCTCCACAACTTGGGGTTTATCTTCTTCCCGTCATCGCGTCCTCCAGTTTCTCTGCGCGCGCTCCAACTAATTCTGGACACTCGTTCTGCATCTATTTCTCCCAATTCACGGATATCGTGGAATAAATTATCTAGTGCCGCTTGGCCATGAATTGTCATCAGAGTTCACGAGACCACAGCCCTATCAGGGTTGGCCGTTTTGAGTCTTCCAACGATAATTTTAGATCGCGACAGTAGCGTGATTTTTCATGGTAATACAACGAAGTGTTTTCACCCTTCCGTCGTAGGCCTACTCTATCCTGTAATGTTTCCAGAGTTCCGGCATGCTCACGGTTCTGATGAAGGTTCTCGCGAATGACTTTGAACCTCTTCCCACGATGCTATCTCGTGTTGCCTTGCAATATACCAGTGTTTGGCAGCGCCTTGCAAGTAACAACGGGTACATTCTAGGTGAAGTTGATCCACCGACTCTAAAGCATGCAGCCATTCACCTGCCAGTGAATTACCACGTTCCCCATTGAAGTTCTGGCATAATGTGGTAAGATTCCTCATACCCATGGTTCGCAGTCAGTGTGCCTGGGTCTATTTAGGTTTTCACCGTCATTAGTCACCTGCCTATTGGTTAGCAAGTGGAGCATAACGTCATCCCTTTTGCTATTTTGTTCTACAATCACTTTGAGAAGTTCCCGCGTTTCGACGTTATTTGAGTGTTCAGGCCACTCCTCCCGAGTGTGCCAGCTGCAATCTCCCGCGCCTCCCCTGTGGACTGCACTGGCGTGCGCCCGTATTCATCCGCGTCGCGTGATGCGGCCCGCCCGAGGTGTGATGAGGCTCCTCCAACATCTTCCTCCGCGTGAAAAGTAGATCCTACTGCTAAATCATCACGCGATCGCGTGTTTTGTCTCTGCCTTCTTGGAATGTAGTCAAATCTCTCCATTCATTTTTGGTTTATTTTCAACTTCTGATTTCTTAACCCTCTTGCATCCAGAAGCCGGGCACCTTAAAATGCCTTGCTTGGATGTTGTTCTCTACGTCTCGAGACGTAGCGGCCGTAGAAACAATCTAAAGATATCAAATTGTTCAAAACAAAATTGTGATGACCACAAAGTGTATGTGTTACCTGTTTAGTAATGTTTGAGGGTGTGGGATGGCTTGAAGTGATCAATACACAGAGGTGTCTTGCATATGTCACATTCGTACACAGTTATCTTCCTTGTCTTCTTATCAAGACACCCTTGTTGTGCTCCCTTGCCTGTTGTTGCTTCCATTTCGACAAGGAACTGTCTGCCTGACAGCCTCAATGGGGAGGGTCCTGGAATTCTGTAAGGTGTTTCAAGAAAGATGTCCTCCGCCAGTTTTCTTTTGAATTCATTGAAGGATCATCGGGCACTAATAACCACATCGTTGTGTGCCCTTAAACACAAACTAACTAACTAACAATTGAAGGATCATCTTCCCATTGAGAATTCTATGGATAATATAGCTGTTCAGGATTGCCATATCCACAAAATAGAAAAAAATCTTTTTGTATGCCTTTTTTGTGCGGCGCATTATGTGGACTCCACTCAATATTGATCCCCGCGATCAATGCCGCCCATACATCTGGGCTTGAGTATGGTAGCTCCAGTTACCCTATCTTTTTTTGATCTCATAAAATTGTGGGTCGTGCATTGTAGACAACATCTTAACTTGTTTTTAATCTGCCCACTTTAGTGCTGTCACATTACGACACGATCGGAATGACATCTCCCCCTTTTTCAGTTTTTGGGCCATCAAATCTTTGGGCACATTTTTCCTATTTGCCCTGACCATACCACAAACATTTGTCCCAGCATGAAACAGTGTTTGGTAAAGTATAGGGGAGCTGTACCAATTATCGAGAAATAGATTATACCCTCTGTTTAGACAGCCAATCGATTCGCAAAGGTCAACTACAACTTTGTGGCTTGCCGGGGTATCGTCCACTTTTTTTTTTTGCCCTATGTAGATTTTAATTGAAATGTAATCGTTGTCTGAATCGCACAGTTTGTAAAATTTAATTCCGAACCGGGCTCTTTTAGAAGGGTTGTACTGGATAAAAGCCAGCCTACCTTGGCACGTTACAAGTGATTCATCAATTGAGATGTTTGTCCGGGAGTGTAAACTGTATTGAATGATTTAGAAGTGGAGTAATGATGGGCCTAACCTTTTTCAGCCTGTCTTCTGGATCTGTTGTGTTGTTGTTGGAGAAATGAAGGGCTTTACTTATTTCGAGAAATCTTTTACGTTTGACACTTTGTTTGGCGGCCATGATAGCATACAAACAGAAGAAGATAGTTTGCCGGTAAAGAAAACATCTGTACCTGATGATATAATAACGTTACCAACATACGCTGCGATCTAGCGGCAACTTGAGAACTTCTTCTGAGACTGTTCGAAAACTGAAACTAATTCCTATGGAAACGACACAAGTGGTTGGGTGGCAACACTCGAGTCTTGGCTCAAGAGTTGCAGTCCCTCGCCCTGGGAGCCACCTAGAGCCCGGACCATGGTTGCGGCAGAGTATAGCGTCGGCCCCAGAGTTGCTGTCACACGCCCTGGGAGCCACCTAGAGCCCGGACCATGGTTGCGGCAGAGTATAGCGTCGGCCCCAGAGTTGCAGTCCCTCGCCCTGGGAGCCACCTAGAGCCCGGACCATGGTTGCGGCAGAGTATAGCGTTTCCCTCTTGGAGCTGACGGCTTTGAGTGTCAGTTTGCTGTAACTGGACTGTGTGTGGAAGTCGTAATTGTTTGAATGGAGTTGTTGCCGAAAACGTTATATCGCCGATGTAAACCCCTACTCCCTCGCAGTCTACAACCATGTCTTGCACGATTCGTTGTAAAATGTCCGGCGTGCAGCTGATGCCAAAGAACAGTCTCTTAGAACGGTAGTTACCGGCGTGTGTTGGGAATGTCGTCATCTCTCGCGAATCTTCATGTAGTTCGATCTGGAGAAATGCGCTACTCATATCGCAAACACTCCACACTGTGCTCCCATGCATCGCGGCAACGTCTTCCTCAACCTCTGGTATCCGATGTCGTTCTCGAACAATTACGGCGTTGCTTCCCTCATGTCCACGCAAGGGCGCAGCTCACCGGATTTGTTCTTGCTAAGGACAAGAGGAGAGACCCATGGTGCTGCCTGGCTCACTCTCTCAATAATGTCTTCGTTGATCCAGCTGTCCATCTTCCCCCCCCCTCAGCCCCCTCAGCTGGTGCGGAACCCTCCGAGCCCCTTGAGCGACTAGCCGGACGTCTTGCTTGCCATCTTCCCCCCCCCTCAGCCCCCTCAGCTGGTGCGGAACCCTCCGAGACCCTTGAGCGACTAGCCGGACGTCTTGCTTGCCATCTTCCCCCCCCCCCCTCAGCCCCCTCAGCTGGTGCGGAACCCTCCGAGCCCCTTGAGTGACTAGCCGTACGTCTTGCTTGCCATCTTCCCCCCCCCTCAGCCCCCTCAGCTGGTGCGGAACCCTCCGAGCCCCTTGAGTGACTAGCCGTACGTCTTGCTTGCCATCTTCCCCCCCCCCTCAGCCCCCTCAGCTGGTGCGGAACCCTCCGAGCCCCTTGAGTGACTAGCCGTACGTCTTGCTTGCCATCTTCCCCCCCCCCTCAGCCCCCTCAGCTGGTGCGGAACCCTCCGAGCCCCTTGAGCGACTAGCCGGACGTCTTGCTTGCCATCTTCCCCCCCCCCTCAGCCCCCTCAGCTGGTGCGGAACCCTCCGAGCCGCTTGAGCGACTAGCCGGACGTCTTGCTTGCCATCTTCCCCCCCCCCTCAGCCCCCTCAGCTGGTGCGGAACCCTCCGAGCCGCTTGAGTGACTAGCCGGACGTCTTGCTTGCCATCTTCCCCCCCCCCCCCTCAGCCCCCTCAGCTGGTGCGGAACCCTCCGAGCCGCTTGAGCGACTAGCCGGACGTCTTGCTTGCCATCTTCCCCCCCCCTCAGCCCCCTCAGCTGGTGCGGAACCCTCCGAGCCGCTTGAGTGACTAGCCGGATGTCTTGCTTGCCATCTTCCCCCCCCTCAGCCCCCTCAGCTGGTGCGGAACCCTCCGAGCCGCTTGAGTGACTAGCCGGACGTCTTGCTTGCCATCTTCCCCCCCCCCCTCAGCCCCCTCAGCTGGTGCGGAACCCTCCGAGCCGCTTGAGCGACTAGCCGGACGTCTTGCTTGCCATCTTCCCCCCCCCTCAGCCCCCTCAGCTGGTGCGGAACCCTCCGAGCCCCTTGAGTGACTAGCCGGACGTCTTGCTTGCCATCTTCCCCCCCCCTCAGCCCCCTCAGCTGGTGCGGAACCCTCCGAGCCGCTTGAGTGACTAGCCGGACGTCTTGCTTGCCATCTTCCCCCCCCCTCAGCCCCCTCAGCTGGTGCGGAACCCTCCGAGCCGCTTGAGTGACTAGCCGGATGTCTTGCTTGCCATCTTCCCCCCCCTCAGCTGGTGCGGAACCCTCCGAGCCCCTTGAGTGACTAGCCGGACGTCTTGCTTGCCATCTTCCCCCCCCCTCAGCCCCCTCAGCTGGTGCGGAACCCTCCGAGCCCCTTGAGTGACTAGCCGGACGTCTTGCTTGCCATCTTCCCCCCCCTCAGCCCCCTCAGCTGGTGCGGAACCGTCCTCGCCGCTTGAGCGACTGGCCGGACGTCTTGCTTGCCGTCTCCCCCCCCCTCAGCCCCCTCAGCTGGTGCGGAACCCTCCGAGCCGCTTGAGCGACTAGCCGGACGTCTTGCTTGCCATCTTCCCCCCCCCTCAGCCCCCTCAGCTGGTGCGGAACCCTCCGAGCCGCTTGAGCGACTAGCCGGACGTCTTGCTTGCCATCTTCCCCCCCCTCAGCCCCCTCAGCTGGTGCGGAACCCTCCGAGCCGCTTGAGCGACTAGCCGGACGTCTTGCTTGCCATCTTCCCCCCCCCTCAGCCCCCTCAGCTGGTGCGGAACCGTCCGAGCCGCTTGAGCGACTAGCCGGACGTCTTGCTTGCCATCTTCCCCCCCCCCCTCAGCCCCCTCAGCTGGTGCGGAACCCTCCGAGCCGCTTGAGTGACTAGCCGGACGTCTTGCTTGCCATCTTCCCCCCCCCCCTCAGCCCCCTCAGCTGGTGCGGAACCCTCCGAGCCCCTTGAGTGACTAGCCGGACGTCTTGCTTGCCATCTTCCCCCCCCCTCAGCCCCCTCAGCTGGTGCGGAACCCTCCGAGCCCCTTGAGCGACTAGCCGGACGTCTTGCTTGCCATCTTCCCCCCCTCAGCCCCCTCAGCTGGTGCGGAACCCTCCGAGCCGCTTGAGCGACTGGCCGGACGTCTTGCTTGCCATCTTCCCCCCCCCCCCTCAGCTGGTGCGGAACCCTCCGAGCCGCTTGAGCGACTAGCCGGACGTGTTGCTTGCCATCTTCCCCCCCCCTCAGCCCCCTCAGCTGGTGCGGAACCCTCCGAGCCGCTTGAGCGACTAGCCGGACGTGTTGCTTGCCATCTTCCCCCCCCCCCCTCAGCCCCCTCAGCTGGTGCAGAACCCTCCGAGCCGCTTGAGCGACTAGCCAGACGTGTTGCTTGCCATCTTCCCCCCCCCCCTCAGCCCCCTCAGCTGGTGCAGAACCCTCCGAGCCGCTTGAGCGACTAGCCAGACGTGTTGCTTGCCATCTTCCCCCCGCCTCAGCCCCCTCAGCTGGTGCGGAACCCTCCGAGCCGCTTGAGCGACTAGCCGGACGTCTTGCTTGACTTGAATCTTGAGTTTGTAATTCTTCAGTGTCCCCAGTTCCACTGAATACCTCTGGAAATCTTTTCCGGTATTGCTCCAACTCGCTGGAGTCCTCCTCAGACTGAACGCTATGTATCCGAGTGTCCAGTCCCAGACGCAGCACTGCCAACTTCTTCGCTGTTGACTTTCCCAGGATCGGCGTACCCTTTCCTGCTATGATACAGAAACAGGTCTTGCACTAGTTTCTTTTGGAGAGCTCTATCAGTTGTAGAAAACTTGCCGAGTACGTTGAGCGGGCTCATTGCTGCCATACCCAAAAATCTTCTTGTTAGTTGTCAAACAGGTTCCGGAAATCTTCTTTTCCCTGCACTGTTCCCAGCTTCCTTGATCAATGATGTTGCACGATGCTCCCGAGTCCATCATGAGCCTCAGGTCGAAGCCGCCAACTTCCGCTTGTATTATCCCATCGTCTTCGCTCTAGCTCAGTCCGAAACAAGTCACTAAGAACGAGTACCCATCGTCCTCGTCACTAAGAACGAGTACCCATGGTCCTCGTCACTAAGAACGAGTACCCATGGTCCTCGTCGTCATCTTCTTCTTCTTTAAGTTGTCTCACTATTCCCTTCTTCCCCTTCTTCTGCGTTTCGAAGTTCATTTGGTCACCCCTGTCGTCTTCCGATGTCTTGCCGCGCCCTTTGCTTTTGCAACATGATGCAAAATGACCTTCTCGACCGCAAGAGTCACATTTACGGCCTCTTGCCGGGCCGGTCTCATCACGGGCAAAGTGACCTGGCTTAATTGCCACAACGGAAACATTTCTGGTCCTTTCTTTCCGGCTTGCAATGCAGCTTAGCCACCATGTTGTCCTCTTTTGTGCAGCATGCTGCTGGGAGGCCTCCAGGCTACGGGCAATTACGCGAGCCATTTGTAAGGTTAGAGTGTCCCCCTTCTCGAGAAGTTTAGTTCGCAACTCACTGGACTTGCATTTGGTCACTAACTGATCCACGAGGGCCTTCTCCTCACTGTAGTTTGCGCAATTACAGTTAGCACTCTCTCCCTTTAAGTAGAGTGATGAACTGATGGACGGTTTCGTCATCTTTCATTTCCATCTTGCTGAAGTTGTACCGAACATAGATCTCACTTGCCTTACCTTGGAAATGCACATTGAGTGCCGCCAAACAGACTTCATAGGCATTCGACTGCTCATTTACACTGCCTGTACCAGGTGTGGCTAGGCCTAGGCCTACCGCCACTGGCAAAGTGTACCAGATGTTCTGGACCTCTTCGCCCGCGTAATGTAATAGTTTAAACTTCTTTACCTCGAGATGCTTCACTCCCTCGGAGCCGCTGAATATTTCGAAGCTGCGAACCCATCTCCTCATCTCTCCGCCACTGTGGCGTCATCCCCACGTGTGTCGAAAGGTGCGAGAGTCGGTTTTCCGCTCAACTTGTTGAATTTAAATTACTACCGAATATCACCAACAACGTCCGAATTTAATCTTTCAAGAGGTAATGTCTTATCGAATTTAATCCTCGTTGCCAAATTGTAGGATTGTGAATAAAACAGATATGTACATTAGGAATCGGCCATCTTTATTCGCATCCCCCAGTACACCGCTCGTTCCATACTTCACTCTCCTTCACAGTGTAGCCAACCGTACATACTCAAAACACTACATGAACCAACCCTGTAGGCTCCGAACACCATCAACGAGTGAGCGATAACTCAGGAATCAATTAAACACATGAATCAGTGATTGGACAGTGCGAACACCTGCGAACAGTTGCCAGAATCAACATGGCCGATTCAGAACAACTTTGAATTTATCTTTATATTTATGAATTGCTCCCCCTGAATCCCTCTTTACTTTGAATACCCATTTATTACGTATGGCTTTTCTTCCTGGGGGCAGCTCACACAGGGTCCAGGTATTACTACCTTGAGGGCATCGAGCTCTTCTACTACTGCAGCATTCCAGAAGTCCCTGTCATCTCTTGTCTGGACATCTTCATACACCTGTGGAACATCGTCTACGAAGGTTTCCGCACGACTAAGCGCAAACACTACTACTATCATCTCCTACATCGTACGCACGATACAGGAGAATCTTACAGACCTTGTACTGGATTCTGGTGTGAAGCTCTCTGCTTCTGCCATGAAGCAGAAATCGACTGATACTTCTTCATTTTTGGTTGTTTTTGCAGTGTGGGTAGTAGCATTCTTCTCTCGCTGATTTCTTCTGGCCAGTTTTCTGCATTCAGATTACTTGTGTCTAATCTTGTGACAAAAATGGCATTTGTATTGAAACGAGCTTTTGTTGTTTGCTGTTGTACGTTGTCTACTTCACTTGGATTATTATTTGTATTTGGTCTTGCTTGAGACATAAATGCTGCAGACGAGTGGTTTTCTTCCTTTACCTTCAGCATTTCTGAGCATGCGAGTTTGGATTCTTCATCAAGTAATCTACCTTAAACTACTTGCATGGTAAACAGTGTTGGATCTGACATTGAGAGTGTTTCCAGAGAACTGTTCTTGTACTCTTGAAATAACCACAGCACAGTTTCCTTTTCAGTCAGAGTGCCACCGGCTGACTTGTATTCTCGGCCTAACTTCTCGAAATTCAAATAGTGAGTGGAACGAGGTTCGCGAGGGTTTGCCTTGAGTCCGTCCAGCTGCTTCTTGAGTCTATACTGGGTCGTGAGACTCATGTCGTCGACGGTTTCCTTCCCTTCCAGGTACTCGTGTGTGTCTCCTTTTACATACCTTGTCGTTGTGTTTCTTATCTTTGTTCCTGCTACTAATTGCGGCAGCTCCTGTTAGAGTAGGTTTACTGCTTGGGCTCGGCACTGCTTGCGCTAGGCACTGCTCACGCTGGGCACAGTAGATCCAACTCATCCAGGAGGATTTCCATTCTAAATGTCCAGGTGTGGTAGTTGGATCCATTGAACAGTCGCACTTTCAATCTTTCTTCTTCGTTTGTAGCCACGATAGACCTAGCAGTCGTTAAACTCACAAACACGTGCTAACATAATCTCTTGCACTACCACCAAACTCTACGCCTGATTCCAGCGAGCTGGGCTCATAACCTATTGTAGTTTATCTCTTACAGCGGTCCTTTACGTAGTAGAGGTTTGATAATTAAAGACAAGCACTTCATTATTCACTGCAATTACTAATTATGTTTAATATGAGATGAGATTGTTCCAGAAGTTATGATTGCTCTATGATAGTTGTAAGAACTGCCTTTAAAATAGCAAGAAACACTGCCTTATAAATAAGAGACATTACAGGATGCTTGATACAACAGTAATAATAAGACGAGAACTTATTGTATAATATCACTTTTATTAAATTCAATTATGTATTAAACTATTGTGTACCAGTATTAATAATAGCTAATTAGTAATTACTGGAAACAAGAAAAATAATAATATAAAATTTAATATATAAAACATATATAAAATAATCATTCATGTTTCTTGCAGTGTGTATACAAAAAAATATACCAATACTGTATCCTGTGCTCGAAATTAACGGCAGCCCAAGCCTGCCCAAAACGTACTCGAGCTGCCACTTGTATATACCCAGGCAGCCCTACCCGGTCTGCCTTAAATTTCACATACAAACCCTAAAATCAAAAGTGCCATGTGTTCACATAACACACTGTATTATACTTACAAATTATCACAGTTTTTAATGTTTTTAATTAACCGATTATGACCTTGAGATTGGCCATACAGAAGAAAAAGACCAGAACGCATCATAGACGAAGACACTTTAAGCAGCTCAAGCAGCGATAACATGGCAAATTTTTATTTAATCATGATCATATAATTCATTTTTTACATTGTGATTGTATGTCATTATTGTATGTCATGTGTATGTGTATGCCATGTGCCACATATTAATAAAAGAAAACAATTTACATTTTCTTCACAATAATTAAAAAACAAAATATGTAATTACAAATGTTAATTACGTAATAAAACAAAAATTATAATTAAACAAATCGGGCTATTCAATTCTTAACAGGGCTGCCAAAAACTACAAGACAGTAGCCCGTAGGGCTGCTGTCTATAATTCCTAATTTCGAGCACTGACTGTATCACTAAGAAAGATTCAGAGGTCCAAAGCACAAAATTAAAATTGTTTAAGGAACATAAATGGGTTCCTGTTAAAATTCAGTTTGTTCTACATTTCCATTCATAAGAAAGAGCATTAGGCCTACATTCTCTGTAGGGTGACATATTTCCATTCATAAGAAAGAGCATTAGATTCTCTGTAGGGTGACATATTTCCATTCATAAGAAAGAGCATTAGATTCTCTGTAGGGTGACATATTTCCATTCATAAGAAAGAGCATTAGGCCTACATTCTCTGTAGGGTGACATATTTCCATTCATAAGAAAGAGCATTAGATTCTCTGTAGGGTGACACATTTCCATTCATAAGAAAGAGCATTAGGCCTACATTCTCTGTAGGGTGACATATTTCCATTCATAAGAAAGAGCATTAGATTCTCTGTAGGGTGACATATTTCCATTCATAAGAAAGAGCATTAGATTCTCTGTAGGGTGACATATTTCCATTCATAAGAAAGAGCATTAGATTCTCTGTAGGGTGACATATTTCCATTCATAAGAAAGAGCATTAGATTCTCTGTAGGGTGACATATTTCCATTCATAAGAAAGAGCATTAGATTCTCTGTAGGGTGACATATTTCCATTCATAAGAAAGAGCATTAGATTCTCTGTAGGGTGACATATTTCCATTCATAAGAAAGAGCATTAGATTCTCTGTAGGGTGACATATTTCCATTCATAAGAAAGAGCATTAGATTCTCTGTAGGGTGACATATTTCCATTCATAAGAAAGAGCATTAGATTCTCTGTAGGGTGACATATTTCCATTCATAAGAAAGAGCATTAGATTCTCTGTAGGGTGACATATTTCCATTCATAAGAAAGAGCATTAGATTCTCTGTAGGGTGACATATTTCCATTCATAAGAAAGAGCATTAGATTCTCTGTAGGGTGACATATTTCCATTCATAAGAAAGAGCATTAGATTCTCTGTAGGGTGACATATTTCCATTCATAAGAAAGAGCATTAGATTCTCTGTAGGGTGACATATTTCCATTCATAAGAAAGAGCATTAGATTCTCTGTAGGGTGACATATTTCCATTCATAAGAAAGAGCATTAGATTCTCTGTAGGGTGACATATTTCCATTCATAAGAAAGAGCATTAGATTCTCTGTAGGGTGACATATTTCCATTCATAAGAAAGAGCATTAGATTCTCTGTAGGGTGACATATTTCCATTCATAAGAAAGAGCATTAGATTCTCTGTAGGGTGACATATTTCCATTCATAAGAAAGAGCATTAGATTCTCTGTAGGGTGACATATTTCCATTCATAAGAAAGAGCATTAGATTCTCTGTAGGGTGACATATTTCCATTCATAAGAAAGAGCATTAGATTCTCTGTAGGGTGACATATTTCCATTCATAAGAAAGAGCATTAGATTCTCTGTAGGGTGACATATTTCCATTCATAAGAAAGAGCATTAGATTCTCTGTAGGGTGACATATTTCCATTCATAAGAAAGAGCATTAGATTCTCTGTAGGGTGACATATTTCCATTCATAAGAAAGAGCATTAGATTCTCTGTAGGGTGACATATTTCCATTCATAAGAAAGAGCATTAGATTCTCTGTAGGGTGACATATTTCCATTCATAAGAAAGAGCATTAGATTCTCTGTAGGGTGACATATTTCCATTCATAAGAAAGAGCATTAGATTCTCTGTAGGGTGACATATTTCCATTCATAAGAAAGAGCATTAGATTCTCTGTAGGGTGACATATTTCCATTCATAAGAAAGAGCATTAGGCCTACATTCTCTGTAGGGTGACATATCTTTCTTTTCTTTTGGGACAACTTAAACCCATTTTAAAGCAATTTTAACATAGCGAAATCACGTATCCCGCAAGGTAGGTGAGCACACAGCCTCAAGTAGATGTGTGGCTTTTATGTTGCACATAGTAACATTCAAATTATAGAGGTAGGCCTACATACAGTACTAAATACCAATACAGCAGTGGCGGCTCGTGGGGTTTCAAATATGTAGGCCACAGATCAGTTAACATTAAGAAGGGTAGTTAGTCGCATTCTAGGGTTGCATTTAGACACGGACACAGATACAGAAAATAGGCATAATTAAATAACAGCACATGCAAACTTACCTTATATTTTAATGTCTGTGTCATTGTGTTTACGAACAGAAATTCTATAGCCGTCATCTATAGTTGTTGTCCGATATTATTCCTACCTATCAACGGTAGACTCATTTCATTGTCCAAATGACTTTGGATAGTCCATGTTTTTTGGTTTTCTCACTCAAGTGTTTCAAATCTTCAACAACAATCTTACCCATGGCAAAGAGCATGGAAAACAGAAGAATGCATTAGCTACAGAACACCCGCAAATCCATTCGTGTTTTTCGTATGCTGATTTGTTAAAAAGTTCTAGTACGAGTTCCATTTTTGTCCCGGCATAGCTGACTAATGCACAAGTCTGGTCTTGGTGGACTTAATGTCTTCGCTAACAGTCGATCTTCGTAACTCAAGTGTTTCTTTTTCAAGTATCTTACCTCATTAATTTTGTTTTGGTGTAACACGGAATATTATCACTGCCCATGTGATGAGGCTACACTACTGTCAGTCACACACTACAAAGTCAAAATCCACGTAAATCACGCACTGCACTAATGTACACAAAGACAACCACCTGTCAGCTTGGGCTAACATCACTTGGGCCGGTGCAAACACAGCCCCAACTTGCCCGACCGTCAACATGAACTTTGCGTGTTTTACTCAATCATTCGTAAAAATGAAAGTGCGCATGCCCGGGTCGGATGAACGCTTTGCAAGCCGCGCAAGGTCGCCTGCTGGCACTCGGTACATTACTCACTAACGCACTCTGTCGCAGACTTCGGGCACCGCCTGGAGAAACCGCCTAGCGCGCTTTTATTTGAATGTGCATTTTGAAAATACAAACTTTTCGATTTTTTGTAGATATATCACAAGTCCACAACTTGCAATTTAATGGGAGTGATTGATGGCGGGAGGTAAGGGGGGGCCCGTGCCCGTGTGCCCTTATGGGTGAGCCGCCACTGCAATACAGTATGAAGAGAATCAAGTATTCACTGTTTATCAATTGTTAATGGCTTACTCTAAATAAATCATCTTAGACACTGACACATCTTCATCTTAATGAATTAGTTACAAAGCTTATATATGACAAGATGGCATCTAACATTAACCTGTACATATCACAACATTAGCAATATTGCTTCCCACATCATCCAAACGGTCACGTGGCTAAGCGACTTGAAGACGGGATTCCCACATCATCCAAACGGTCACGTGGCTAAGCGACTTGAAGACGGGGTACTGAGAAATCTTGAAAGGCGCGATTCTGTGAAAGAAAGAACAATATCTTGAATATCTGATATCCAAGTAATCTCAATGGGTAACATGGCATATTCACACTACAACTTGTACCATACAGGAACGTGTTGTTTTATTTCAAACAGGGCGGTGTTTAAGGCGCGTTCAGACAGAATGACTATGGAATGAGACTAACAACCAGTGACTAAGCCTTAGGAAAACAAAACTCTGCCCCACATATCTTGCAAAGAAATACAAGACGACTTAGAAAGATGGCAGTCTTCGAGTGCTTTGACAAGTGAGTAGCGCATCCTTCCCGTAAAAATACGTACTATGGCGTGGGCGTGTAAAGAACGGTTCCATGTTGTCCCGAAGTTGACAGCTGTTATTATATCTGCTAAAAATGGATGAAGATATGAATGATATCGCCGAAGCCATAGTCACTCATTATCGGAATTCATTTTCAAATAGTAACTGATATGGACTGATAACCTACAGGCTGCAGCAGACGACGTGAAACTTTTATTTAAAATTAGCTTCTTTTGATTTACCATCACTCTGTACTTTTTGACATCTACCCCATGAAATAACATGGAGTGAGTGCAAAAAGTACAAAAGGTGTAGCCAAATCAAACGAACCTATTGTTTACATCGGTACCGGAAGCCGTGACCGGAAGCTGTCCAAACAAACTCTGCGTAAAGGTGAAAACCCTAACAACATTAAAACTTAACTTGACTTGGATGGTACGATTTTCATTGGCTGAGCCACTGTGACGTTCCACGCAGCGATTGGTTGTTACTAACGCTTAACAATTGAATAACAATAATGAACTTTCTGATTGATTGATATTTGGGCTTAACGTTTCATATTAAACACTAATCACTAGTGAAGTGTGTGAACGCTTCAATGTAAATTGTATACTTCAACTTTCTTAAACCTTAATCGTTAGTCTTATGCGTATTTAACTCAGCAATTGAATCGAGGCAAACCACGTGATGTGGGGACACAGCCTTTTCGACGGGTCAATTCGCGATAGACTGATTGTTGCGTGGGGTACCTTTCAATGTTAAATATTTTGACATGGAAAAAGCGAGAAGTTCGCTGGTTTGCCGCTAGATGATGTTAAGTGCGCGGCAAAAACGTTTGACATTTGAGAAAGGATGTATTATTATTTGTATTTTCTCAGAAATGATTAGTGAAGGTACTGTTAATCTTAGTTAGCATATTTTTGATTTGCGCTAATTGAAAATGATCATTTTTCTTTACACAACGATGTACTGTTTGTACTGTTCATACGCAGACGCTTTAAATTGCCGTGCATCCTGTCCCCACATCACGTGGTCTGCCTTGATTCAATGATGGTTTCACTCGCGGCCGGTCGCTAGCATCGGCTTGCTCCGTCTACCTATATTACTGGTCTCAGGGGCCAACCAGATGCAGGCATAGGAATTACCGCTGGTTGTTCGAGACTCAAATATCCGTGACGAAAGCATCGGTTATGTTTCTATTCAACAAAAATGTCAACACGCTCCACTTGCAAGTTTGGAGTATTGCATATTCGATTGCAAGATTCTTTAAAACTAAAAAGTATAAAATAATATAACATCAAAACAATTATTTTTTTAATGTAATATTCTATAACTTTATATGGTTATTATAACTTTGGAAATAAATAAATTATTCTTATACTAGCTTCCAAAACAACAACCATAAGAATTAAATGTTGCTAAGTATGCCTAACCACTTGTGTTGTGCTCTCAAGATAACACTGAAACACCTTACACCAAAGGGTATTTAGGTCAGAAACTAAAAGAATTGTATATATTCCCATCCATGAGAAATGATACACAAGTGTAAAAACGTTCCTACCCCAAACTGAAAGAAGGAAAAGATTAACGAACTCGTATAATTTGGGCTAGTTACCGAACAATAATTTTTCTTTTGGAATAAGCATGTAGGCCTACGTGATTTTTACCCTAGTTTAACAAGACAAAGTAAAGCTGATATAAATGATTGGGTCTTTGATATTAATGCAAGAGTTCTTTAGCTTGATTAATATGTACAACGGAAGTTGAATAATTTTCTCAAGTTTTGTTTTAATTCGGTTATTACTGCAACCTGGCGATAACGTACCTGCTAATTCCCCATAAGAGAATTGCGTTTTGAGCGACTAGCCAGAATTATGTGATTTCGTTCATTTTTTCCCTTCTTTCTCTTTAGGGTAGGAACTTTTTTACACTTACTGGTATGTATCATTATTTCTCATTAGCCTAGGTGGGAAATATTTTTTTTTAGTTTCGTGCTAGATTACCCCTTTAAATTGTGCACAGCTTTAATAGTGAGACCCCGAGTGTCAGGACTCAGAAGTGAGACCTAGAGTGTCAGGACTCAGAAGTGGGACCTAGAGCAGTGGTTGGCGGCTTGTTTGTTGTAATTATGATAATATTTTAGAAACGCGTGAAAATTAAAAAATTCATAAAGTTTAAAAAGTAGATTTTACACATTATTATTTTACGTGTCCGTGTTCTTATGAATGGCAAAAATATATTTTCTTAGGAGGGGACCCTTGCTTATAAATCAATCAATACCAACTACAAACACCCACTTGCACCGACACAGAAAGTTAAGAGCATTGATGGCAATGACAGGCGAAATGACAAGGGGTTTCTGCGAAGGTCCGCTAAGCCGGAAACAGCCGCGTATTCATGGCACTTTGCTCGGACCTACCCTCTGCAAGGCGGCATAAACTGCTATTACATAAATGATTTTATGACAGTAGGTTCACAGATGCGACTTGGTTTTTAGTAGGGATGCACACGATGGTTGATATTATCAATCGATATTCGATAATCAATATAATTTCGATAATCGATAAAGAAAATATTATCGAATTATTTATTCGATTTTTCGTTTTAAATAAATTTCGACTTAGTAGTAATAAGGACTATATCTACTCTGTTTTCAATTTATTAATTTGTTGTGGAACTGTTAATAGGTAGAAAATAAAATATGATAGTTTTCGTGTAATGTTAATGATATCGTCGAGGAAAACTGTAAAGAAAATGTTTTTAAAAAAATACCCTGAGCCGTTTTTATTACAAAGTATGATAGTATGACACGCTTGTTGCGCGGAACTACCCGAGACTAGAAACAACCACGATTATAAACGCGCAATCCCAAGTTCAATTATTAGTAATACATCATTATAATAAACACATAAAAATATATTCAATCGATAGTTAAAAATTTTAATTTATGTTTATATTATTATTAACGATGATTTGAATTGGTTCCCGTGTTCACATTCTTCCAGTTGCCCCTCGCCTTCGTCTGCCTTCTTTGCTCAGATCGCTGTAGAGGCCGTTTTGGGGTATAATTACACCAAAAAAATTTTCACCTCCGGCGGCTGGGGCTTCGCCCTAGACTCCTTGTAGCCGCGCCAGGCCTTGCGCTTGACTGAATTATTTTGCCGGTCCGTGAGGTGTAAAAGGTTGGGAACCACTGACCTAGAGTGTCAGGACTCAGAAGTAGGACCCAGAGTGTCGGGACTCAGAAGTGAGACCCAGAGTGTCGGGACTCAGAAGTGAGACCCCGAGTGTCAGGACTCGGAAGTGAGACCCCGAGTGTCGGGACTCAGAAGTGAGACCCCGAGTGTCGGGACTCAGAAGTGAGACCCCGAGTGCCGGGACACAGAAGTGAGACCCCGAGTGTCGGGACTCAGAAGTGAGACCCCGAGTGTCAGGACTCGGAAGTGAGACCCCGAGTGTCAGGACTCAGAAGTGAGACCCAGAGTGTCGGGACTCAGAAGTGAGACCCCGAGTGTCGGGACTCAGAAGTGAGACCCCGAGTGTCAGGACTCGGAAGTGAGACCCCGAGTGTCAGGACTCAGAAGTGAGACCCCGAGTGTCGGGACCTAGAAGTGACTCACGGTGCAGCAGCCTCGTCTCGGCTTTGATGGAGAACAGTTTAGCTCCAACGTAGAACACGATGGGTGTGAGAGATACCGCAAGCGCGGCAAGTACGAACGGCAGGTCTAGCCGCATCGAGTTGAGCGTGCACCCAAACTGCTGGCTCCACTTGGTTCGCGTGGCGTTCATCTGGAAGTACATTGGCTTCTATTAATCTTATTGCAGAGCAAACAAAGTTCAGTGTGCACCCAAACTGCTGGCTCCACTTGGTTCGCGTGGCGTTCATCTGGAAGTACATTGGCTTCTATTTATCTTATTGCAGAGCAAACAAAGTTGAACGTGCACCCAAACTGCTGGCTCCACTTGGTTCGCGTGGCGTTCATCTAGAAGTACATTGGCTTCTATTTATCTTATTGCAGAGCAAACAAAGTTGAGCGTGCACCCAAACTGCTGGCTCCACTTGGTTCGCGTGGCGTTCATCTGGAAGTACATTGGCTTCTATTTATCTTATTGCAGAGCAAACAAAGTTGAGCGTGCACCCAAACTGCTGGCTCCACTTGGTTCGCGTGGCGTTCATCTGGAAGTACATTGGCTTCTATTTATCTTATTGCAGAGCAAACAAAGTTGAGTGTGCACCCAAACTGCTGGCTCCACTTGGTTCGCGTGGCGTTCATCTGGAAGTACATTGGCTTCTATTTATCTTATTGCAGAGCAAACAAAGTTCAGTGTGCACCCAAACTGCTGGCTCCACTTGGTTCGCGTGGCGTTCATCTGGAAGTACATTGGCTTCTATTTATCTTATTGCAGAGCAAACAAAGTTGAGCGTGCACCCAAACTGCTAGCTCCACTTGGTTCGCGTGGCGTTCATCTGGAAGTACATTGGCTTCTATTAATCTTATTGCAGAGCAAACAAAGTTCAGTGTGCACCCAAACTGCTGGCTCCACTTGGTTCGCGTGGCGTTCATCTGGAAGTACATTGGCTTCTATTTATCTTATTGCAGAGCAAACAAAGTTGAGCGTGCACCCAAACTGCTGGCTCCACTTGGTTCGCGTGGCGTTCATCTAGAAGTACATTGGCTTCTATTAATCTTATTGCAGAGCAAACAAAGTTGAGCGTGCACCCAAACTGCTGGCTCCACTTGGTTCGCGTGGCGTTCATCTGGAAGTACATTGGCTTCTATTTATCTTATTGCAGAGCAAACAAAGTTCAGCGTGCACCCAAACTGCTGGCTCCACTTGGTTCGCGTGGCGTTCATCTGGAAGTACATTGGCTTCTATTAATCTTATTGCAGAGCAAACAAAGTTCAGTGTGCACCCAAACTGCTGGCTCCACTTGGTTCGCGTGGCGTTCATCTGGAAGTACATTGGCTTCTATTAATCTTATTGCAGAGCAAACAAAGTTGAGTGTGCACCCAAACTGCTGGCTCCACTTGGTTCGCGTGGCGTTCATCTGGAAGTACATTGGCTTCTATTTATCTTATTGCAGAGCAAACAAAGTTGAGTGTGCACCCAAACTGCTGGCTCCACTTGGTTCGCGTGGCGTTCATCTGGAAGTACATTGGCTTCTATTTATCTTATTGCAGAGCAAACAAAGTTGAGTGTGCACCCAAACTGCTGGCTCCACTTGGTTCGCGTGGCGTTCATCTGGAAGTACATTGGCTTCTATTAATCTTATTGCAGAGCAAACAAAGTTCAGTGTGCACCCAAACTGCTGGCTCCACTTGGTTCGCGTGGCGTTCATCTGGAAGTACATTGGCTTCTATTTATCTTATTGCAGAGCAAACAAAGTTCAGTGTGCACCCAAACTGCTGGCTCCACTTGGTTCGCGTGGCGTTCATCTGGAAGTACATTGGCTTCTATTAATCTTATTGCAGAGCAAACAAAGTTCAGTGTGCACCCAAACTGCTGGCTCCACTTGGTTCGCGTGGCGTTCATCTGGAAGTACATTGGCTTCTATTTATCTTATTGCAGAGCAAACAAAGTTCAGTGTGCACCCAAACTGCTGGCTCCACTTGGTTCGCGTGGCGTTCATCTGGAAGTACATTGGCTTCTATTAATCTTATTGCAGAGCAAACAAAGTTGAGCGTGCACCCAAACTGCTGGCTCCACTTGGTTCGCGTGGCGTTCATCTGGAAGTACATTGGCTTCTATTTATCTTATTGCAGAGCAAACAAAGTTGAGCGTGCACCCAAACTGCTGGCTCCACTTGGTTCGCGTGGCGTTCATCTAGAAGTACATTGGCTTCTATTAATCTTATTGCAGAGCAAACAAAGTTCAGTGTGCACCCAAACTGCTGGCTCCACTTGGTTCGCGTGGCGTTCATCTGGAAGTACATTGGCTTCTATTTATCTTATTGCAGAGCAAACAAAGTTGAGTGTGCACCCAAACTGCTGGCTCCACTTGGTTCGCGTGGCGTTCATCTGGAAGTACATTGGCTTCTATTTATCTTATTGCAGAGCAAACAAAGTTGAGCGTGCACCCAAACTGCTGGCTCCACTTGGTTCGCGTGGCGTTCATCTGGAAGTACATTGGCTTCTATTTATCTTATTGCAGAGCAAACAAAGTTGAGCGTGCACCCAAACTGCTAGCTCCACTTGGTTCGCGTGGCGTTCATCTGGAAGTACATTGGCTTCTATTTATCTTATTGCAGAGCAAACAAAGTTCAGTGTGCACCCAAACTGCTGGCTCCACTTGGTTCGCGTGGCGTTCATCTGGAAGTACATTGGCTTCTATTAATCTTATTGCAGAGCAAACAAAGTTCAGTGTGCACCCAAACTGCTGGCTCCACTTGGTTCGCGTGGCGTTCATCTGGAAGTACATTGGCTTCTATTAATCTTATTGCAGAGCAAACAAAGTTCAGTGTGCACCCAAACTGCTGGCTCCACTTGGTTCGCGTGGCGTTCATCTGGAAGTACATTGGCTTCTATTTATCTTATTGCAGAGCAAACAAAGTTGAGCGTGCACCCAAACTGCTGGCTCCACTTGGTTCGCGTGGCGTTCATCTGGAAGTACATTGGCTTCTATTAATCTTATTGCAGAGCAAACAAAGTTGAGCGTGCACCCAAACTGCTGGCTCCACTTGGTTCGCGTGGCGTTCATCTGGAAGTACATTGGCTTCTATTTATCTTATTGCAGAGCAAACAAAGTTCAGTGTGCACCCAAACTGCTGGCTCCACTTGGTTCGCGTGGCGTTCGACATCTGGAAGTACATTGGCTTTTATTCTGCGACATCTTACAAAATTACATATTATTGTGTATAGTTTGGCATGGATGAAGTTGGTAATAGTTTGTAATGTTTTAGTTATAAGGGCATGTTAATTACTAAGTTGTGATGTTACTAATGTACTATTATACAAGTTTACTATCCTCAATCCTCAACCCAACTTTGATTCAATCTGAATTGTTGTTGTTGTTGTTCACTTTAATTTATTTGATAGGCGTGGATTCCATCGTGTTGCAATTGTGCAATTATCGTGTGTTATATTGCAGGGTGCTAAGATGCACCAAACAAAGATAAAATACCATCAGCTCTACCGCTATTCGCATAAAGTACATACAAGGTGGCGATGTTGATTCGAATTGACTGTACATCAACGAACGTCAATACGCATTACTCGAGTCAACTTGCTTTGGCAAGTGGATTGATGACAACGCGAACCTACTTCAGTTCGCCTTGTATATCAAAGGACTGAATCCGTATTTAAGTCAAATCGCATCCGCTCAAAACAATTGAAGCCTGTATACGTGGTGACTGTAGCCTGGTTACGTGTGGTACACATACGTCATGCTCGACGGGATGATTTAGTTTGGGAATAATACAGTCAGAATGGGATGATTGAGGTTCTCCACTTACCGAATCAACAACGTCGATGCAAATTCCGCTGTCTCCCACGTTTTCTTTAATTTTGTTGTAAAACTCATTCATTGCACAGTAGATATCTTTGCAGTCTTCGCAAACATAGAAAGTGATGTTTTTCTCAGTTTCATTAACGAACTGTTGAAAGCAAGCTTCGTTATTGTCAAATAATGCTTGAAATTCACGTGTGTTGTTTGACAGTTGTGACGTTAACTCGCCGTGTTCAAACACAAAACATGCTGAAATAAAAAGATATGCTTGATGTTATCATGCTTTATTCAGTGCATGATAATGTATAAGGGATGAAAATAATTCACATGATCAAGGTCTGCAGCTTCTACTAACATGTAAAAAAGGAAATACATTACATGGGACAGAAATAGGAGGGTGCCAAAAGGCTGAGAAAATGTAGTTGCGTGAACAAGATAGAAGGCCAACAGCTCACCTAAGTAAAGTGAAGGTAAGCCGCGATACAAGAACATAAAATACATAACAGTCAATGTGACCTTCCTCAGTAAGTGGAGCTGTGTACTACTATATTACTACTACTCCCCTTTCATCAGCTTCAATTAGCTGTCAAAGGTGATCTGTTGGATCCTTATCCTCTAGTATTCATAGTCAACATATTGCTGGTCAAACCATGGCTACTGAACGATACTGAAGGCTGACTGGTACACTAACAGTAATGCTACACTGCCAAGCTGCTAACATGACATGACAACACATTGCTGGTCGAACCATGGCTACTGAAGGCTGACTGGTACACTAACAGTAATGCTACACTGCCAGGCTGCTAACATGCCAATGACAACACATTGCTGGTCGAACCATGGCTACTGAAGGCTGACTGGTACACTAACAGTAATGCTACACTGCCAGGCTGCTAACATGCCAATGACAACACATTGCTGGTCGAACCATGGCTACTGAAGGCTGACTGGTACACTAACAGTAATGCTACACTGCCAGGCTGCTAACATGCCAATGACAACACATTGCTGGTCGAACCATGGCTACTGAAGGCTGACTGGTACACTAACAGTAATGCTACACTGCCAGGCTGCTAACATGCCAATGACAACACATTGCTGGTCGAACCATGGCTACTGAAGGCTGACTGGTACACTAACAGTAATGCTACACTGCCAAGCTGCTAACATGCCAATGACAACACATTGCTGGTGGAACCATGGCTACTGAAGGCTGACTGGTACACTAACAGTAATGCTACACTGCCAAGCTGCTAACATGACATGACAACACATTGCTGGTGGAACCATGGCTACTGAAGGCTGACTGGTACACTAACAGTAATGCTACACTGCCAGGCTGCTAACATGCCAATGACAACACATTGCTGGTCGAACCATGGCTACTGAAGGATACTGAAGGCTGACTGGTACACTAACAGTAATGCTACACTGCCAGGCTGCTAACATGCCAATGACAACACATTGCTGGTCGAACCATGGCTACTGAAGGCTGACTGGTACACTAACAGTAATGCTACACTGCCAAGCTGCTAACATGACAACACATTGCTGGTCGAACCATGGCTACTGAAGGCTGACTGGTACACTAACAGTAATGTTACACTGCCAAGCTGCTAACATGCCAATGACAACACATTGCTGGTCGAACCATGGCTACTGAAGGCTGACTGGTACACTAACAGTAATGCTACACTGCCAGGCTGCTAACATGCCAATGACAACACATTGCTGGTCGAACCATGGCTACTGAAGGCTGACTGGTACACTAACAGTAATGCTACACTGCCAGGCTGCTAACATGCCAATGACAACACATTGCTGGTCGAACCATGGCTACTGAAGGCTGACTGGTACACTAACAGTAATGCTACACTGCCAGGCTGCTAACATGCCAATGACAACACATTGCTGGTCGAACCATGGCTACTGAAGGCTGACTGGTGCACTAACAGTAATGCTACACTGCCAAGCTGCTAACATGCCAATGACAACACATTGCTGGTCGAACCATGGCTACTGAAGGCTGACTGGTGCACTAACAGTAATGCTACACTGCCAGGCTGCTAACATGCCAATGACAACACATTGCTGGTCGAACCATGGCTACTGAAGGCTGACTGGTACACTAACAGTAATGCTACACTGCCAGGCTGCTAACATGCCAATGACAACACATTGCTGGTGGAACCATGGCTACTGAAGGCTGACTGGTGCACTAACAGTAATGCTACACTGCCAGGCTGCTAACATGCCAATGACAACACATTGCTGGTCGAACCATGGCTACTGAAGGCTGACTGGTGCACTAACAGTAATGCTACACTGCCAGGCTGCTAACATGCCAATGACAACACATTGCTGGTCGAACCATGGCTACTGAAGGCTGACTGGTACACTAACAGTAATGCTACACTGCCAGGCTGCTAACATGCCAATGACAACACATTGCTGGTGGAACCATGGCTACTGAAGGCTGACTGGTACACTAACAGTAATGCTACACTGCCAGGCTGCTAACATGCCAATGACAACACATTGCTGGTCGAACCATGGCTACTGAAGGCTGACTGGTACACTAACAGTAATGCTACACTGCCAGGCTGCTAACATGCCAATGACAACACATTGCTGGTCGAACCATGGCTACTGAAGGCTGACTGGTACACTAACAGTAATGCTACACTGCCAGGCTGCTAACATGCCAATGACAACACATTGCTGGTGGAACCATGGCTACTGAAGGCTGACTGGTACACTAACAGTAATGCTACACTGCCAGGCTGCTAACATGCCAATGACAACACATTGCTGGTCGAACCATGGCTACTGAACGATACTGAAGGCTGACTGGTACACGAACAGTAATGCTACACTGCCAGGCTGCTAACATGCCAATGACAACACATTGCTGGTGGAACCATGGCTACTGAAGGCTGACTGGTACACTAACAGTAATGCTACACTGCCAGGCTGCTAACATGCCAATGACAACACATTGCTGGTCGAACCATGGCTACTGAAGGCTGACTGGTACACTAACAGTAATGCTACACTGCCAGGCTGCTAACATGCCAATGACAACACATTGCTGGTGGAACCATGGCTACTGAAGGCTGACTGGTACACTAACAGTAATGCTACACTGCCAGGCTGCTAACATGCCAATGACAACACATTGCTGGTCGAACCATGGCTACTGAAGGCTGACTGGTACACTAACAGTAATGCTACACTGCCAGGCTGCTAACATGCCAATGACAACACATTGCTGGTGGAACCATGGCTACTGAAGGCTGACTGGTACACTAACAGTAATGCTACACTGCCAGGCTGCTAACATGCCAATGACAACACATTGCTGGTCGAACCATGGCTACTGAACGATACTGAAGGCTGACTGGTACACGAACAGTAATGCTACACTGCCAGGCTGCTAACATGACAACACTTTGCTGGTCGAACCATGGCTACTGAACGATACTGAAGGCTGACTGGTACACTAACAGTAATGCTACACTGCCAGGCTGCTAACATGCCAATGACAACACATTGCTGGTGGAACCATGGCTACTGAAGGCTGACTGGTACACTAACAGTAATGCTACACTGCCAGGCTGCTAACATGCCAATGACAACACATTGCTGGTCGAACCATGGCTACTGAAGGCTGACTGGTACACTAACAGTAATGCTACACTGCCAGGCTGCTAACATGCCAATGACAACACATTGCTGGTCGAACCATGGCTACTGAAGGATACTGAAGGCTGACTGGTACACTAACAGTAATGCTACACTGCCAGGCTGCTAACATGCCAATGACAACACATTGCTGGTCGAACCATGGCTACTGAAGGCTGACTGGTACACTAACAGTAATGCTACACTGCCAGGCTGCTAACATGCCAATGACAACACATTGCTGGTCGAACCATGGCTACTGAAGGATACTGAAGGCTGACTGGTACACTAACAGTAATGCTACACTGCCAAGCTGCTAACATGCCAATGACAACACATTGCTGGTGGAACCATGGCTACTGAAGGCTGACTGGTACACTAACAGTAATGCTACACTGCCAGGCTGCTAACATGCCAATGACAACACATTGCTGGTCGAACCATGGCTACTGAAGGATACTGAAGGCTGACTGGTACACTAACAGTAATGCTACACTGCCAGGCTGCTAACATGCCAATGACAACACATTGCTGGTCGAACCATGGCTACTGAAGGCTGACTGGTACACTAACAGTAATGCTACACTGCCAGGCTGCTAACATGCCAATGACAACACATTGCTGGTCGAACCATGGCTACTGAAGGCTGACTGGTACACTAACAGTAATGCTACACTGCCAAGCTGCTAACATGCCAATGACAACACATTGCTGGTGGAACCATGGCTACTGAAGGCTGACTGGTACACTAACAGTAATGCTACACTGCCAGGCTGCTAACATGCCAATGACAACACATTGCTGGTCGAACCATGGCTACTGAAGGATACTGAAGGCTGACTGGTACACTAACAGTAATGCTACACTGCCAAGCTGCTAACATGCCAATGACAACACATTGCTGGTCGAACCATGGCTACTGAAGGCTGACTGGTACACTAACAGTAATGCTACACTGCCAAGCTGCTAACATGCCAATGACAACACATTGCTGGTGGAACCATGGCTACTGAAGGCTGACTGGTACACTAACAGTAATGCTACACTGCCAAGCTGCTAACATGCCAATGACAACACATTGCTGGTCGAACCATGGCTACTGAAGGCTGACTGGTACACTAACAGTAATGCTACACTGCCAGGCTGCTAACATGCCAATGACAACACATTGCTGGTGGAACCATGGCTACTGAAGGATACTGAAGGCTGACTGGTACACTAACAGTAATGCTACACTGCCAGGCTGCTAACATGCCAATGACAACACATTGCTGGTCGAACCATGGCTACTGAAGGCTGACTGGTACACTAACAGTAATGCTACACTGCCAGGCTGCTAACATGCCAATGACAACACATTGCTGGTCGAACCATGGCTACTGAAGGCTGACTGGTACACTAACAGTAATGCTACACTGCCAAGCTGCTAACATGCCAATGACAACACATTGCTGGTCGAACCATGGCTACTGAAGGCTGACTGGTACACTAACAGTAATGCTACACTGCCAGGCTGCTAACATGCCAATGACAACACATTGCTGGTGGAACCATGGCTACTGAAGGCTGACTGGTACACTAACAGTAATGCTACACTGCCAGGCTGCTAACATGCCAATGACAACACATTGCTGGTCGAACCATGGCTACTGAAGGCTGACTGGTACACTAACAGTAATGCTACACTGCCAGGCTGCTAACATGCCAATGACAACACATTGCTGGTCGAACCATGGCTACTGAAGGCTGACTGGTACACTAACAGTAATGCTACACTGCCAGGCTGCTAACATGCCAATGACAACACATTGCTGGTCGAACCATGGCTACTGAAGGCTGACTGGTACACTAACAGTAATGCTACACTGCCAAGCTGCTAACATGCCAATGACAACACATTGCTGGTCGAACCATGGCTACTGAAGGCTGACTGGTACACTAACAGTAATGCTACACTGCCAAGCTGCTAACATGCCAATGACAACACATTGCTGGTCGAACCATGGCTACTGAAGGCTGACTGGTACACTAACAGTAATGCTACACTGCCAGGCTGCTAACATGCCAATGACAACACATTGCTGGTCGAACCATGGCTACTGAAGGCTGACTGGTACACTAACAGTAATGCTACACTGCCAAGCTGCTAACATGCCAATGACAACACATTGCTGGTGGAACCATGGCTACTGAAGGATACTGAAGGCTGACTGGTACACTAACAGTAATGCTACACTGCCAGGCTGCTAACATGCCAATGACAACACATTGCTGGTCGAACCATGGCTACTGAAGGATACTGAAGGCTGACTGGTACACTAACAGTAATGCTACACTGCCAGGCTGCTAACATGCCAATGACAACACATTGCTGGTCGAACCATGGCTACTGAAGGCTGACTGGTACACTAACAGTAATGCTACACTGCCAGGCTGCTAACATGCCAATGCCAACACATTGCTGGTCGAACCATGGCTACTGAAGGCTGACTGGTACACTAACAGTAATGCTACACTGCCAGGCTGCTAACATGCCAATGACAACACATTGCTGGTGGAACCATGGCTACTGAAGGCTGACTGGTACACTAACAGTAATGCTACACTGCCAAGCTGCTAACATGCCAATGACAACACATTGCTGGTCGAACCATGGCTACTGAAGGATACTGAAGGCTGACTGGTACACTAACAGTAATGCTACACTGCCAGGCTGCTAACATGCCAATGACAACACATTGCTGGTCGAACCATGGCTACTGAAGGCTGACTGGTACACTAACAGTAATGCTACACTGCCAGGCTGCTAACATGCCAATGACAACACATTGCTGGTCGAACCATGGCTACTGAAGGCTGACTGGTACACTAACAGTAATGCTACACTGCCAGGCTGCTAACATGCCAATGACAACACATTGCTGGTCGAACCATGGCTACTGAAGGCTGACTGGTACACTAACAGTAATGCTACACTGCCAAGCTGCTAACATGCCAATGACAACACATTGCTGGTGGAACCATGGCTACTGAAGGCTGACTGGTACACTAAAAGTAATGCTACACTGCCAGGCTGCTAACATGCCAATGACAACACATTGCTGGTGGAACCATGGCTACTGAAGGATACTGAAGGCTGACTGGTACACTAACAGTAATGTTACACTGCCAGGCTGCTAACATGCCAATGACAACACATTGCTGGTCGAACCATGGCTACTGAAGGCTGACTGGTACACTAACAGTAATGCTACACTGCCAGGCTGCTAACATGCCAATGACAACACATTGCTGGTCGAACCATGGCTACTGAAGGCTGACTGGTACACTAACAGTAATGCTACACTGCCAGGCTGCTAACATGCCAATGACAACACATTGCTGGTCGAACCATGGCTACTGAAGGCTGACTGGTACACTAACAGTAATGCTACACTGCCAGGCTGCTAACATGCCAATGACAACACATTGCTGGTCGAACCATGGCTACTGAAGGCTGACTGGTACACTAACAGTAATGCTACACTGCCAGGCTGCTAACATGCCAATGACAACACATTGCTGGTCGAACCATGGCTACTGAAGGCTGACTGGTACACTAACAGTAATGCTACACTGCCAGGCTGCTAACATGCCAATGACAACACATTGCTGGTCGAACCATGGCTACTGAAGGCTGACTGGTACACTAACAGTAATGCTACACTGCCAGGCTGCTAACATGCCAATGACAACACATTGCTGGTCGAACCATGGCTACTGAAGGCTGACTGGTACACTAACAGTAATGCTACACTGCCAGGCTGCTAACATGCCAATGACAACACATTGCTGGTCGAACCATGGCTACTGAAGGCTGACTGGTACACTAACAGTAATGCTACACTGCCAGGCTGCTAACATGCCAATGACAACACATTGCTGGTCGAACCATGGCTACTGAAGGCTGACTGGTACACTAACAGTAATGCTACACTGCCAGGCTGCTAACATGCCAATGACAACACATTGCTGGTCGAACCATGGCTACTGAAGGCTGACTGGTACACTAACAGTAATGCTACACTGCCAGGCTGCTAACATGCCAATGACAACACATTGCTGGTCGAACCATGGCTACTGAAGGCTGACTGGTACACTAACAGTAATGCTACACTGCCAGGCTGCTAACATGCCAATGACAACACATTGCTGGTCGAACCATGGCTACTGAAGGCTGACTGGTACACTAACAGTAATGCTACACTGCCAGGCTGCTAACATGCCAATGACAACACATTGCTGGTCGAACCATGGCTACTGAAGGCTGACTGGTACACTAACAGTAATGCTACGCTGCCAGGCTGCTAACATGCCAATGACAACACATTGCTGGTCGAACCATGGCTACTGAAGGCTGACTGGTACACTAACAGTAATGCTACACTGCCAAGCTGCTAACATGCCAATGACAACACATTGCTGGTCGAACCATGGCTACTGAAGGCTGACTGGTACACTAACAGTAATGCTACACTGCCAAGCTGCTAACATGCCAATGACAACACATTGCTGGTCGAACCATGGCTACTGAAGGATACTGAAGGCTGACTGGTACACTAACAGTAATGTTACACTGCCAAGCTGCTAACATGACATGACAACACATTGCTGGTCGAACCATGGCTACTGAAGGCTGACTGGTACACTAACAGTAATGCTACACTGCCAGGCTGCTAACATGCCAATGACAACACATTGCTGGTCGAACCATGGCTACTGAAGGCTGACTGGACACTGGTACACTAACAGTAATGCTACACTGCCAGGCTGCTAACATGCCAATGACAACACATTGCTGGTCGAACCATGGCTACTGAAGGCTGACTGGTACACTAACAGTAATGCTACACTGCCAAGCTGCTAACATGCCAATGACAACACATTGCTGGTCGAACCATGGCTACTGAAGGATACTGAAGGCTGACTGGTACACTAACAGTAATGTTACACTGCCAAGCTGCTAACATGCCAATGACAACACATTGCTGGTCGAACCATGGCTACTGAAGGATACTGAAGGCTGACTGGTACACTAACAGTAATGCTACACTGCCAAGCTGCTAACATGCCAATGACAACACATTGCTGGTGGAACCATGGCTACTGAAGGATACTGAAGGCTGACTGGTACACTAACAGTAATGTTACACTGCCAAGCTGCTAACATGCCAATGACAACACATTGCTGGTGGAACCATGGCTACTGAAGGATACTGAAGGCTGACTGGTACACTTACAGTAATGATACACTGCCAAGCTGCTAACATGCCAATGACAACACATTGCTGGTCGAACCATGGCTACTGAAGGATACTGAAGGCTGACTGGTACACTAACAGTAATGCTACACTGCCAGGCTGCTAACATGCCAATGACAACACATTGCTGGTGGAACCATGGCTACTGAAGGCTGACTGGTACACTAACAGTAATGCTACACTGCCAGGCTGCTAACATGCCAATGACAACACATTGCTGGTCGAACCATGGCTACTGAAGGATACTGAAGGCTGACTGGTACACTAACAGTAATGCTACACTGCCAGGCTGCTAACATGCCAATGCCAACACATTGCTGGTCGAACCATGGCTACTGAAGGCTGACTGGTACACTAACAGTAATGCTACACTGCCAGGCTGCTAACATGCCAATGACAACACATTGCTGGTCGAACCATGGCTACTGAAGGATACTGAAGGCTGACTGGTACACTAACAGTAATGCTACACTGCCAGGCTGCTAACATGCCAATGACAACACATTGCTGGTCGAACCATGGCTACTGAAGGCTGACTGGTACACTAACAGTAATGCTACACTGCCAGGCTGCTAACATGCCAATGCCAACACATTGCTGGTCGAACCATGGCTACTGAAGGCTGACTGGTACACTAACAGTAATGCTACACTGCCAGGCTGCTAACATGCCAATGACAACACATTGCTGGTCGAACCATGGCTACTGAAGGCTGACTGGTACACTAACAGTAATGCTACACTGCCAGGCTGCTAACATGCCAATGCCAACACATTGCTGGTCGAACCATGGCTACTGAAGGCTGACTGGTACACTAACAGTAATGCTACACTGCCAGGCTGCTAACATGCCAATGACAACACATTGCTGGTCGAACCATGGCTACTGAAGGCTGACTGGACACTGGTACACTAACAGTAATGCTACACTGCCAGGCTGCTAACATGCCAATGACAACACATTGCTGGTCGAACCATGGCTACTGAAGGATACTGAAGGCTGACTGGTACACTTACAGTAATGATACACTGCCAAGCTGCTAACATGCCAATGACAACACATTGCTGGTGGAACCATGGCTACTGAAGGATACTGAAGGCTGACTGGTACACTTACAGTAATGATACACTGCCAAGCTGCTAACATGCCAATGACAACACATTGCTGGTGGAACCATGGCTACTGAAGGCTGACTGGTACACTAACAGTAATGCTACACTGCCAGGCTGCTAACATGCCAATGACAACACATTGCTGGTCGAACCATGGCTACTGAAGGCTGACTGGTACACTAACAGTAATGCTACACTGCCAGGCTGCTAACATGCCAATGACAACACATTGCTGGTCGAACCATGGCTACTGAAGGATACTGAAGGCTGACTGGTACACTAACAGTAATGCTACACTGCCAGGCTGCTAACATGCCAATGACAACACATTGCTGGTCGAACCATGGCTACTGAAGGATACTGAAGGCTGACTGGTACACTAACAGTAATGCTACACTGCCAGGCTGCTAACATGCCAATGCCAACACATTGCTGGTCGAACCATGGCTACTGAAGGCTGACTGGTACACTAACAGTAATGCTACACTGCCAGGCTGCTAACATGCCAATGACAACACATTGCTGGTCGAACCATGGCTACTGAAGGCTGACTGGTACACTAACAGTAATGCTACACTGCCAGGCTGCTAACATGCCAATGCCAACACATTGCTGGTCGAACCATGGCTACTGAAGGCTGACTGGTACACTAACAGTAATGCTACACTGCCAAGCTGCTAACATGCCAATGACAACACATTGCTGGTCGAACCATGGCTACTGAAGGATACTGAAGGCTGACTGGTACACTAACAGTAATGCTACACTGCCAAGCTGCTAACATGCCAATGACAACACATTGCTGGTCGAACCATGGCTACTGAAGGATACTGAAGGCTGACTGGTACACTAACAGTAATGCTACACTGCCAAGCTGCTAACATGCCAATGACAACACATTGCTGGTCGAACCATGGCTACTGAAGGATACTGAAGGCTGACTGGTACACTAACAGTAATGTTACACTGCCAAGCTGCTAACATGCCATGACAACACATTGCTGGTGGAACCATGGCTACTGAAGGATACTGAAGGCTGACTGGTACACTAACAGTAATGCTACACTGCCAGGCTGCTAACATGCCAATGACAACACATTGCTGGTCGAACCATGGCTACTGAAGGCTGACTGGTACACTAACAGTAATGCTACACTGCCAGGCTGCTAACATGCCAATGACAACACATTGCTGGTCGAACCATGGCTACTGAAGGCTGACTGGTACACTAACAGTAATGCTACACTGCCAAGCTGCTAACATGCCAATGACAACACATTGCTGGTCGAACCATGGCTACTGAAGGCTGACTGGTACACTAACAGTAATGCTACACTGCCAGGCTGCTAACATGCCAATGACAACACATTGCTGGTCGAACCATGGCTACTGAAGGCTGACTGGTACACTAACAGTAATGCTAAACTGCCAGGCTGCTAACATGCCAATGACAACACATTGCTGGTGGAACCATGGCTACTGAAGGATACTGAAGGCTGACTGGTACACTGGTACACTAACAGTAATGCTACACTGCCAGGCTGCTAACATGCCAATGACAACACATTGCTGGTCGAACCATGGCTACTGAAGGCTGACTGGTACACTAACAGTAATGCTACACTGCCAGGCTGCTAACATGCCAATGACAACACATTGCTGGTCGAACCATGGCTACTGAACGATACTGAAGGCTGACTGGTACACTAACAGTAATGCTACACTGCCAGGCTGCTAACATGCCAATGACAACACATTGCTGGTCGAACCATGGCTACTGAAGGATACTGAAGGCTGACTGGTACACTAACAGTAATGCTACACTGCCAGGCTGCTAACATGCCAATGACAACACATTGCTGGTCGAACCATGGCTACTGAAGGCTGACTGGTACACTAACAGTAATGCTACACTGCCAGGCTGCTAACATGCCAATGACAACACATTGCTGGTCGAACCATGGCTACTGAAGGCTGACTGGTACACTAACAGTAATGTTACACTGCCAAGCTGCTAACATGCCATGACAACACATTGCTGGTGGAACCATGGCTACTGAAGGCTGACTGGTACACTAACAGTAATGTTACACTGCCAAGCTGCTAACATGCCATGACAACACATTGCTGGTGGAACCATGGCTACTGAAGGATACTGAAGGCTGACTGGTACACTAACAGTAATGCTACACTGCCAGGCTGCTAACATGCCAATGACAACACATTGCTGGTCGAACCATGGCTACTGAAGGCTGACTGGTGCACTAACAGTAATGCTACACTGCCAGGCTGCTAACATGCCAATGACAACACATTGCTGGTCGAACCATGGCTACTGAAGGCTGACTGGTACACTAACAGTAATGCTACACTGCCAGGCTGCTAACATGCCAATGACAACACATTGCTGGTCGAACCATGGCTACTGAAGGCTGACTGGTACACTAACAGTAATGCTACACTGCCAGGCTGCTAACATGCCAATGACAACACATTGCTGGTCGAACCATGGCTACTGAAGGCTGACTGGTACACTAACAGTAATGCTACACTGCCAGGCTGCTAACATGCCAATGACAACACATTGCTGGTGGAACCATGGCTACTGAAGGATACTGAAGGCTGACTGGTACACTGGTACACTAACAGTAATGCTACACTGCCAGGCTGCTAACATGCCAATGACAACACATTGCTGGTCGAACCATGGCTACTGAAGGCTGACTGGTACACTAACAGTAATGCTACACTGCCAGGCTGCTAACATGCCAATGACAACACATTGCTGGTCGAACCATGGCTACTGAACGATACTGAAGGCTGACTGGTACACTAACAGTAATGCTACACTGCCAGGCTGCTAACATGCCAATGACAACACATTGCTGGTCGAACCATGGCTACTGAAGGATACTGAAGGCTGACTGGTACACTAACAGTAATGCTACACTGCCAGGCTGCTAACATGCCAATGACAACACATTGCTGGTCGAACCATGGCTACTGAAGGCTGACTGGTACACTAACAGTAATGCTACACTGCCAAGCTGCTAACATGCCAATGACAACACATTGCTGGTCGAACCATGGCTACTGAAGGCTGACTGGACACTAACAGTAATGCTACACTGCCAGGCTGCTAACATGCCAATGCCAACACATTGCTGGTCGAACCATGGCTACTGAAGGCTGACTGGTACACTAACAGTAATGCTACACTGCCAGGCTGCTAACATGCCAATGACAACACATTGCTGGTCGAACCATGGCTACTGAAGGCTGACTGGTACACTAACAGTAATGCTACACTGCCAGGCTGCTAACATGCCAATGACAACACATTGCTGGTGGAACCATGGCTACTGAAGGCTGACTGGTACACTAACAGTAATGATACACTGCCAGGCTGCTAACATGCCAATGACAACACATTGCTGGTGGAACCATGGCTACTGAAGGATACTGAAGGCTGACTGGTACACTGGTACACTAACAGTAATGCTACACTGCCAGGCTGCTAACATGCCAATGACAACACATTGCTGGTCGAACCATGGCTACTGAAGGCTGACTGGTACACTAACAGTAATGCTACACTGCCAGGCTGCTAACATGCCAATGACAACACATTGCTGGTCGAACCATGGCTACTGAACGATACTGAAGGCTGACTGGTACACTAACAGTAATGCTACACTGCCAGGCTGCTAACATGCCAATGACAACACATTGCTGGTCGAACCATGGCTACTGAAGGATACTGAAGGCTGACTGGTACACTAACAGTAATGCTACACTGCCAGGCTGCTAACATGCCAATGACAACACATTGCTGGTCGAACTATGGCTACTGAAGGATACTGAAGGCTGACTGGTACACTAACAGTAATGCTACACTGCCAAGCTGCTAACATGCCAATGACAACACATTGCTGGTCGAACCATGGCTACTGAAGGCTGACTGGACACTAACAGTAATGCTACACTGCCAGGCTGCTAACATGCCAATGACAACACATTGCTGGTCGAACCATGGCTACTGAAGGCTGACTGGTACACTAACAGTAATGCTACACTGCCAGGCTGCTAACATGCCAATGACAACACATTGCTGGTCGAACCATGGCTACTGAAGGCTGACTGGTGCACTAACAGTAATGCTACACTGCCAGGCTGCTAACATGCCAATGACAACACATTGCTGGTCGAACCATGGCTACTGAAGGCTGACTGGTGCACTAACAGTAATGCTACACTGCCAGGCTGCTAACATGCCAATGACAACACATTGCTGGTCGAACCATGGCTACTGAAGGCTGACTGGTACACTAACAGTAATGATACACTGCCAGGCTGCTAACATGCCAATGACAACACATTGCTGGTCGAACCATGGCTACTGAAGGCTGACTGGACACTGGTACACTAACAGTAATGCTACACTGCCAGGCTGCTAACATGCCAATGACAACACATTGCTGGTCGAACCATGGCTACTGAAGGCTGACTGGTACACTAACAGTAATGCTACACTGCCAGGCTGCTAACATGCCAATGACAACACATTGCTGGTGGAACCATGGCTACTGAAGGCTGACTGGTACACTAACAGTAATGATACACTGCCAGGCTGCTAACATGCCAATGACAACACATTGCTGGTGGAACCATGGCTACTGAAGGCTGACTGGTACACTAACAGTAATGATACACTGCCAGGCTGCTAACATGCCAATGACAACACATTGCTGGTGGAACCATGGCTACTGAAGGCTGACTGGTACACTAACAGTAATGCTACACTGCCAGGCTGCTAACATGCCAATGACAACACATTGCTGGTGGAACCATGGCTACTGAAGGCTGACTGGTACACTAACAGTAATGATACACTGCCAGGCTGCTAACATGCCAATGACAACACATTGCTGGTCGAACCATGGCTACTGAAGGCTGACTGGACACTGGTACACTAACAGTAATGCTACACTGCCAGGCTGCTAACATGCCAATGACAACACATTGCTGGTCGAACCATGGCTACTGAAGGCTGACTGGTACACTAACAGTAATGCTACACTGCCAGGCTGCTAACATGCCAATGACAACACATTGCTGGTGGAACCATGGCTACTGAAGGCTGACTGGTACACTAACAGTAATGCTACACTGCCAGGCTGCTAACATGCCAATGACAACACATTGCTGGTGGAACCATAGCTACTGAAGGCTGACTGGTACACTAACAGTAATGCTACACTGCCAGGCTGCTAACATGCCAATGACAACACATTGCTGGTCGAACCATGGCTACTGAAGGATACTGAAGGCTGACTGGTACACTTACAGTAATGATACACTGCCAAGCTGCTAACATGCCAATGACAACACATTGCTGGTCGAACCATGGCTACTGAAGGATACTGAAGGCTGACTGGTACACTTACAGTAATGATACACTGCCAAGCTGCTAACATGCCAATGACAACACATTGCTGGTGGAACCATGGCTACTGAAGGATACTGAAGGCTGACTGGTACACTAACAGTAATGCTACACTGCCAAGCTGCTAACATGCCAATGACAACACATTGCTGGTCGAACCATGGCTACTGAAGGATACTGAAGGCTGACTGGTACACTTACAGTAATGATACACTGCCAAGCTGCTAACATGCCAATGACAACACATTGCTGGTGGAACCATGGCTACTGAAGGATACTGAAGGCTGACTGGTACACTTACAGTAATGATACACTGCCAAGCTGCTAACATGCCAATGACAACACATTGCTGGTCGAACCATGGCTACTGAAGGATACTGAAGGCTGACTGGTACACTAACAGTAATGCTACACTGCCAGGCTGCTAACATGCCAATGACAACACATTGCTGGTGGAACCATGGCTACTGAAGGCTGACTGGTACACTAACAGTAATGCTACACTGCCAGGCTGCTAACATGCCAATGACAACACATTGCTGGTCGAACCATGGCTACTGAAGGCTGACTGGTACACTAACAGTAATGCTACACTGCCAAGCTGCTAACATGCCAATGACAACACATTGCTGGTCGAACCATGGCTACTGAAGGCTGACTGGTACACTAACAGTAATGCTACACTGCCAGGCTGCTAACATGCCAATGACAACACATTGCTGGTCGAACCATGGCTACTGAAGGCTGACTGGTACACTAACAGTAATGCTACACTGCCAGGCTGCTAACATGCCAATGACAACACATTGCTGGTCGAACCATGGCTACTGAAGGCTGACTGGTACACTAACAGTAATGCTACACTGCCAGGCTGCTAACATGCCAATGCCAACACATAGCTGGTCGAACCATGGCTACTGAAGGCTGACTGGTACACTTACAGTAATGCTACACTGCCAGGCTGCTAACATGCCAATGACAACACATTGCTGGTCGAACCATGGCTACTGAAGGCTGACTGGTACACTAACAGTAATGCTACACTGCCAAGCTGCTAACATGACAATGACAACACATTGCTGGTCGAACCATGGCTACTGAAGGCTGACTGGACACTGGTACACTAACAGTAATGCTACACTGCCAGGCTGCTAACATGCCAATGACAACACATTGCTGGTCGAACCATGGCTACTGAAGGATACTGAAGGCTGACTGGTACACTAACAGTAATGCTACACTGCCAGGCTGCTAACATGCCAATGACAACACATTGCTGGTCGAACCATGGCTACTGAAGGCTGACTGGTACACTAACAGTAATGCTACACTGCCAGGCTGCTAACATGCCAATGACAACACATTGCTGGTCGAACCATGGCTACTGAACGATACTGAAGGCTGACTGGTACACTAACAGTAATGCTACACTGCCAGGCTGCTAACATGCCAATGACAACACATTGCTGGTCGAACCATGGCTACTGAAGGATACTGAAGGCTGACTGGTACACTAACAGTAATGCTACACTGCCAGGCTGCTAACATGCCAATGACAACACATTGCTGGTCGAACCATGGCTACTGAAGGCTGACTGGTACACTAACAGTAATGCTACACTGCCAGGCTGCTAACATGCCAATGACAACACATTGCTGGTCGAACCATGGCTACTGAAGGCTGACTGGTACACTAACACTAATGCTACACTGCCAAGCTGCTAACATGCCAATGACAACACATTGCTGGTCGAACCATGGCTACTGAAGGATACTGAAGGCTGACTGGTACACTAACAGTAATGCTACACTGCCAGGCTGCTAACATGCCAATGACAACACATTGCTGGTGGAACCATGGCTACTGAAGGATACTGAAGGCTGACTGGTACACTGGTACACTAACAGTAATGCTACACTGCCAGGCTGCTAACATGCCAATGACAACACATTGCTGGTGGAACCATGGCTACTGAAGGATACTGAAGGCTGACTGGTACACTGGTACACTAACAGTAATGCTACACTGCCAGGCTGCTAACATGCCAATGACAACACATTGCTGGTCGAACCATGGCTACTGAAGGATACTGAAGGCTGACTGGTACACTAACAGTAATGCTACACTGCCAAGCTGCTAACATGCCAATGACAACACATTGCTGGTCGAACCATGGCTACTGAAGGCTGACTGGACACTGGTACACTAACAGTAATGCTACACTGCCAGGCTGCTAACATGCCAATGACAACACATTGCTGGTCGAACCATGGCTACTGAAGGATACTGAAGGCTGACTGGTACACTAACAGTAATGCTACACTGCCAGGCTGCTAACATGCCAATGACAACACATTGCTGGTCGAACCATGGCTACTGAAGGCTGACTGGTACACTAACAGTAATGCTACACTGCCAAGCTGCTAACATGCCAATGACAACACATTGCTGGTCGAACCATGGCTACTGAAGGCTGACTGGTACACTAACAGTAATGCTACACTGCCAGGCTGCTAACATGCCAATGACAACACATTGCTGGTCGAACCATGGATACTGAAGGCTGACTGGTACACTAACAGTAATGCTACACTGCCAGGCTGCTAACATGCCAATGACAACACATTGCTGGTCGAACCATGGCTACTGAAGGCTGACTGGTACACTAACAGTAATGCTACACTGCCAGGCTGCTAACATGCCAATGACAACACATTGCTGGTCGAACCATGGCTACTGAAGGATACTGAAGGCTGACTGGTACACTAACAGTAATGCTACACTGCCAAGCTGCTAACATGCCAATGACAACACATTGCTGGTCGAACCATGGCTACTGAAGGCTGACTGGTACACTAACAGTAATGCTACACTGCCAGGCTGCTAACATGCCAATGCCAACACATTGCTGGTGGAACCATGGCTACTGAAGGCTGACTGGTACACTAACAGTAATGCTACACTGCCAAGCTGCTAACATGCCAATGACAACACATTGCTGGTCGAACCATGGCTACTGAAGGCTGACTGGTACACTAACAGTAATGCTACACTGCCAGGCTGCTAACATGCCAATGACAACACATTGCTGGTGGAACCATGGCTACTGAAGGCTGACTGGTACACTAACAGTAATGATACACTGCCAGGCTGCTAACATGCCAATGACAACACATTGCTGGTCGAACCATGGCTACTGAAGGCTGACTGGTACACTAACAGTAATGCTACACTGCCAGGCTGCTAACATGCCAATGACAACACATTGCTGGTCGAACCATGGCTACTGAAGGCTGACTGGTACACTAACAGTAATGCTACACTGCCAGGCTGCTAACATGCCAATGACAACACATTGCTGGTCGAACCATGGCTACTGAAGGCTGACTGGTACACTAACAGTAATGCTACACTGCCAGGCTGCTAACATGCCAATGACAACACATTGCTGGTCGAACCATGGCTACTGAAGGCTGACTGGTACACTAACAGTAATGCTACACTGCCAGGCTGCTAACATGCCAATGACAACACATTGCTGGTGGAACCATGGCTACTGAAGGCTGACTGGTACACTAACAGTAATGCTACACTGCCAGGCTGCTAACATGCCAATGACAACACATTGCTGGTCGAACCATGGCTACTGAAGGATACTGAAGGCTGACTGGTACACTAACAGTAATGCTACACTGCCAGGCTGCTAACATGCCAATGACAACACATTGCTGGTCGAACCATGGCTACTGAAGGCTGACTGGTACACTAACAGTAATGCTACACTGCCAGGCTGCTAACATGCCAATGACAACACATTGCTGGTCGAACCATGGCTACTGAAGGCTGACTGGTACACTAACAGTAATGCTACACTGCCAAGCTGCTAACATGCCAATGACAACACATTGCTGGTCGAACCATGGCTACTGAAGGCTGACTGGTACACTAACAGTAATGCTACACTGCCAGGCTGCTAACATGCCAATGACAACACATTGCTGGTCGAACCATGGCTACTGAAGGATACTGAAGGCTGACTGGTACACTAACAGTAATGCTACACTGCCAGGCTGCTAACATGCCAATGACAACACATTGCTGGTCGAACCATGGCTACTGAAGGCTGACTGGTACACTAACAGTAATGCTACACTGCCAGGCTGCTAACATGCCAATGCCAACACATTGCTGGTCGAACCATGGCTACTGAAGGATACTGAAGGCTGACTGGTACACTAACAGTAATGCTACACTGCCAGGCTGCTAACATGCCAATGACAACACATTGCTGGTCGAACCATGGCTACTGAAGGCTGACTGGTACACTAACAGTTATGCTACACTGCCAGGCTGCTAACATGCCAATGACAACACATTGCTGGTCGAACCATGGCTACTGAAGGCTGACTGGTACACTAACAGTAATGCTACACTGCCAGGCTGCTAACATGCCAATGACAACACATTGCTGGTCGAACCATGGCTACTGAAGGCTGACTGGTACACTAACAGTAATGCTACACTGCCAGGCTGCTAACATGCCAATGACAACACATTGCTGGTCGAACCATGGCTACTGAAGGCTGACTGGTACACTAACAGTAATGATACACTGCCAGGCTGCTAACATGCCAATGACAACACATTGCTGGTGGAACCATGGCTACTGAAGGCTGACTGGTACACTAACAGTAATGATACACTGCCAGGCTGCTAACATGCCAATGACAACACATTGCTGGTCGAACCATGGCTACTGAAGGCTGACTGGTACACTAACAGTAATGATACACTGCCAGGCTGCTAACATGCCAATGACAACACATTGCTGGTGGAACCATGGCTACTGAAGGCTGACTGGTACACTAACAGTAATGATACACTGCCAGGCTGCTAACATGCCAATGACAACACATTGCTGGTGGAACCATGGCTACTGAAGGCTGACTGGTACACTAACAGTAATGATACACTGCCAGGCTGCTAACATGCCAATGACAACACATTGCTGGTGGAACCATGGCTACTGAAGGCTGACTGGTACACTAACAGTAATGATACACTGCCAGGCTGCTAACATGCCAATGACAACACATTGCTGGTCGAACCATGGCTACTGAAGGCTGACTGGTACACTAACAGTAATGATACACTGCCAGGCTGCTAACATGCCAATGACAACACATTGCTGGTGGAACCATGGCTACTGAAGGCTGACTGGTACACTAACAGTAATGATACACTGCCAGGCTGCTAACATGCCAATGACAACACATTGCTGGTGGAACCATGGCTACTGAAGGCTGACTGGTACACTAACAGTAATGATACACTGCCAGGCTGCTAACATGCCAATGACAACACATTGCTGGTCGAACCATGGCTACTGAAGGCTGACTGGTACACTAACAGTAATGCTACACTGCCAGGCTGCTAACATGCCAATGACAACACATTGCTGGTGGAACCATGGCTACTGAAGGCTGACTGGTACACTAACAGTAATGCTACACTGCCAGGCTGCTAACATGCCAATGCCAACACATTGCTGGTCGAACCATGGCTACTGAAGGATACTGAAGGCTGACTGGTACACTAACAGTAATGCTACACTGCCAGGCTGCTAACATGCCAATGACAACACATTGCTGGTCGAACCATGGCTACTGAAGGCTGACTGGTACACTAACAGTAATGCTACACTGCCAGGCTGCTAACATGCCAATGACAACACATTGCTGGTGGAACCATGGCTACTGAAGGATACTGAAGGCTGACTGGTACACTAACAGTAATGCTACACTGCCAGGCTGCTAACATGCCAATGACAACACATTGCTGGTGGAACCATGGCTACTGAAGGCTGACTGGTACACTAACAGTAATGCTACACTGCCAGGCTGCTAACATGCCAATGACAACACATTGCTGGTCGAACCATGGCTACTGAAGGCTGACTGGTACACTAACAGTAATGATACACTGCCAGGCTGCTAACATGCCAATGACAACACATTGCTGGTGGAACCATGGCTACTGAAGGCTGACTGGTACACTAACAGTAATGATACACTGCCAGGCTGCTAACATGCCAATGACAACACATTGCTGGTGGAACCATGGCTACTGAAGGCTGACTGGTACACTAACAGTAATGATACACTGCCAGGCTGCTAACATGCCAATGACAACACATTGCTGGTGGAACCATGGCTACTGAAGGCTGACTGGTACACTAACAGTAATGATACACTGCCAGGCTGCTAACATGCCAATGACAACACATTGCTGGTGGAACCATGGCTACTGAAGGCTGACTGGTACACTAACAGTAATGCTACACTGCCAGGCTGCTAACATGCCAATGCCAACACATTGCTGGTCGAACCATGGCTACTGAAGGATACTGAAGGCTGACTGGTACACTAACAGTAATGCTACACTGCCAGGCTGCTAACATGCCAATGACAACACATTGCTGGTCGAACCATGGCTACTGAAGGCTGACTGGTACACTAACAGTAATGCTACACTGCCAGGCTGCTAACATGCCAATGACAACACATTGCTGGTGGAACCATGGCTACTGAAGGATACTGAAGGCTGACTGGTACACTAACAGTAATGCTACACTGCCAGGCTGCTAACATGCCAATGACAACACATTGCTGGTCGAACCATGGCTACTGAAGGCTGACTGGTACACTAACAGTAATGCTACACTGCCAGGCTGCTAACATGCCAATGACAACACATTGCTGGTGGAACCATGGCTACTGAAGGATACTGAAGGCTGACTGGTACACTAACAGTAATGCTACACTGCCAGGCTGCTAACATGCCAATGACAACACATTGCTGGTCGAACCATGGCTACTGAAGGCTGACTGGTACACTAACAGTAATGCTACACTGCCAGGCTGCTAACATGCCAATGACAACACATTGCTGGTCGAACCATGGCTACTGAAGGCTGACTGGTACACTAACAGTAATGCTACACTGCCAGGCTGCTAACATGCCAATGACAACACATTGCTGGTGGAACCATGGCTACTGAAGGCTGACTGGTACACTAACAGTAATGCTACACTGCCAGGCTGCTAACATGCCAATGACAACACATTGCTGGTCGAACCATGGCTACTGAAGGCTGACTGGTACACTAACAGTAATGCTACGCTGCCAAGCTGCTAACATGCCAATGACAACACATTGCTGGTGGAACCATGGCTACTGAAGGCTGACTGGTACACTAACAGTAATGCTACACTGCCAAGCTGCTAACATGCCAATGACAACACATTGCTGGTCGAACCATGGCTACTGAAGGCTGACTGGTACACTAACAGTAATGCTACACTGCCAGGCTGCTAACATGCCAATGACAACACATTGCTGGTCGAACCATGGCTACTGAAGGCTGACTGGTACACTAACAGTAATGCTACACTGCCAGGCTGCTAACATGCCAATGACAACACATTGCTGGTCGAACCATGGCTACTGAAGGCTGACTGGTACACTAACAGTAATGCTACACTGCCAAGCTGCTAACATGCCAATGACAACACATTGCTGGTCGAACCATGGCTACTGAAGGCTGACTGGTACACTAACAGTAATGCTACACTGCCAGGCTGCTAACATGCCAATGACAACACATTGCTGGTCGAACCATGGCTACTGAAGGCTGACTGGTACACTAACAGTAATGCTACACTGCCAGGCTGCTAACATGCCAATGACAACACATTGCTGGTCGAACCATGGCTACTGAAGGCTGACTGGTACACTAACAGTAATGCTACACTGCCAAGCTGCTAACATGCCAATGACAACACATTGCTGGTCGAACCATGGCTACTGAAGGCTGACTGGTACACTAACAGTAATGCTACACTGCCAGGCTGCTAACATGCCAATGACAACACATTGCTGGTCGAACCATGGCTACTGAAGGATACTGAAGGCTGACTGGTACACTAACAGTAATGCTACACTGCCAGGCTGCTAACATGCCAATGACAACACATTGCTGGTCGAACCATGGCTACTGAAGGCTGACTGGTACACTAACAGTAATGCTACACTGCCAGGCTGCTAACATGCCAATGACAACACATTGCTGGTCGAACCATGGCTACTGAAGGCTGACTGGTACACTAACAGTAATGCTACACTGCCAAGCTGCTAACATGCCAATGACAACACATTGCTGGTCGAACCATGGCTACTGAAGGATACTGAAGGCTGACTGGTACACTAACAGTAATGCTACACTGCCAGGCTGCTAACATGCCAATGACAACACATTGCTGGTCGAACCATGGCTACTGAAGGCTGACTGGTACACTAACAGTAATGCTACACTGCCAGGCTGCTAACATGCCAATGACAACACATTGCTGGTCGAACCATGGCTACTGAAGGATACTGAAGGCTGACTGGTACACTAACAGTAATGCTACACTGCCAGGCTGCTAACATGCCAATGACAACACATTGCTGGTCGAACCATGGCTACTGAAGGCTGACTGGTACACTAACAGTAATGCTACACTGCCAGGCTGCTAACATGCCAATGACAACACATTGCTGGTCGAACCATGGCTACTGAAGGCTGACTGGTACACTAACAGTAATGCTACACTGCCAAGCTGCTAACATGCCAATGACAACACATTGCTGGTCGAACCATGGCTACTGAAGGATACTGAAGGCTGACTGGTACACTAACAGTAATGCTACACTGCCAAGCTGCTAACATGCCAATGACAACACATTGCTGGTCGAACCATGGCAACTGAAGGCTGACTGGTACACTAACAGTAATGCTACACTGCCAGGCTGCTAACATGCCAATGCCAACACATTGCTGGTCGAACCATGGCTACTGAAGGCTGACTGGTACACTAACAGTAATGCTACACTGCCAGGCTGCTAACATGCCAATGCCAACACATTGCTGGTCGAACCATGGCTACTGAAGGCTGACTGGTACACTAACAGTAATGCTACACTGCCAGGCTGCTAACATGCCAATGCCAACACATTGCTGGTGGAACCATGGCTACTGAAGGCTGACTGGTACACTAACAGTAATGCTACACTGCCAGGCTGCTAACATGCCAATGCCAACACATTGCTGGTCGAACCATGGCTACTGAAGGATACTGAAGGCTGACTGGTACACTAACAGTAATGCTACACTGCCAGGCTGCTAACATGCCAATGCCAACACATTGCTGGTCGAACCATGGCTACTGAAGGCTGACTGGACACTGGTACACTAACAGTAATGCTACACTGCCAGGCTGCTAACATGCCAATGACAACACATTGCTGGTCGAACCATGGCTACTGAAGGCTGACTGGTACACTAACAGTAATGCTACACTGCCAGGCTGCTAACATGCCAATGACAACACATTGCTGGTCGAACCATGGCTACTGAAGGCTGACTGGTACACTAACAGTAATGCTACACTGCCAAGCTGCTAACATGCCAATGACAACACATTGCTGGTGGAACCATGGCTACTGAAGGCTGACTGGTACACTAACAGTAATGCTACATTGCCAAGCTGCTAACATACCAATGACAACACATTGCTGGTGGAACCATGGCTACTGAAGGATACTGAAGGCTGACTGGTACACTAACAGTAATGCTACACTGCCAGGCTGCTAACATGCCAATGACAACACATTGCTGGTGGAACCATGGCTACTGAAGGATACTGAAGGCTGACTGGTACACTAACAGTAATGCTACACTGCCAGGCTGCTAACATGCCAATGACAACACATTGCTGGTCGAACCATGGCTACTGAAGGCTGACTGGTACACTAACAGTAATGCTACACTGCCAGGCTGCTAACATGCCAATGACAACACATTGCTGGTCGAACCATGGCTACTGAAGGCTGACTGGACACTGGTACACTAACAGTAATGCTACACTGCCAGGCTGCTAACATGCCAATGACAACACATTGCTGGTCGAACCATGGCTACTGAAGGCTGACTGGTACACTAACAGTAATGCTACACTGCCAGGCTGCTAACATGCCAATGACAACACATTGCTGGTCGAACCATGGCTACTGAAGGCTGACTGGTACACTAACAGTAATGCTACACTGCCAGGCTGCTAACATGCCAATGACAACACATTGCTGGTCGAACCATGGCTACTGAAGGCTGACTGGTACACTAACAGTAATGCTACACTGCCAGGCTGCTAACATGCCAATGCCAACACATTGCTGGTGGAACCATGGCTACTGAAGGCTGACTGGTACACTAACAGTAATGCTACACTGCCAGGCTGCTAACATGCCAATGACAACACATTGCTGGTCGAACCATGGCTACTGAAGGATACTGAAGGCTGACTGGTACACTAACAGTAATGCTACACTGCCAAGCTGCTAACATGCCAATGACAACACATTGCTGGTGGAACCATGGCTACTGAAGGATACTGAAGGCTGACTGGTACACTAACAGTAATGCTACACTGCCAGGCTGCTAACATGCCAATGACAACACATTGCTGGTGGAACCATGGCTACTGAAGGATACTGAAGGCTGACTGGTACACTAACAGTAATGCTACACTGCCAGGCTGCTAACATGCCAATGACAACACATTGCTGGTGGAACCATGGCTACTGAAGGCTGACTGGTACACTAACAGTAATGCTACACTGCCAGGCTGCTAACATGCCAATGACAACACATTGCTGGTGGAACCATGGCTACTGAAGGCTGACTGGTACACTAACAGTAATGCTACACTGCCAGGCTGCTAACATGCCAATGACAACACATTGCTGGTCGAACCATGGCTACTGAAGGCTGACTGGTACACTAACAGTAATGCTACACTGCCAGGCTGCTAACATGCCAATGACAACACATTGCTGGTCGAACCATGGCTACTGAAGGCTGACTGGTACACTAACAGTAATGCTACACTGCCAGGCTGCTAACATGCCAATGACAACACATTGCTGGTCGAACCATGGCTACTGAAGGCTGACTGGTACACTAACAGTAATGCTACACTGCCAAGCTGCTAACATGCCAATGACAACACATTGCTGGTCGAACCATGGCTACTGAAGGCTGACTGGTACACTAACAGTAATGCTACACTGCCAGGCTGCTAACATGCCAATGACAACACATTGCTGGTCGAACCATGGCTACTGAAGGCTGACTGGTACACTAACAGTAATGCTACACTGCCAGGCTGCTAACATGCCAATGACAACACATTGCTGGTCGAACCATGGCTACTGAAGGATACTGAAGGCTGACTGGTACACTTACAGTAATGATACACTGCCAAGCTGCTAACATGCCAATGACAACACATTGCTGGTCGAACCATGGCTACTGAAGGCTGACTGGTACACTAACAGTAATGCTACGCTGCCAAGGTGCTAACATGCCAATGACAACACATTGCTGGTCGAACCATGGCTACTGAAGGCTGACTGGACACTGGTACACTAACAGTAATGCTACACTGCCAGGCTGCTAACATGCCAATGACAACACATTGCTGGTCGAACCATGGCTACTGAAGGCTGACTGGTACACTAACAGTAATGCTACACTGCCAGGCTGCTAACATGCCAATGACAACACATTGCTGGTCGAACCATGGCTACTGAAGGCTGACTGGTACACTAACAGTAATGCTACACTGCCAGGCTGCTAACATGCCAATGACAACACATTGCTGGTGGAACCATGGCTACTGAAGGCTGACTGGTACACTAAAAGTAATGCTACACTGCCAGGCTGCTAACATGCCAATGACAACACATTGCTGGTGGAACCATGGCTACTGAAGGCTGACTGGTACACTAACAGTAATGCTACACTGCCAGGCTGCTAACATGCCAATGACAACACATTGCTGGTCGAACCATGGCTACTGAAGGCTGACTGGTACACTAACAGTAATGCTACACTGCCAGGCTGCTAACATGCCAATGACAACACATTGCTGGTCGAACCATGGCTACTGAAGGCTGACTGGTACACTAACAGTAATGCTACACTGCCAAGCTGCTAACATGCCAATGACAACACATTGCTGGTCGAACCATGGCTACTGAAGGCTGACTGGTACACTAACAGTAATGCTACACTGCCAGGCTGCTAACATGCCAATGACAACACATTGCTGGTCGAACCATGGCTACTGAAGGCTGACTGGACACTGGTACACTAACAGTAATGCTACGCTGCCAAGGTGCTAACATGCCAATGACAACACATTGCTGGTCGAACCATGGCTACTGAAGGCTGACTGGTACACTAACAGTAATGCTACACTGCCAGGCTGCTAACATGCCAATGACAACACATTGCTGGTCGAACCATGGCTACTGAAGGATACTGAAGGCTGACTGGTACACTAACAGTAATGCTACACTGCCAGGCTGCTAACATGCCAATGACAACACATTGCTGGTCGAACCATGGCTACTGAAGGCTGACTGGACACTGGTACACTAACAGTAATGCTACGCTGCCAAGGTGCTAACATGCCAATGACAACACATTGCTGGTCGAACCATGGCTACTGAAGGCTGACTGGTACACTAACAGTAATGCTACACTGCCAGGCTGCTAACATGCCAATGACAACACATTGCTGGTCGAACCATGGCTACTGAAGGCTGACTGGTACACTAACAGTAATGCTACACTGCCAGGCTGCTAACATGCCAATGACAACACATTGCTGGTCGAACCATGGCTACTGAAGGATACTGAAGGCTGACTGGTACACTAACAGTAATGCTACACTGCCAGGCTGCTAACATGCCAATGACAACACATTGCTGGTCGAACCATGGCTACTGAAGGCTGACTGGTACACTAACAGTAATGCTACACTGCCAGGCTGCTAACATGCCAATGACAACACATTGCTGGTCGAACCATGGCTACTGAAGGATACTGAAGGCTGACTGGTACACTAACAGTAATGCTACACTGCCAGGCTGCTAACATGCCAATGACAACACATTGCTGGTGGAACCATGGCTACTGAAGGATACTGAAGGCTGACTGGTACACTTACAGTAATGCTACACTGCCAGGCTGCTAACATGCCAATGACAACACATTGCTGGTCGAACCATGGCTACTGAAGGCTGACTGGACACTGGTACACTAACAGTAATGCTAAGCTGCCAAGGTGCTAACATGCCAATGACAACACATTGCTGGTGGAACCATGGCTACTGAAGGATACTGAAGGCTGACTGGTACACTAACAGTAATGCTACACTGCCAGGCTGCTAACATGCCAATGACAACACATTGCTGGTCGAACCATGGCTACTGAAGGCTGACTGGACACTGGTACACTAACAGTAATGCTACACTGCCAAGCTGCTAACATGCCAATGACAACACATTGCTGGTGGAACCATGGCTACTGAAGGATACTGAAGGCTGACTGGTACACTAACAGTAATGCTACACTGCCAGGCTGCTAACATGCCAATGACAACACATTGCTGGTGGAACCATGGCTACTGAAGGATACTGAAGGCTGACTGGTACACTAACAGTAATGCTACACTGCCAGGCTGCTAACATGCCAATGACAACACATTGCTGGTGGAACCATGGCTACTGAAGGCTGACTGGTACACTAACAGTAATGCTACACTGCCAGGCTGCTAACATGCCAATGACAACACATTGCTGGTGGAACCATGGCTACTGAAGGCTGACTGGTACACTAACAGTAATGCTACACTGCCAGGCTGCTAACATGCCAATGCCAACACATTGCTGGTCGAACCATGGCTACTGAAGGCTGACTGGTACACTAACAGTAATGCTACACTGCCAGGCTGCTAACATGCCAATGCCAACACATTGCTGGTGGAACCATGGCTACTGAAGGCTGACTGGTACACTAACAGTAATGCTACACTGCCAGGCTGCTAACATGCCAATGACAACACATTGCTGGTCGAACCATGGCTACTGAAGGCTGACTGGTACACTAACACTAATGCTACACTGCCAGGCTGCTAACATGCCAATGACAACACATTGCTGGTCAAACCATGGCTACTGAACGATACTGAAGGCTGACTGGTACACTAACAGTAATGCTACACTGCCAAGCTGCTAACATGCCAATGACAACACATTGCTGGTCAAACCATGGCTACTGAACGATACTGAAGGCTGACTGGTACACTAACAGTAATGCTACACTGCCAGGCTGCTAACATGCCAATGACAACACATTGCTGGTGGAACCATGGCTACTGAAGGATACTGAAGGCTGACTGGTACACTAACAGTAATGCTACACTGCCAGGCTGCTAACATGCCAATGACAACACATTGCTGGTCGAACCATGGCTACTGAAGGCTGACTGGTACACTAACAGTAATGATACACTGCCAGGCTGCTAACATGCCAATGACAACACATTGCTGGTCGAACCATGGCTACTGAAGGCTGACTGGTACACTAACAGTAATGCTACACTGCCAGGCTGCTAACATGCCAATGACAACACATTGCTGGTCGAACCATGGCTACTGAAGGCTGACTGGTACACTAACAGTAATGCTACACTGCCAGGCTGCTAACATGCCAATGACAACACATTGCTGGTGGAACCATGGCTACTGAAGGCTGACTGGTACACTAACAGTAATGCTACACTGCCAGGCTGCTAACATGCCAATGACAACACATTGCTGGTCGAACCATGGCTACTGAAGGCTGACTGGTACACTAACAGTAATGCTACACTGCCAGGCTGCTAACATGCCAATGACAACACATTGCTGGTCGAACCATGGCTACTGAAGGCTGACTGGTACACTAACAGTAATGCTACACTGCCAGGCTGCTAACATGCCAATGACAACACATTGCTGGTCGAACCATGGCTACTGAAGGCTGACTGGTACACTAACAGTAATGCTACACTGCCAGGCTGCTAACATGCCAATGCCAACACATTGCTGGTGGAACCATGGCTACTGAAGGATACTGAAGGCTGACTGGTACACTTACAGTAATGATACACTGCCAAGCTGCTAACATGCCAATGACAACACATAGCTGGTCGAACCATGGCTACTGAAGGCTGACTGGTACACTAACAGTAATGCTACACTGCCAGGCTGCTAACATGCCAATGACAACACATTGCTGGTCGAACCATGGCTACTGAAGGCTGACTGGTACACTAACAGTAATGATACACTGCCACGCTGCTAACATGCCAATGACAACACATTGCTGGTCGAACCATGGCTACTGAAGGCTGACTGGTACACTAACAGTAATGCTACACTGCCAGGCTGCTAACATGCCAATGACAACACATTGCTGGTGGAACCATGGCTACTGAAGGCTGACTGGTACACTAACAGTAATGCTACACTGCCAGGCTGCTAACATGCCAATGACAACACATTGCTGGTGGAACCATGGCTACTGAAGGATACTGAAGGCTGACTGGTACACTAACAGTAATGCTACACTGCCAAGCTGCTAACATGCCAATGACAACACATTGCTGGTCGAACCATGGCTACTGAAGGCTGACTGGTACACTAACAGTAATGCTACACTGCCAAGCTGCTAACATGCCAATGACAACACATTGCTGGTCGAACCATGGCTACTGAAGGCTGACTGGACACTGGTACACTAACAGTAATGCTACGCTGCCAAGGTGCTAACATGCCAATGCCAACACATTGCTGGTGGAACCATGGCTACTGAAGGATACTGAAGGCTGACTGGTACACTAACAGTAATGCTACGCTGCCAAGGTGCTAACATGCCAATGACAACACATTGCTGGTCGAACCATGGCTACTGAAGGCTGACTGGTACACTAACAGTAATGCTACACTGCCAGGCTGCTAACATGCCAATGACAACACATTGCTGGTCGAACCATGGATACTGAAGGCTGACTGGACACTGGTACACTAACAGTAATGCTACACTGCCAGGCTGCTAACATGCCAATGCCAACACATTGCTGGTCGAACCATGGCTACTGAAGGCTGACTGGTACACTAACAGTAATGCTACACTGCCAGGCTGCTAACATGCCAATGACAACACATTGCTGGTCAAACCATGGCTACTGAAGGCTGACTGGTACACTAACAGTAATGCTACACTGCCAGGCTGCTAACATGCCAATGACAACACATTGCTGGTCGAACCATGGCTACTGAAGGCTGACTGGTACACTAACAGTAATGCTACACTGCCAGGCTGCTAACATGCCAATGACAACACATTGCTGGTCGAACCATGGCTACTGAAGGCTGACTGGTACACTAACAGTAATGCTACACTGCCAGGCTGCTAACATGACATGACAACACATTGCTGGTCGAACCATGGCTACTGAAGGCTGACTGGTACACTAACAGTAATGCTACACTGCCAGGCTGCTAACATGCCAATGACAACACATTGCTGGTCGAACCATGGCTACTGAAGGCTGACTGGTACATTAACAGTAATGCTACACTGCCAAGCTGCTAACATGCCAATGACAACACATTGCTGGTCGAACCATGGCTACTGAAGGCTGACTGGTACACTAACAGTAATGCTACACTGCCAGGCTGCTAACATGCCAATGACAACACATTGCTGGTGGAACCATGGCTACTGAAGGCTGACTGGTACACTAACAGTAATGCTACACTGCCAGGCTGCTAACATGCCAATGACAACACATTGCTGGTGGAACCATGGCTACTGAAGGCTGACTGGTACACTAACAGTAATGCTACACTGCCAGGCTGCTAACATGCCAATGACAACACATTGCTGGTCGAACCATGGCTACTGAAGGCTGACTGGTACACTAACAGTAATGCTACACTGCCAGGCTGCTAACATGCCAATGACAACACATTGCTGGTCGAACCATGGCTACTGAAGGCTGACTGGTACACTAACAGTAATGCTACACTGCCAGGCTGCTAACATGCCAATGACAACACATTGCTGGTCGAACCATGGCTACTGAAGGCTGACTGGTACACTAACAGTAATGCTACACTGCCAGGCTGCTAACATGCCAATGACAACACATTGCTGGTCGAACCATGGCTACTGAAGGCTGACTGGTACACTAACAGTAATGCTACACTGCCAGGCTGCTAACATGCCAATGACAACACATTGCTGGTCGAACCATGGCTACTGAAGGATACTGAAGGCTGACTGGTACACTAACAGTAATGCTACACTGCCAGGCTGCTAACATGCCAATGACAACACATTGCTGGTCGAACCATGGCTACTGAAGGCTGACTGGACACTGGTACACTAACAGTAATGCTACACTGCCAGGCTGCTAACATGCCAATGACAACACATTGCTGGTGGAACCATGGCTACTGAAGGATACTGAAGGCTGACTGGTACACTAACAGTAATGCTACACTGCCAAGCTGCTAACATGACATGACAACACATTGCTGGTCGAACCATGGCTACTGAAGGCTGACTGGTACACTAACAGTAATGCTACACTGCCAGGCTGCTAACATGCCAATGACAACACATTGCTGGTCGAACCATGGCTACTGAAGGCTGACTGGTACATTAACAGTAATGATACACTGCCAGGCTGCTAACATGCCAATGACAACACATTGCTGGTCGAACCATGGCTACTGAAGGCTGACTGGTACACTAACAGTAATGCTACACTGCCAGGCTGCTAACATGACATGACAACACATTGCTGGTCGAACCATGGCTACTGAAGGCTGACTGGTACACTAACAGTAATGCTACACTGCCAGGCTGCTAACATGCCAATGACAACACATTGCTGGTCGAACCATGGCTACTGAAGGCTGACTGGTACATTAACAGTAATGCTACACTGCCAAGCTGCTAACATGCCAATGACAACACATTGCTGGTCGAACCATGGCTACTGAAGGCTGACTGGTACACTAACAGTAATGCTACACTGCCAGGCTGCTAACATGCCAATGACAACACATTGCTGGTGGAACCATGGCTACTGAAGGCTGACTGGTACACTAACAGTAATGCTACACTGCCAGGCTGCTAACATGCCAATGACAACACATTGCTGGTGGAACCATGGCTACTGAAGGCTGACTGGTACACTAACAGTAATGCTACACTGCCAGGCTGCTAACATGCCAATGACAACACATTGCTGGTCGAACCATGGCTACTGAAGGCTGACTGGTACACTAACAGTAATGCTACACTGCCAGGCTGCTAACATGCCAATGACAACACATTGCTGGTCGAACCATGGCTACTGAAGGCTGACTGGTACACTAACAGTAATGCTACACTGCCAGGCTGCTAACATGCCAATGACAACACATTGCTGGTCGAACCATGGCTACTGAAGGCTGACTGGTACACTAACAGTAATGCTACACTGCCAGGCTGCTAACATGCCAATGACAACACATTGCTGGTCGAACCATGGCTACTGAAGGCTGACTGGTACACTAACAGTAATGCTACACTGCCAGGCTGCTAACATGCCAATGACAACACATTGCTGGTCGAACCATGGCTACTGAAGGATACTGAAGGCTGACTGGTACACTAACAGTAATGCTACACTGCCAGGCTGCTAACATGCCAATGACAACACATTGCTGGTCGAACCATGGCTACTGAAGGCTGACTGGACACTGGTACACTAACAGTAATGCTACACTGCCAGGCTGCTAACATGCCAATGACAACACATTGCTGGTGGAACCATGGCTACTGAAGGATACTGAAGGCTGACTGGTACACTAACAGTAATGCTACACTGCCAAGCTGCTAACATGACATGACAACACATTGCTGGTCGAACCATGGCTACTGAAGGCTGACTGGTACACTAACAGTAATGCTACACTGCCAGGCTGCTAACATGCCAATGACAACACATTGCTGGTCGAACCATGGCTACTGAAGGCTGACTGGTACACTAACAGTAATGCTACACTGCCAGGCTGCTAACATGCCAATGACAACACATTGCTGGTCGAACCATGGCTACTGAAGGCTGACTGGTACACTAACAGTAATGATACACTGCCACGCTGCTAACATGCCAATGACAACACATTGCTGGTCGAACCATGGCTACTGAAGGCTGACTGGTACACTAACAGTAATGCTACACTGCCAGGCTGCTAACATGCCAATGCCAACACATTGCTGGTCGAACCATGGCTACTGAAGGCTGACTGGTACACTAACAGTAATGCTACACTGCCAAGCTGCTAACATGCCAATGACAACACATTGCTGGTCGAACCATGGCTACTGAAGGATACTGAAGGCTGACTGGTACACTAACAGTAATGCTACACTGCCAAGCTGCTAACATGCCAATGACAACACATTGCTGGTCGAACCATGGCTACTGAAGGATACTGAAGGCTGACTGGTACACTAACAGTAATGCTACACTGCCAGGCTGCTAACATGCCAATGCCAACACATTGCTGGTCGAACCATGGCTACTGAAGGCTGACTGGTACACTAACAGTAATGCTACACTGCCAAGCTGCTAACATGCCAATGACAACACATTGCTGGTCGAACCATGGCTACTGAAGGATACTGAAGGCTGACTGGTACACTAACAGTAATGCTACACTGCCAAGCTGCTAACATGCCAATGACAACACATTGCTGGTGGAACCATGGCTACTGAAGGACACTGAAGGCTGACTGGTACACTAACAGTAATGCTACACTGCCAAGCTGCTAACATGCCAATGACAACACATTGCTGGTCGAACCATGGCTACTGAAGGATACTGAAGGCTGACTGGTACACTAACAGTAATGCTACACTGCCAGGCTGCTAACATGCCAATGACAACACATTGCTGGTCGAACCATGGCTACTGAAGGCTGACTGGTACACTAACAGTAATGCTACACTGCCAGGCTGCTAACATGCCAATGACAACACATTGCTGGTGGAACCATGGCTACTGAAGGCTGACTGGTACACTAACAGTAATGCTACACTGCCAAGCTGCTAACATGCCAATGACAACACATTGCTGGTCGAACCATGGCTACTGAAGGCTGACTGGTACACTAACAGTAATGCTACACTGCCAGGCTGCTAACATGCCAATGCCAACACATTGCTGGTCGAACCATGGCTACTGAAGGCTGACTGGTACACTAACAGTAATGCTACACTGCCAGGCTGCTAACATGCCAATGCCAACACATTGCTGGTCGAACCATGGCTACTGAAGGCTGACTGGTACACTAACAGTAATGCTACACTGCCAGGCTGCTAACATGCCAATGACAACACATTGCTGGTCGAACCATGGCTACTGAAGGCTGACTGGTACACTAACAGTAATGCTACACTGCCAGGCTGCTAACATGCCAATGACAACACATTGCTGGTCGAACCATGGCTACTGAAGGCTGACTGGTACACTAACAGTAATGCTACACTGCCAGGCTGCTAACATGCCAATGACAACACATTGCTGGTCGAACCATGGCTACTGAAGGCTGACTGGTACACTAACAGTAATGCTACACTGCCAGGCTGCTAACATGCCAATGACAACACATTGCTGGTCGAACCATGGCTACTGAAGGCTGACTGGTACACTAACAGTAATGCTACACTGCCAGGCTGCTAACATGCCAATGACAACACATTGCTGGTCGAACCATGGCTACTGAAGGCTGACTGGACACTGGTACACTAACAGTAATGCTACACTGCCAGGCTGCTAACATGCCAATGACAACACATTGCTGGTCGAACCATGGCTACTGAAGGCTGACTGGTACACTAACAGTAATGCTACACTGCCAGGCTGCTAACATGCCAATGCCAACACATTGCTGGTCGAACCATGGCTACTGAAGGCTGACTGGTACACTAACAGTAATGCTACACTGCCAGGCTGCTAACATGCCAATGACAACACATTGCTGGTCGAACCATGGCTACTGAACGATACTGAAGGCTGACTGGTACACTAACAGTAATGCTACACTGCCAGGCTGCTAACATGCCAATGACAACACATTGCTGGTCGAACCATGGCTACTGAACGATACTGAAGGCTGACTGGTACACTAACAGTAATGCTACACTGCCAGGCTGCTAACATGCCAATGACAACACATTGCTGGTCGAACCATGGCTACTGAAGGCTGACTGGTACACTAACAGTAATGCTACACTGCCAGGCTGCTAACATGCCAATGACAACACATTGCTGGTCGAACCATGGCTACTGAAGGCTGACTGGTACACTAACAGTAATGCTACACTGCCAAGCTGCTAACATGACATGACAACACATTGCTGGTCGAACCATGGCTACTGAAGGATACTGAAGGCTGACTGGTACACTAACAGTAATGCTACACTGCCAGGCTGCTAACATGCCAATGACAACACATTGCTGGTCGAACCATGGCTACTGAAGGCTGACTGGTACACTAACAGTAATGCTACACTGCCAGGCTGCTAACATGCCAATGACAACACATTGCTGGTCGAACCATGGCTACTGAAGGCTGACTGGTACACTAACAGTAATGCTACGCTGCCAAGCTGCTAACATGCCAATGACAACACATTGCTGGTCGAACCATGGCTACTGAAGGCTGACTGGTACACTAACAGTAATGCTACACTGCCAGGCTGCTAACATGCCAATGACAACACATTGCTGGTCGAACCATGGCTACTGAAGGCTGACTGGTACACTAACAGTAATGCTACACTGCCAGGCTGCTAACATGCCAATGACAACACATTGCTGGTCAAACCATGGCTACTGAAGGCTGACTGGTACACTAACAGTAATGCTACACTGCCAGGCTGCTAACATGCCAATGACAACACATTGCTGGTGGAACCATGGCTACTGAAGGCTGACTGGTACACTAACAGTAATGCTACACTGCCAGGCTGCTAACATGCCAATGACAACACATTGCTGGTCGAACCATGGCTACTGAAGGCTGACTGGTACACTAACAGTAATGCTACACTGCCAGGCTGCTAACATGCCAATGACAACACATTGCTGGTCGAACCATGGCTACTGAAGGCTGACTGGTACACTAACAGTAATGCTACACTGCCAGGCTGCTAACATGCCAATGACAACACATTGCTGGTCGAACCATGGCTACTGAAGGCTGACTGGTACACTAACAGTAATGCTACACTGCCAAGCTGCTAACATGCCAATGACAACACATTGCTGGTCGAACCATGGCTACTGAAGGCTGACTGGTACACTAACAGTAATGCTACACTGCCAGGCTGCTAACATGCCAATGCCAACACATTGCTGGTGGAACCATGGCTACTGAAGGCTGACTGGTACACTAACAGTAATGCTACACTGCCAAGCTGCTAACATGACATGACAACACATTGCTGGTCGAACCATGGCTACTGAAGGATACTGAAGGCTGACTGGTACACTAACAGTAATGCTACACTGCCAGGCTGCTAACATGCCAATGACAACACATTGCTGGTCGAACCATGGCTACTGAAGGATACTGAAGGCTGACTGGTACACTAACAGTAATGCTACACTGCCAGGCTGCTAACATGCCAATGACAACACATTGCTGGTGGAACCATGGCTACTGAAGGCTGACTGGTACACTAACAGTAATGCTACACTGCCAGGCTGCTAACATGCCAATGACAACACATTGCTGGTCGAACCATGGCTACTGAAGGATACTGAAGGCTGACTGGTACACTAACAGTAATGCTACACTGCCAGGCTGCTAACATGCCAATGACAACACATTGCTGGTCGAACCATGGCTACTGAAGGCTGACTGGTACACTAACAGTAATGCTACACTGCCAGGCTGCTAACATGCCAATGACAACACATTGCTGGTCGAACCATGGCTACTGAAGGATACTGAAGGCTGACTGGTACACTAACAGTAATGCTACACTGCCAGGCTGCTAACATGCCAATGACAACACATTGCTGGTCGAACCATGGCTACTGAAGGATACTGAAGGCTGACTGGTACACTAACAGTAATGCTACACTGCCAGGCTGCTAACATGCCAATGACAACACATTGCTGGTGGAACCATGGCTACTGAAGGCTGACTGGTACACTAACAGTAATGCTACACTGCCAGGCTGCTAACATGCCAATGACAACACATTGCTGGTCGAACCATGGCTACTGAAGGATACTGAAGGCTGACTGGTACACTAACAGTAATGCTACACTGCCAGGCTGCTAACATGCCAATGACAACACATTGCTGGTCGAACCATGGCTACTGAAGGCTGACTGGTACACTAACAGTAATGCTACACTGCCAGGCTGCTAACATGCCAATGACAACACATTGCTGGTCGAACCATGGCTACTGAAGGCTGACTGGACACTGGTACACTAACAGTAATGCTACACTGCCAGGCTGCTAACATGCCAATGACAACACATTGCTGGTCGAACCATGGCTACTGAAGGCTGACTGGTACACTAACAGTAATGCTACACTGCCAGGCTGCTAACATGCCAATGCCAACACATTGCTGGTCGAACCATGGCTACTGAAGGATACTGAAGGCTGACTGGTACACTAACAGTAATGCTACACTGCCAAGCTGCTAACATGCCAATGACAACACATTGCTGGTCGAACCATGGCTACTGAAGGATACTGAAGGCTGACTGGTACACTAACAGTAATGCTACACTGCCAGGCTGCTAACATGCCAATGACAACACATTGCTGGTCGAACCATGGCTACTGAAGGATACTGAAGGCTGACTGGTACACTAACAGTAATGCTACACTGCCAGGCTGCTAACATGCCAATGACAACACATTGCTGGTGGAACCATGGCTACTGAAGGCTGACTGGTACACTAACAGTAATGCTACACTGCCAGGCTGCTAACATGCCAATGACAACACATTGCTGGTCGAACCATGGCTACTGAAGGCTGACTGGTACACTAACAGTAATGCTACACTGCCAGGCTGCTAACATGCCAATGACAACACATTGCTGGTGGAACCATGGCTACTGAAGGCTGACTGGTACACTAACAGTAATGCTACACTGCCAGGCTGCTAACATGCCAATGACAACACATTGCTGGTGGAACCATGGCTACTGAAGGCTGACTGGTACACTAACAGTAATGCTACACTGCCAGGCTGCTAACATGCCAATGACAACACATTGCTGGTCGAACCATGGCTACTGAAGGATACTGAAGGCTGACTGGTACACTAACAGTAATGCTACACTGCCAGGCTGCTAACATGCCAATGACAACACATTGCTGGTCGAACCATGGCTACTGAAGGCTGACTGGTACACTAACAGTAATGCTACACTGCCAGGCTGCTAACATGCCAATGACAACACATTGCTGGTCGAACCATGGCTACTGAAGGATACTGAAGGCTGACTGGTACACTAACAGTAATGCTACACTGCCAGGCTGCTAACATGCCAATGACAACACATTGCTGGTGGAACCATGGCTACTGAAGGCTGACTGGTACACTAACAGTAATGCTACACTGCCAGGCTGCTAACATGCCAATGACAACACATTGCTGGTCGAACCATGGCTACTGAAGGATACTGAAGGCTGACTGGTACACTAACAGTAATGCTACACTGCCAAGCTGCTAACATGACATGACAACACATTGCTGGTCGAACCATGGCTACTGAAGGCTGACTGGTACACTAACAGTAATGCTACACTGCCAAGCTGCTAACATGCCAATGACAACACATTGCTGGTCGAACCATGGCTACTGAAGGCTGACTGGTACACTAACAGTAATGCTACACTGCCAGGCTGCTAACATGCCAATGACAACACATTGCTGGTCGAACCATGGCTACTGAAGGCTGACTGGTACACTAACAGTAATGCTACACTGCCAGGCTGCTAACATGCCAATGACAACACATTGCTGGTCGAACCATGGCTACTGAAGGCTGACTGGTACACTAACAGTAATGCTACACTGCCAAGCTGCTAACATGCCAATGACAACACATTGCTGGTCGAACCATGGCTACTGAAGGCTGACTGGTACACTAACAGTAATGCTACACTGCCAGGCTGCTAACATGCCAATGACAACACATTGCTGGTGGAACCATGGCTACTGAAGGATACTGAAGGCTGACTGGTACACTAACAGTAATGATACACTGCCAAGCTGCTAACATGCCAATGACAACACATTGCTGGTCGAACCATGGCTACTGAAGGCTGACTGGTACACTAACAGTAATGCTACACTGCCAGGCTGCTAACATGCCAATGACAACACATTGCTGGTCGAACCATGGCTACTGAAGGCTGACTGGTACACTAACAGTAATGCTACACTGCCAGGCTGCTAACATGCCAATGACAACACATTGCTGGTCGAACCATGGCTACTGAAGGCTGACTGGTACACTAACAGTAATGCTACACTGCCAAGCTGCTAACATGCCAATGACAACACATTGCTGGTCGAACCATGGCTACTGAAGGCTGACTGGTACACTAACAGTAATGCTACACTGCCAGGCTGCTAACATGCCAATGACAACACATTGCTGGTCGAACCATGGCTACTGAAGGCTGACTGGTACACTAACAGTAATGCTACACTGCCAAGCTGCTAACATGCCAATGACAACACATTGCTGGTCGAACCATGGCTACTGAAGGCTGACTGGTACACTAACAGTAATGCTACACTGCCAAGCTGCTAACATGCCAATGACAACACATTGCTGGTCGAACCATGGCTACTGAAGGCTGACTGGTACACTAACAGTAATGCTACACTGCCAGGCTGCTAACATGCCAATGACAACACATTGCTGGGCACACCATGGCTACTGAAGGATACTGAAGGCTGACTGGTACACTAACAGTAATGATACACTGCCAGGCTGCTAACATGCCAATGACAACACATTGCTGGTCGAACCATGGCTACTGAAGGATACTGAAGGCTGACTGGTACACTAACAGTAATGCTACACTGCCAGGCTGCTAACATGCCAATGACAACACATTGCTGGTCGAACCATGGCTACTGAAGGCTGACTGGTACACTAACAGTAATGCTACACTGCCAGGCTGCTAACATGCCAATGACAACACATTGCTGGTCGAACCATGGCTACTGAAGGATACTGAAGGCTGACTGGTACACTAACAGTAATGCTACACTGCCAGGCTGCTAACATGCCAATGACAACACATTGCTGGTCGAACCATGGCTACTGAAGGATACTGAAGGCTGACTGGTACACTAACAGTAATGCTACACTGCCAGGCTGCTAACATGCCAATGACAACACATTGCTGGTCGAACCATGGCTACTGAAGGCTGACTGGTACACTAACAGTAATGCTACACTGCCAGGCTGCTAACATGCCAATGACAACACATTGCTGGTGGAACCATGGCTACTGAAGGATACTGAAGGCTGACTGGTACACTAACAGTAATGCTACACTGCCAAGCTGCTAACATGACATGACAACACATTGCTGGTCGAACCATGGCTACTGAAGGATACTGAAGGCTGACTGGTACACTAACAGTAATGCTACACTGCCAAGCTGTTAACATGCCAATGACAACACATTGCTGGTCGAACCATGGCTACTGAAGGCTGACTGGTACACTAACAGTAATGCTACACTGCCAGGCTGCTAACATGCCAATGACAACACATTGCTGGTCGAACCATGGCTACTGAAGGATACTGAAGGCTGACTGGTACACTAACAGTAATGCTACACTGCCAAGCTGCTAACATGCCAATGACAACACATTGCTGGTCGAACCATGGCTACTGAAGGCTGACTGGTACACTAACAGTAATGCTACACTGCCAGGCTGCTAACATGCCAATGACAACACATTGCTGGTGGAACCATGGCTACTGAAGGATACTGAAGGCTGACTGGTACACTAACAGTAATGCTACACTGCCAGGCTGCTAACATGCCAATGACAACACATTGCTGGTGGAACCATGGCTACTGAACGATACTGAAGGCTGACTGGTACACTAACAGTAATGCTACACTGCCAGGCTGCTAACATGCCAATGACAACACATTGCTGGTGGAACCATGGCTACTGAAGGCTGACTGGTACACTAACAGTAATGCTACACTGCCAGGCTGCTAACATGCCAATGACAACACATTGCTGGTGGAACCATGGCTACTGAACGATACTGAAGGCTGACTGGTACACTAACAGTAATGCTACACTGCCAGGCTGCTAACATGCCAATGACAACACATTGCTGGTGGAACCATGGCTACTGAAGGATACTGAAGGCTGACTGGTACACTAACAGTAATGCTACACTGCCAGGCTGCTAACATGCCAATGACAACACATTGCTGGTCGAACCATGGCTACTGAAGGCTGACTGGTACACTAACAGTAATGCTACACTGCCAGGCTGCTAACATGCCAATGACAACACATTGCTGGTCGAACCATGGCTACTGAAGGCTGACTGGTACACTAACAGTAATGCTACACTGCCAGGCTGCTAACATGCCAATGACAACACATTGCTGGTCGAACCATGGCTACTGAAGGATACTGAAGGCTGACTGGTACACTAACAGTAATGCTACACTGCCAAGCTGCTAACATGCCAATGACAACACATTGGTGGTCGAACCATGGCTACTGAAGGCTTACTGGTACACTAACAGTAATGCTACACTGCCAGGCTGCTAACATGCCAATGACAACACATTGCTGGTCGAACCATGGCTACTGAAGGATACTGAAGGCTGACTGGTACACTAACAGTAATGCTACACTGCCAAGCTGCTAACATGCCAATGACAACACATTGCTGGTCGAACCATGGCTACTGAAGGATACTGAAGGCTGACTGGTACACTAACAGTAATGCTACACTGCCAGGCTGCTAACATGCCATGACAACACATTGCTGGTGGAACCATGGCTACTGAAGGATACTGAAGGCTGACTGGTACACTAACAGTAATGCTACACTGCCAAGCTGCTAACATGCCAATGACAACACATTGCTGGTGGAACCATGGCTACTGAAGGCTGACTGGTACACTAACAGTAATGCTACACTGCCAGGCTGCTAACATGCCAATGACAACACATTGCTGGTCGAACCATGGCTACTGAAGGCTGACTGGTACACTAACAGTAATGCTACACTGCCAGGCTGCTAACATGCCAATGACAACACATTGCTGGTCGAACCATGGCTACTGAAGGATACTGAAGGCTGACTGGTACACTAACAGTAATGCTACACTGCCAGGCTGCTAACATGCCAATGACAACACATTGCTGGTCGAACCATGGCTACTGAAGGATACTGAAGGCTGACTGGTACACTAACAGTAATGCTTCACTGCCAGGCTGCTAACATGCCAATGACAACACATTGCTGGTCGAACCATGGCTACTGAAGGCTGACTGGTACACTAACAGTAATGCTACACTGCCAGGCTGCTAACATGCCAATGACAACACATTGCTGGTGGAACCATGGCTACTGAAGGATACTGAAGGCTGACTGGTACACTAACAGTAATGATACACTGCCAAGCTGCTAACATGACATGACAACACATTGCTGGTGGAACCATGGCTACTGAAGGCAGACTGGTACACTAACAGTAATGCTACACTGCCAGGCTGCTAACATGCCAATGACAACACATTGCTGGTGGAACCATGGCTACTGAAGGCTGACTGGTGCACTAACAGTAATGCTACGCTGCCAGGCTGCTAACATGCCAATGACAACACATTGCTGGTCGAACCATGGCTACTGAAGGCTGACTGGTACACTAACACTAATGCTACACTGCCAGGCTGCTAACATGCCAATGACAACACATTGCTGGTGGAACCATGGCTACTGAAGGCTGACTGGTACACTAACAGTAATGCTACACTGCCAGGCTGCTAACATGCCAATGACAACACATTGCTGGTGGAACCATGGCTACTGAAGGCTGACTGGTACACTAACAGTAATGCTACACTGCCAGGCTGCTAACATGCCAATGACAACACATTGCTGGTCGAACCATGGCTACTGAAGGCTGACTGGTACACTAACAGTAATGCTACACTGCCAGGCTGCTAACATGCCAATGACAACACATTGCTGGTGGAACCATGGCTACTGAAGGCTGACTGGTACACTAACAGTAATGCTACACTGCCAGGCTGCTAACATGCCAATGACAACACATTGCTGGTGGAACCATGGCTACTGAAGGCTGACTGGTACACTAACAGTAATGCTACACTGCCAGGCTGCTAACATGCCAATGACAACACATTGCTGGTGGAACCATGGCTACTGAAGGCTGACTGGTACACTAACAGTAATGCTACACTGCCAGGCTGCTAACATGCCAATGACAACACATTGCTGGTCGAACCATGGCTACTGAAGGCTGACTGGTACACTAACAGTAATGCTACACTGCCAGGCTGCTAACATGCCAATGACAACACATTGCTGGTCGAACCATGGCTACTGAAGGCTGACTGGTACACTAACAGTAATGCTACACTGCCAGGCTGCTAACATGCCAATGACAACACATTGCTGGTCGAACCATGGCTACTGAAGGCTGACTGGTACACTAACAGTAATGCTACACTGCCAGGCTGCTAACATGCCAATGACAACACATTGCTGGTGGAACCATGGCTACTGAAGGATACTGAAGGCTGACTGGTACACTTACAGTAATGATACACTGCCAAGCTGCTAACATGCCAATGACAACACATTGCTGGTCGAACCATGGCTACTGAAGGCTGACTGGTACACTAACAGTAATGCTACACTGCCAGGCTGCTAACATGCCAATGACAACACATTGCTGGTCGAACCATGGCTACTGAAGGATACTGAAGGCTGACTGGTACACTTACAGTAATGATACACTGCCAAGCTGCTAACATGCCAATGACAACACATTGCTGGTCGAACCATGGCTACTGAAGGCTTACTGGTACACTAACAGTAATGCTACACTGCCAGGCTGCTAACATGCCAATGAGACAGAACTAAAGCACCCAAATAGTAATAAGGTGGTCCTTAACAACAACCGTTGCTTCAGCAAGGGGAATGAAAGTCAGACTTACTATCGCAATGTCCTCTGATCCAAAGATCCCGCACATTTTGAAATGTTGACTCGATGACTTCCAACCTGTCGAGATTGATCAGTTCAAGTTTGCACGCCTGGCCGCTGTGATCTTCCAGCTGTAACATACAGACCGTCTGTTTTGAAACTGTTCAATCCTTGACATTATTTCTCCAGCGTAATTGAGGTGGGAGTAAAAAGACAATGTGTAATGCTATGACCTTTCCAAGAAGGAATTAATAGATTATTTTCTATTTTTATCTAGCTTTATTATTCTAGATATGTGAGAGGGAAAGAAGGATAGGAGCCAACAGCTTACCTGAAACAATTTGGCAGGCCGCGTAACGTAGATAACACAAAACAAAAAACACAACACAAAAACTTCAGAACGTTTCGACACTTTGGTCTTGGTCACCAGAGAGAGTTACTTAGACAAAAGAATGGCTGTTTCATTCATCTTGGCACAAGAAGGAAAAAAAAGTGTTACTTATAAGGATGCGTCATGATAAATAAATTCATATTGATAATCGTATTTGTTTCCACAATATATCGCGATATATTGTGATAATATTGTGAGCATGTAATAATATCGTGATACGATATTATCCCGATAATATCGAGATATCACGCCGAATGGAGACATTTCCGAAGTTAGCCTAATAATATCTTTGATAGCTGGTTAATAGATCTAGTTTATTAAATACACTCCTTAAGTTATTGATACAAAGTCTTGGTCATAATTTGAAATTGTTGAAAGCCAATAAGTAATAATAGGCCTAGGCCTACATCAACGTTTGCAAGAGCATGAAGACTCCAAAGAGGTGCAATAATCAAATAGCCGCCATGCAAAGTTGTAAACTACGACGATAACACAACGTATTATGTTACCGGGTGCAAAATAATATCATGAGGCATATCGCGATATGACGTCGCATATCGTATTGTATCGATACCTATTGATACACGATTATCGTCTGCATTACTAGTTACTTATAGCCTCATATCGCGATATGACATCGCATATCGTATTGTATCGATATATGATCATATCTATACATATTGATATACGATTATCGTCTGCATCACTAGTTAGTACTTAGGTAGCCTCATGCACAAGGATTTGCCAACGCAAACTTACCGTTCATTAAAAATGATGGACTTCTGGCCAGATAAACTTGCATAAATCTGGATGCATTTTTAGCTATTTGTGAGATAGTCGAGGGAGCCGCAACTTTACGAAGTTCCCGCAAATATTTGCGCCGGCAAATCCTTTTGTGAATGCGGTTTAATCAATTTGCGGACACAACTTTTGACTTGCGTCCGCAAGTGGCTTTGTGCATGAGGCTGTTAGTAGGTCCATGTGATTTATATCAAACATTCCCAAAAAGTTTTGATTATTTATTCCTTTTCATCATTAAAGTCGATCGATGATAACTGCACATGTAATATAAATCATTCAAAATGTATGTACTGCAAGTTGAAATTAAGCCTGTGAATATTGTATAAAAAAATATGCACCTACCGCTATTAGTTTTTTATTTATTGAGTGTTGAAATGCGTTGGAATTCCCTATGTTATACATTGTAACTGAACAAAAACCTACACTTTCAATCGTATATATTTGCGTAGCACCTTCAAAAAGTAATATATCGTAACAAATTTTCGTCCTAAATGTAGATAACTTCTTCATGACTAACATAAATACGTTTGACAAAGATGATCGAACGCTATCCGTTTTCGAGATATTCGCGTTGGTGTGTCAATTTTACGTCAAATCTACTCAAATTAGAAACTATAAATATACTTTATTAATAAAAACAAATATATAATTTCAAGAAGTTCAGTATTAAATGCTACTCACATGTAATAATTCTTGAAATTCATAATTTAGAATTAAAAAAAGTATTTTTTGATGTCCATTTAATTTGAATAGTTTAGTTGTTGTATTGAATGGGTAGTTCACTTCATCGATCGACTTTAAGTATTCTACGTTCACATTTAATAATAATGATAAATAGAGATACATGAAAATAGCACTTTCATTTTCACTTTATAGGACTTTCAATGGATAGCGTTTTCACCGTTTTGTAGTCATCTATTTCTATTCTTAATTAACAATTTATTAATACTTAGATGAGGGCAAAATGAGGTAAAAATTAGAGTTTCATTTCATTTTATTAGATGAGCAACTCAATCGGCTTTTGTCTGTGTGTGCCATTTGTTCGTTGCACACAGGTCAAACGGATAAAATGGATTTGGCTGAAATTTTTAGTCAATACTCATGACCATTTAACTAGTTGCTGCAGCTGCTAACATAACCACCATAATCCTCCAAGATATAAGAGATGCAAATGCAATGCCAAAAGATATGGCAAAGGCAGAAAAAGAATCCTATCTCTACTGGAAAACGCATGATGACCAAATAGGTCAATTGTTGGCACAAGAAGAAGAAGAAGAAGTTAAGAGATAATCCGTCCAGATGCCAACCTACAAAAAATTAATTACTGAAAAAAATCAAGTTTTGTATTTATTTTTTTAAATTAAAACTTGGCACTGGATTTGAACAATGTTTTAGGTATAGTAATATCCACAACAATATCAACACATGAAAAAAGTTTTAAAATTGTCACTTCAATATCCATGTTGTAAAAAATATTGTTTATTTAAGGCAATAAGTTTTGCAATTTTTACATGTAGGCCTAGGCCTGCTGACTAACTAGAAAACACCTGTTGACTTGAATAATGCCAAGTGTGGTCATGTGACATTAAGAAGACAGCTAGGATGTGGTTCATGAGTGAAGAGGGGTTACATACGTACTTCTAAGATTGCAGCGTGGGCTTTCAAAACATCCAAATATGTATCGATACATTTCTCACACACTCTGATCGGGCGGGCGTGGCTGATGGCACAAAACGTGAACAGTCCAACCGATGCAGCAAAGTTTTCCAGAAGAGCCTGGCAACCCTCTTTCACGTCATCTCGCAGTGTCCTAGAAAGACAAGAGGGGAACTATTAAGTGGCCTGTATTTACTATTTACCTAAGCTTACACACAACAACAAGATTAGATTAGATTACAGTAGAGTAAACACTTCAAGGCTGAAAATGGGCCATAACTCCTAGGTGGCAACCCCTCTAAACCTCCCCCCCACTCGCCCTCATCACTTCCGATCCCTTATTCTTCCTATTCCTTATTCTATTTCTAAATTTCTTCACTGATTTGCACTCAAGAACCCAGATCACTTCTTACCACCCGTCATTGAAACTTTTATTTATGATCCCCCCTCCCTCGGTATACTCCCTCTTGCAATCTGCTAAGGGTTTCCCCCAACCTCTTTTCCCCTTAGTTTGTATTGTATTGTATTGTATTGTATTCGCACTCTCAAGGACGTTAGAGAGTGACGTCACTTTCCAATGTGGCGGCCATGCTAGGTTAACTTCTCAGAGTGACATTGGCGGTATCGCTGGAACGTTGATCACTAATTAATTTGGTTCTAGCTGTTGTACTATTCATTTTGAAGGAAAAACTTATAGGAAAGCATATTTAGTTTACATGCCAATACTAATCATAAAGGTTATTTCAAAATTATAGACCCAGTAGTTTACTTGTTATAACAATTCACGCAAAGCATCGGAAAATGAGCAAATTCCTGATGGTTTTCTCAAATTCAATTGTCGAAAAACTAACGATCCGATTTGGATGAGAGTTCTTTAAGAATATGTACTAATAATGTGAGATAATAAACAAATAAACTTTCTAGGTAGAAAGTGTCCCGAACGAAAATTCATAGCATGCACAATATGCAAGGTGCAGCAGTTGGACCTCAAAAGCAACAGTTTGGGCTGTGAAACTACGCACCTTGCATGTTAGTGCATGCTATGAATTTTCGTTCGAGACACTTTTTATTTAAAAAGGTTATTTGTTTATTATCTCACATTGTTGGAACATATTCTTAAGGAACTCTCGTCAAAACCCGATCAGTGGTTTTTCGACAATGAAAGTTAAGAAAACAAGAAATTTGTTCATTTTCCGATTCTTTGCGTGAATTGTTATAACAATTGTAAACTACTGGGTCTATAATTTTGAAATAACTTTTATGACTATTAGTACATGTTAACTAAATACACTTTCTTATAAGTTTTTCCTAAAAGAGGTCGAGGGGTAGTCGACTGGCATTGGATGCGTCTGTAAGACGATTTGTATTTGATGATGATGATATTTGGGCTTTTACGTCCCATATTTTTGCAACGAGGCTAATCGAGACGATGAGTGGGTGATTATGAGGATGAAAAAATGCCACTTGACATTCATGCTCAAGCCAGGATTCGAATTTGGAACGCAGAGACCGCGTTTTACTAGACCAACGCCTAGGGCTGGGAGAAAACATTTCATTTTGAAACGTTTATTTTTTTTCACTTTGTCGCGTTTAAACGTAACACCCCTCCTTTTCACAACATGATTAAAAAATAGTTGTAACGTTTGCGAAAAAGAAATTCAACGAAATAACACGGGTGATTTATTATATTCATTGTTGACTATCTCAACCCTTTTGTGTCCAACTGTCCACAGTTATTTACCCCACACAACTAAACTATGCCTCGTTACTCGTCGCCCGAACTTGCCCCATCAGGAAATTCTGCGAGTTTGGATTTTGGGTGGGGGTGGCGGGGAGGGGGGGTTGCTCGAGCGGGATATAGAATCGCGGTTAAACGTTTATGACAATTTGTAGGCCTACACGTATATTTTTGCCCGGGCGTTTACACGACTCAGCCCTACCAACGCCTAATCGACCTCGGCCCACTGCGCCGGCGTTTTGTATTTGATCTTCACACACAAAATTTGAAAAGTCAATTACACGATTATTACAATGCTTTACTGCATTTTCACTAATAGGTCTTATCCTGAGGCCTAGGACAGGCGTAGGCCTAGGCCTACCCCAAGGACACAACAAGAATTTCTGTTCCTAAACCACTCACAAACTGCAATATGCTCTGGTGGGAAGTTAGAATGAAAATAATAATAACTTTACTTCTCCTATTTCTGCAATGCTAGCTATTGTATTGATAATCTGCAAGCTTGGTCCATTTGTCTAGGCCTACCAGATCTACTAATAACCTTGTAGGAGGAAGGAGCCTTAACCTTAAAATTAATTACGATAAAACTAAGATACTTATTTTATCATCTAGGCCTTTTATACACTAGTTTAAATACATACATATTTCTACTATCCATAATAAACGCTGTAGAAGCAATTGCATTGCACATTAATGTGTATGCTAATAAAATGCTTAGTTTAGCTGTCACACAATACTTCGCCATTGTTTTGACAGTTGACACCCTGTTGAATATCATTGGTTGACACCACCCACTTGCCAGCTGCTAACAGTATGACCAACTATGACAACCCAAACACATTAGTCTACTGTTTTTCAATCGGGTTGTTGGCAAGAGGAACGCGGTAACTTTAAATGAATCCCTACTTTTCGTATTATGCCACGATCAAAATACAGTTAGTCAAAAGAATAGGGGTATGATTTGTTCCTGGGCAGGCTTCAAAATTCAATCTGAATGTCAAGCTGTGACTAGCTCGATTCCAAATACAGTCGTGAAACTGGAATGGAAAGTAAAAAAGTGGTTCCACGGTCAATCGAACCCATGGCCTCCGGCCTCCCACTTCCACTTGCCATGCGAATACCCTGACTACAGATACGAGGTTTTATTATCTGTTGTTTGTGTGATTCCTATCGCAGCTGATTTTTTTTTTTTTTTACTCTTATTTTGTGTCTTATTGTGTCTTGAGTTTTTTTATCGCATGGTCCCTTTATTAAGAACGAAACCTAAAAATCTTGTTTGTCAACTAGCATCGCATTATCAGACTTCCAATCTATAATAATGGAAGTGTAATCATTATCTACCTTTCATTAGATTTAGCACATTACTTGAGATGGAGGCTCTTCGTCTGAATCTGCAAAAGCAACCCTATAAATAACCAAGTTGTCAAAATAATAATAATAATATTTTCATTATCATCACAATGTAGAATCTACACTTTTTTTTATGAAAAGCATGAATTCAGTTGCCAAAATGTTAACATTTTGATTGCAAATTAAAAATCGAAAAATGAATCTTTTTAGTCTTATTTTCTTTTCTATTTCGTGAAGAAGGTTCTATAATGTGTTTTTAAATAAGGGCATGACTCAAAAACCTCAGTGCAGTTTCGGGTGTCGGCTACTCGGTACTCGGCTGCAATGGTTAGCCAGTGTCCAGTGAGCCCACATATTCGCAGACCCATTGTTTTATGAACAATGGCCAGTAAGAGAAGCCTAAACGAGGGGTCCTTGTGCCTTCTCTCTCTCCATTCACTCCCTCTCCCTCGACGTCATATTATGTCCCACACCAAACATTCAAATTTCAATTTCATGTTGTATCGAAACGTGAAGAATTTGTTTGTCACAAGCAAAAACTAAAGGTCCGTCAGACCCTTTTCGGTAAACATTAAAGTCGACTTTAAACGAACATCGTACGCACACGTCTCCGCATCAGTGAGAAAAATAATGTACATCGTGAAATGTGTGCTTCTTGATAATTTATTATGATGATGATTTTTGATGATGATTATTAATTTATTTAAATAATAATAAAATAAATAAATAACATGCTAATCAATTATTGTTTGAAAGAACATTTTTAAGGTCAAGATATTTCCGATAATTCAAGAAATTGGTAGGACTGTGATGTGATTGTCGGTACTGTCAACAACCTGTCAACAGGTGCGCCGCCGCAGAGTAGGAGCATCAAGTATCAAGTTGAAGTGTTTTCAAATTGTATTTCGCGCCTTTTTATGATAAGTGCAAGGTGTAGAGCAATCGAACGAATTCAGGTCGGGGTACTCTTCATCTGTTTTAGAACGCTCATCTTCCAGGAAGTGACGTCAAAACGAGCCAGCAAATACAAAAGTCGATTTCCGTTTGGTCATCCGCTTGTCTGGCAACGGACATTGACCGACTTCATTCAGTACAATGGTAACAATTATGAATATGTCTGCTTTGTTTGCGTGTTCGAGATGTTTTTCCAGACACCCATTTGAGGAATTATCTGCCGGCCAACAATTATGCAAGGTATGTGGTGGTATTGTGCAATATTTGCTAGCATTGGTGTAGGTCTGGGTTCTATAAATGTCAGGTCGGCTCTGTGTCCCTCAATGCGTCACAGTTTTGGTTAAAAAATTGTATTTATCGCTTTTCTAAGTTTAATATGTGCAATTTTTGGAGGGACAGTTCATATTTCATTTGCATTTTATTTGATGAGGCCCGGCTTGGCGGAGGGAGAAGCTGAAAGTCTCATCTCTACTTTTGTTGTTCAGCTTATGTCAAATTTAACCTCACAATCTGTTTTTTTTTTCAGGAGTGTCGAGGCGCATTTCCTGTTGTGAAATGTACTTACTGTCGGTCAGAATTCCAACAAACAAAGTGAGTTAGAAATATAAGTTTAAGTACATTATATATTATAAATGCACAGTAGAGAAAGCACAAAATGTGCCCTAGGCCTAGGCCTAGGTCTAGGCTTATCATAGCCCCTAGGCCTAGGTCTTTAGATACACTAGGGCCTAGGCGTACGCCCTAGCTAGGCCCCAGAGTATGTTTACCAAGCAAACTGAGTCCGGACTTGCCAGTCATGGACTACGTATATCAGTACGCCAAGGCGCTTTGGCAGCAGCCGCTTTAATTTCAATCGGTAGGGATTCGCTCTGTATATCACGTCAATCTAAAGTTCCCTCATCCAAGCCGACTACGAATTCAGCCATTCACATCACAGGCCGTGGCTGCGCGCGCATCGCGGAGCCGCTTTGACGTGTACGGTGTATATCACGTAAATCAAAGTGAATTCTATCCTCCAACTTGCTTGCCATAGTGTATTGGATCGGAGTCGCCTTGAGGTAAATTCGACGTGTATACCAACTCTGCAACCGATTGGAACCAAGGCGGCTTCATCCTATGCGCGTTTAACTTGATTGATATACGTAGTCATGGTGGCCTAGCCTAGTCCTACGCCTGTAGTTCAGACTAGGGGCTAGGCCTAGATTTGCCTGACGAACACTTCGGTACCCACGAAGTGAGTCGGCTCGGTAAAGTCAACAAGCCAGCACACTGTCTGAACCGGGCTAAGCCTTAGTTGGTGTAGATGGCCATTATATTCATCACGTGATATCTATGCAATACGGTCTCGTAGCAACAACGACTACAGCCATTAGGCCTATGAATTATGTTTAACAAGTGCTGTCAACCTTGTAATGGATAAAACTATCCCTCATTTCTACAAACTGGCCTGTACTATTAGGCCTACATATATAACTACTATTTAGGCTTAATTTAGGCCGATGCCTTGCATTGCTCTTTTTATTGACTTGAACTATTGGTGGTTTTAATTATGGACTTGGGCCGTGGTCTTAACGGGGGGATGGGGAGACTGTACCTAAATCATGAGGTAGGGGGGTAAATTTTATTTTACGCTTGGTGGAAGCGTCTCTACTGGTTGACCAGATCTTACATGATGGCCTGATTAAGCCAAATGTGGGCATATGATAAAAAAAAAAAATTTATTATATTTCCTTCTCTTTCCTTTATTGTCAATTTTATTCATAATTTAGCTTAAAAAATTTATTGCATTTTACTTCAGGGCATTTTATTATTTTATTAGTTATTTTATGAATTGATACAAACATATATAGATGCCCACTTATTAAATCTTGGGGGGAGGGTTGCCTCTGCCACCGGGCTATAAGGCCCAGCCGCAGAAGAGAGAGCTACTACTACTACTAACTCATACGGACTGAATGTGCACAGGACAAACAGATACTGAACTGATGCGGTAGGTTTATATTGACTACTGAGTATATAGGTCTAGATATACTAGCAAATCTGGACTTGGCTCCTGTGATAAACGTGAGTCATTAGGCCTACTGATTTGCATATACCTGTTTATGCCCAGTTCATACAAAGTTGCACAGCATTGAGTTGCACCTCTAGCTGAGCTACCTTCTCAGATAAAGTGCACATCTGAGCGTCCATTCTTGACGACACCGTGGTTATTTGAGATGTGAGAGATTCCTTTTTTTTTCCTTCTTGTGCCAAGATGGCTTTTTCAGCCATTCTTTTGTCTTACTATCCAATATAAAACTGCTTCTTTTTCTGGCCTGCTCATATCATTGGGCAGGTAGTCAATAAAAACCTTGAGGGCAGCACATCTAAAAAGATGTGCCCTGTCTTGTACATCGGAGCTGCACAATTTACACGTTGCCGGTTCTTTGGAATCTCATTGTTTTCACTCAAGAGAGCCCTCATGGCCTCCAGAGTAACACCTTTGTTAGGCCCGGTTCCACCAAGCGTAAAACTTAAGTTTATTATTTTTAAACCTAGTTTAGATTGAAAAGACGTTCCACCACGACTAAACTTAAGTTTATCTCGAGTTTAAAATAAACCCAACCTCCGGTCCGGTTTAGATCTTTAACTACGACTCACCGCCAACACTATGCCCGAAATTTCGAATTTTCAAATATAACAAGCTGCGATACTAATGTTTTGATTTCGTCATTGGCTGTCAGTGTGTGTGCGACAAAATATGGTTATGTTGATGTGTCTGCCTTTTGTCATAGTTCTATTTTGTATGCTAACCCTATAATGGCAGGCTACGTGTCTGATGTGTCGTTTCCATCCGACGATGATGAGGAAATAATTAACTTTATTCAACGTCCAATGCGACGTACTCGAATCATAAAGAACTAGGCCTACCCGTTGGCATTACAGTCACAACGTTAAATCATAGCCTAGCTAATTTTAGTGTTCTACTGTAGCTCCTCCCAAGTTACTGTAGGCCAAGGCCTAGGGCTTCATTCTCTAGGGCCTAGGCTATCATATATAGCCAGCCTAGACCTAGGCCTACACCCAGCTAGGGCCTAGGCTAGACCCTAGCTCTTGCGTAACCTACACTAGGCCTAGACCCTGGCCCTTGCTCATAGGCTAAGCGTTCAGTTCACCCGCAATTGTCTCCCATATTTCCTCCTTCTCTTTCCGCGAACCAGAATCGGTGTTTTATTTTAGATTATTCTACGGTATTGCTCAACAATTTGTAATAATAGATTTTTTCTCTTTCACGCGAAAGTTGTTGCTTTTTCTCCATCTTTCTTCAGGTTATGTTTTGACAAGCTCCTCCCCGCTACAGTCCGCCATTAAAAAATGAATCACGTGATTGGAACAACCAATCACAGCCATTCTTACAAAATAAACTCGGCTTAGTTAACAATAGGCAAACAATTCGTGGTGGAACACGACATGGTTTAAACTCGAGTTTATAAATAAGCGTAGCTTTGTTAAACCCGAGTTTAAATCAGTTTGGTGGAACCGGGCCTTAGACATGCTGATTATCTTATAATAACCGTGTTATCGCTTGCATGCACACAATAACAAATTCAAATGTATAAAACAATGACTCAACAAATTGTCATGTCCCTGTTCGGGCGCCAAGTTGCATACTCCGGCTGGTAAGGGCGGGAAAGACAGGCAACAAATAAATACAGGACACAAAATATAGCTGAGATAGGAATATATTAAGATCTGCAACAGTATGATGAATTAATAGAATATAAATAACTGTGAAAAAATATACGAACGACGTGTACTGTCCTCAGTTGTCCCAAGCCTACGGCGACCAGGCAGTGACGTACCTCGCGTAGGCGGATGTAGCTCTTGGCAGTAGCTAGGCCCACTGCTGGACGGTGGCGGGGGATGGTATCAGGAGAAGGACGTGTACTGTCCTCAGTTGTCCCAAGCCTACGGCCACCAGGCAGTGACGTACCTCGCGTAGGCGGATGTAGCTCTTGGCAGTAGCTAGGCCCACTGCTGGACGGTGGCGGGGGATGGTATCAGGAGAATGACGTGTACTGTCCTCAGTTGTCCCAAGCCTACGGCCACCAGGCAGTGACGTACCTCGCGTAGGCGGATGTAGCTCTTGGCAGTAGCTAGGCCCACTGCTGGACGGTGGCGGGGGATGGTATCAGGAGGATGACGTGTACTGTCCTCAGTTGTCCCAAGCCTACGGCCACCAGGCAGTGACGTACCTCGCGTAGGCGGATGTAGCTCTTGGCAGTAGCTAGGCCCACTGCTGGACGGTGGCGGGAGATGGTATCAGGAGAAGGACGTGTACTGTCCTCAGTTGTCCCAAGCCTACGGCCACCAGGCAGTGACGTACCTCGCGTAGGCGGATGTAGCTCTTGGCAGTAGCTAGGCCCACTGCTGGACGGTGGCGGGGGATGGTATCAGGAGAAGGACGTGTACTGTCCTCAGTTGTCCCAAGCCTACGGCCACCAGGCAGTGACGTACCTCGCGTAGGCGGATGTAGCTCTTGGCAGTAGCTAGGCCCACTGCTGGACGGTGGCGGGGGATGGTATCAGGAGAATGACGTGTACTGTCCTTAGTTGTCCCAAGCCTACGGCCACCAGGCAGTGACGTACCTCGCGTAGGCGGATGTAGCTCTTGGCAGTAGCTAGGCCCACTGCTGGACGGTGGCGGGGGATGGTATCAGGAGAATGACGTGTACTGTCCTCAGTTGTCCCAAGCCTACGGTGACCAGGCAGTGACGTACCTCGCGTAGGCGGATGTAGCTCTTGGCAGTAGCTAGGCCCACTGCTGGACGGTGGCGGGGGATGGTATCAGGAGGATGACGTGTACTGTCCTCAGTTGTCCCAAGCCTACGGCCACCAGGCAGTGACGTACCTCGCGTAGGCGGATGTAGCTCTTGGCAGTAGCTAGGCCCACTGCTGGACGGTGGCGGGGGATGGTATCAGGAGAATGACGTGTACTGTCCTCAGTTGTCCCAAGCCTACGGCCACCAGGCAGTGACGTACCTCGCGTAGGCGGATGTAGCTCTTGGCAGTAGCTAGGCCCACTGCTGGACGGTGGCGGGAGATGGTATCAGGAGGATGACGTGTACTGTCCTCAGTTGTCCCAAGCCTACGGCCACCAGGCAGTGACGTACCTCGCGTAGGCGGATGTAGCTCTTGGCAGTAGCTAGGCCCACTGCTGGACGGTGGCGGGGGATGGTATCAGGAGAAGGACGTGTACTGTCCTCAGTTGTCCCAAGCCTACGGCCACCAGGCAGTGACGTACCTCACGTAGGCGGATGTAGCTCTTGGCAGTAGCTAGGCCCACTGCTGGACGGTGGCGGGAAATGGTATCAGGAGAAGGACGTGTACTGTCCTCAGTTGTCCCAAGCCTACGGCCACCAGGCAGTGACGTACCTCGCGTAGGCGGATGTAGCTCTTGGCAGTAGCTAGGCCCACTGCTGGACGGTGGCCGGGGATGGTATCAGGAGAAGGACGTGTACTGTCCTCAGTTGTCCCAAGCCTACGGCCACCAGGCAGTGACGTACCTCGCGTAGGCGGATGTAGCTCTTGGCAGTAGCTAGGCCCACTGCTGGACGGTGGCGGGGGATGGTATCAGGAGAAGGACGTGTACTGTCCTCAGTTGTCCCAAGCCTACGGCCACCAGGCAGTGACGTACCTCGCGTAGGCGGATGTAGCTCTTGGCAGTAGCTAGGCCCACTGCTGGACGGTGGCGGGGGATGGTATCAGGAGAAGGACGTGTACTGTCCTCAGTTGTCCCAAGCCTACGGCCACCAGGCAGTGACGTACCTCGCGTAGGCGGATGTAGCTCTTGGCAGTAGCTAGGCCCACTGCTGGACGGTGGCGGGGGATGGTATCAGGAGAATGACGTGTACTGTCCTCAGTTGTCCCAAGCCTACGGCCACCAGGCAGTGACGTACCTCGCGTAGGCGGATGTAGCTCTTGGCAGTAGCTAGGCCCACTGCTGGACGGTGGCGGGGGATGGTATCAGGAGAAGGACGTGTACTGTCCTCAGTTGTCCCAAGCCTACGGCCACCAGGCAGTGACGTACCTCGCGTAGGCGGATGTAGCTCTTGGCAGTAGCTAGGCCCACTGCTGGACGATGGCGGCGGATGGTATCAGGAGAAGGACGTGTACTGTCCTCAGTTGTCCCAAGCCTACGGCCACCAGGCAGTGACGTACCTCGCGTAGGCGGATGTAGCTCTTGGCAGTAGCTAGGCCCACTGCTGGACGGTGGCGGGGGATGGTATCAGGAGAAGGACGTGTACTGTCCTCAGTTGTCCCAAGCCTACGGCCACCAGGCAGTGACGTACCTCGCGTAGGCGGATGTAGCTCTTGGCAGTAGCTAGGCCCACTGCTGGACGGTGGCGGCGGATGGTATCAGGAGGATGACGTGTACTGTCCTCAGTTGTCCCAAGCCTACGGCGACCAGGCAGTGACGTACCTCGCGTAGGCGGATGTAGCTCTTGGCAGTAGCTAGGCCCACTGCTGGACGGTGGCGGGGGATGGTATCAGGAGAAGGACGTGTACTGTCCTCAGTTGTCCCAAGCCTACGGCCACCAGGCAGTGACGTACCTCGCGTAGGCGGATGTAGCTCTTGGCAGTAGCTAGGCCCACTGCTGGACGGTGGCGGGGGATGGTATCAGGAGAAGGACGTGTACTGTCCTCAGTTGTCCCAAGCCTACGGCCACCAGGCAGTGACGTACCTCGCGTAGGCGGATGTAGCTCTTGGCAGTAGCTAGGCCCACTGCTGGACGATGGCGGCGGATGGTATCAGGAGAAGGACGTGTACTGTCCTCAGTTGTCCCAAGCCTACGGCCACCAGGCAGTGACGTACCTCGCGTAGGCGGATGTAGCTCTTGGCAGTAGCTAGGCCCACTGCTGGACGGTGGCGGGGGATGGTATCAGGAGAAGGACGTGTACTGTCCTCAGTTGTCCCAAGCCTACGGCCACCAGGCAGTGACGTACCTCGCGTAGGCGGATGTAGCTCTTGGCAGTAGCTAGGCCCACTGCTGGACGGTGGCGGGGGATGGTATCAGGAGAAGGACGTGTACTGTCCTCAGTTGTCCCAAGCCTACGGCCACCAGGCAGTGACGTCCCTCGCGTAGGCGGATGTAGCTCTTGGCAGTAGCTAGGCCCACTGCTGGACGGTGGCGGGGGATGGTATCAGGAGAAGGACGTGTACTGTCCTCAGTTGTCCCAAGCCTACGGCCACCAGGCAGTGACGTCCCTCGCGTAGGCGGATGTAGCTCTTGGCAGTAGCTAGGCCCACTGCTGGACGGTGGCGGGGGATGGTATCAAGAGAAGGACGTGTACTGTCCTCAGTTGTCCCAAGCCTACGGCCACCAGGCAGTGACGTACCTCGCGTAGGCGGATGTAGCTCTTGGCAGTAGCTAGGCCCACTGCTGGACGGTGGCGGGGGATGGTATCAGGAGAAGGACGTGTACTGTCCTCAGTTGTCCCAAGCCTACGGCCACCAGGCAGTGACGTACCTCGCGTAGGCGGATGTAGCTCTTGGCAGTAGCTAGGCCCACTGCTGGACGGTGGCGGGGGATGGTATCAGGAGGAGGACGTGTACTGTCCTCAGTTGTCCCAAGCCTACGGCCACCAGGCAGTGACGTACCTCGCGTAGGCGGATGTAGCTCTTGGCAGTAGCTAGGCCCACTGCTGGACGGTGGCGGGGGATGGTATCAGGAGAAGGACGTGTACTGTCCTCAGTTGTCCCAAGCCTACGGCCACCAGGCAGTGACGTACCTCGCGTAGGCGGATGTAGCTCTTGGCAGTAGCTAGGCCCACTGCTGGACGGTGGCGGGGGATGGTATCAGGAGAAGGACGTGTACTGTCCTCAGTTGTCCCAAGCCTACGGCCACCAGGCAGTGACGTACCTCGCGTAGGCGGATGTAGCTCTTGGCAGTAGCTAGGCCCACTGCTGGACGGTGGCGGGGGATGGTATCAGGAGAATGACGTGTACTGTCCTCAGTTGTCCCAAGCCTACGGCCACCAGGCAGTGACGTACCTCGCGTAGGCGGATGTAGCTCTTGGCAGTAGCTAGGCCCACTGCTGGACGGTGGCGGGGGATGGTATCAGGAGGATGACGTGTACTGTCCTCAGTTGTCCCAAGCCTACGGCCACCAGGCAGTGACGTACCTCGCGTAGGCGGATGTAGCTCTTGGCAGTAGCTAGGCCCACTGCTGGACGGTGGCGGCGGATGGTATCAGGAGAAGGACGTGTACTGTCCTCAGTTGTCCCAAGCCTACGGCCACCAGGCAGTGACGTTCCTCGCGTAGGCGGATGTAGCTCTTGGCAGTAGCTAGGCCCACTGCTGGACGGTGGCGGGGGATGGTATCAGGAGAAGGACGTGTACTGTCCTCAGTTGTCCCAAGCCTACGGCCACCAGGCAGTGACGTACCTCGCGTAGGCGGATGTAGCTCTTGGCAGTAGCTAGGCCCACTGCTGGACGGTGGCGGGGGATGGTATCAGGAGAAGGACGTGTACTGTCCTCAGTTGTCCCAAGCCTACGGCCACCAGGCAGTGACGTACCTCGCGTAGGCGGATGTAGCTCTTGGCAGTAGCTAGGCCCACTGCTGGACGGTGGCGGGGGATGGTATCAGGAGAAGGACATGTACTGTCCTCAGTTGTCCCAAGCCTACGGCGACCAGGCAGTGACGTACCTCGCGTAGGCGGATGTAGCTCTTGGCAGTAGCTAGGCCCACTGCTGGACGGTGGCGGGGGATGGTATCAGGAGAAGGACGTGTACTGTCCTCAGTTGTCCCAAGCCTACGGCGACCAGGCAGTGACGTTCCTCGCGTAGGCGGATGTAGCTCTTGGCAGTAGCTAGGCCCACTGCTGGACGGTGGCGGGGGATGGTATCAGGAGAAGGACATGTACTGTCCTCAGTTGTCCCAAGCCTACGGCCACCAGGCAGTGACGTACCTCGCGTAGGCAGATGTAGCTCTTGGCAGTAGCTAGGCCCACTGCTGGACGGTGGCGGGGGATGGTATCAGGAGAAGGACGTGTACTGTCCTCAGTTGTCCCAAGCCTACGGCGACCAGGCAGTGACGTTCCTCGCGTAGGCGGATGTAGCTCTTGGCAGTAGCTAGGCCCACTGCTGGACGGTGGCGGGGGATGGTATCAGGAGAAGGACGTGTACTGTCCTCAGTTGTCCCAAGCCTACGGCGACCAGGCAGTGACGTACCTCGCGTAGGCGGATGTAGCTCTTGGCAGTAGCTAGGCCCACTGCTGGACGGTGGCGGGGGATGGTATCAGGAGAAGGACGTGTACTGTCCTCAGTTGTCCCAAGCCTACGGCGACCAGGCAGTGACGTTCCTCGCGTAGGCGGATGTAGCTCTTGGCAGTAGCTAGGCCCACTGCTGGACGGTGGCGGGGGATGGTATCAGGAGAAGGACGTGTACTGTCCTCAGTTGTCCCAAGCCTACGGCGACCAGGCAGTGACGTACCTCGCGTAGGCGGATGTAGCTCTTGGCAGTAGCTAGGCCCACTGCTGGACGGTGGCGGGGGATGGTATCAGGAGAAGGACGTGTACTGTCCTCAGTTGTCCCAAGCCTACGGCCACCAGGCAGTGACGTACCTCGCGTAGGCGGATGTAGCTCTTGGCAGTAGCTAGGCCCACTGCTGGACGGTGGCGGGGGATGGTATCAGGAGGATGACGTGTACTGTCCTCAGTTGTCCCAAGCCTACGGCGACCAGGCAGTGACGTACCTCGCGTAGGCGGATGTAGCTCTTGGCAGTAGCTAGGCCCACTGCTGGACGGTGGCGGGGGATGGTATCAGGAGAAGGACGTGTACTGTCCTCAGTTGTCCCAAGCCTACGGCCACCAGGCAGTGACGTACCTCGCGTAGGCGGATGTAGCTCTTGGCAGTAGCTAGGCCCACTGCTGGACGGTGGCGGGGGATGGTATCAGGAGAAGGACGTGTACTGTCCTCAGTTGTCCCAAGCCTACGGCCACCAGGCAGTGACGTTCCTCGCGTAGGCGGATGTAGCTCTTGGCAGTAGCTAGGCCCACTGCTGGACGGTGGCGGGGGATGGTATCAGGAGAAGGACGTGTACTGTCCTCAGTTGTCCCAAGCCTACGGCCACCAGGCAGTGACGTACCTCACGTAGGCGGATGTAGCTCTTGGCAGTAGCTAGGCCCACTGCTGGACGGTGGCGGCGGATGGTATCAGGAGGATGACGTGTACTGTCCTCAGTTGTCCCAAGCCTACGGCCACCAGGCAGTGACGTACCTCGCGTAGGCGGATGTAGCTCTTGGCAGTAGCTAGGCCCACTGCTGGACGGTGGCGGGGGATGGTATCAGGAGAAGGACGTGTACTGTCCTCAGTTGTCCCAAGCCTACGGCCACCAGGCAGTGACGTACCTCGCGTAGGCAGATGTAGCTCTTGGCAGTAGCTAGGCCCACTGCTGGACGGAGGCGGGGGATGGTATCAGGAGAAGGACGTGTACTGTCCTCAGTTGTCCCAAGCCTACGGCCACCAGGCAGTGACGTACCTCGCGTAGGCGGATGTAGCTCTTGGCAGTAGCTAGGCCCACTGCTGGACGGAGGCGGGGGATGGTATCAGGAGAAGGACGTGTACTGTCCTCAGTTGTCCCAAGCCTACGGCCACCAGGCAGTGACGTACCTCGCGTAGGCAGATGTAGCTCTTGGCAGTAGCTAGGCCCACTGCTGGACGGTGGCGGGGGATGGTATCAGGAGAAGGACGTGTACTGTCCTCAGTTGTCCCAAGCCTACGGCCACCAGGCAGTGACGTACCTCGCGTAGGCGGATGTAGCTCTTGGCAGTAGCTAGGCCCACTGCTGGACGGTGGCGGGGGATGGTATCAGGAGGATGACGTGTACTGTCCTCAGTTGTCCCAAGCCTACGGCCACCAGGCAGTGACGTACCTCGCGTAGGCAGATGTAGCTCTTGGCAGTAGCTAGGCCCACTGCTGGACGGTGGCGGGGGATGGTATCAGGAGGATGACGTGTACTGTCCTCAGTTGTCCCAAGCCTACGGCCACCAGGCAGTGACGTACCTCGCGTAGGCAGATGTAGCTCTTGGCAGTAGCTAGGCCCACTGCTGGACGGTGGCGGGGGATGGTATCAGGAGGATGACGTGTACTGTCCTCAGTTGTCCCAAGCCTACGGCCACCAGGCAGTGACGTACCTCGCGTAGGCGGATGTAGCTCTTGGCAGTAGCTAGGCCCACTGCTGGACGGTGGCGGGGGATGGTATCAGGAGAAGGACGTGTACTGTCCTCAGTTGTCCCAAGCCTACGGCGACCAGGCAGTGACGTTCCTCGCGTAGGCGGATGTAGCTCTTGGCAGTAGCTAGGCCCACTGCTGGACGGTGGCGGGGGATGGTATCAGGAGAAGGACGTGTACTGTCCTCAGTTGTCCCAAGCCTACGGCCACCAGGCAGTGACGTACCTCACGTAGGCGGATGTAGCTCTTGGCAGTAGCTAGGCCCACTGCTGGACGGTGGCGGGGGATGGTATCAGGAGAAGGACATGTACTGTCCTCAGTTGTCCCAAGCCTACGGCCACCAGGCAGTGACGTACCTCGCGTAGGCAGATGTAGCTCTTGGCAGTAGCTAGGCCCACTGCTGGACGGTGGCGGGGGATGGTATCAGGAGAAGGACGTGTACTGTCCTCAGTTGTCCCAAGCCTACGGCGACCAGGCAGTGACGTACCTCGCGTAGGCGGATGTAGCTCTTGGCAGTAGCTAGGCCCACTGCTGGACGGTGGCGGGGGATGGTATCAGGAGAAGGACGTGTACTGTCCTCAGTTGTCCCAAGCCTACGGCCACCAGGCAGTGACGTACCTCGCGTAGGCGGATGTAGCTCTTGGCAGTAGCTAGGCCCACTGCTGGACGGTGGCGGCGGATGGTATCAGGAGAAGGACGTGTACTGTCCTCAGTTGTCCCAAGCCTACGGCCACCAGGCAGTGACGTACCTCACGTAGGCGGATGTAGCTCTTGGCAGTAGCTAGGCCCACTGCTGGACGGTGGCGGCGGATGGTATCAGGAGAAGGACGTGTACTGTCCTCAGTTGTCCCAAGCCTACGGCCACCAGGCAGTGACGTACCTCGCGTAGGCGGATGTAGCTCTTGGCAGTAGCTAGGCCCACTGCTGGACGGTGGCGGGGGATGGTATCAGGAGAAGGACGTGTACTGTCCTCAGTTGTCCCAAGCCTACGGCCACCAGGCAGTGACGTACCTCGCGTAGGCGGATGTAGCTCTTGGCAGTAGCTAGGCCCACTGCTGGACGGTGGCGGGGGATGGTATCAGGAGAAGGACGTGTACTGTCCTCAGTTGTCCCAAGCCTACGGCCACCAGGCAGTGACGTTCCTCGCGTAGGCGGATGTAGCTCTTGGCAGTAGCTAGGCCCACTGCTGGACGGTGGCGGGGGATGGTATCAGGAGAAGGACGTGTACTGTCCTCAGTTGTCCCAAGCCTACGGCCACCAGGCAGTGACGTACCTCACGTAGGCGGATGTAGCTCTTGGCAGTAGCTAGGCCCACTGCTGGACGGTGGCGGGGGATGGTATCAGGAGAAGGACATGTACTGTCCTCAGTTGTCCCAAGCCTACGGCCACCAGGCAGTGACGTACCTCGCGTAGGCAGATGTAGCTCTTGGCAGTAGCTAGGCCCACTGCTGGACGGTGGCGGGGGATGGTATCAGGAGAAGGACGTGTACTGTCCTCAGTTGTCCCAAGCCTACGGCGACCAGGCAGTGACGTACCTCGCGTAGGCGGATGTAGCTCTTGGCAGTAGCTAGGCCCACTGCTGGACGGTGGCGGGGGATGGTATCAGGAGAAGGACGTGTACTGTCCTCAGTTGTCCCAAGCCTACGGCCACCAGGCAGTGACGTACCTCGCGTAGGCGGATGTAGCTCTTGGCAGTAGCTAGGCCCACTGCTGGACGGTGGCGGCGGATGGTATCAGGAGAAGGACGTGTACTGTCCTCAGTTGTCCCAAGCCTACGGCCACCAGGCAGTGACGTACCTCACGTAGGCGGATGTAGCTCTTGGCAGTAGCTAGGCCCACTGCTGGACGGTGGCGGCGGATGGTATCAGGAGAAGGACGTGTACTGTCCTCAGTTGTCCCAAGCCTACGGCCACCAGGCAGTGACGTACCTCGCGTAGGCGGATGTAGCTCTTGGCAGTAGCTAGGCCCACTGCTGGACGGTGGCGGGGGATGGTATCAGGAGAAGGACGTGTACTGTCCTCAGTTGTCCCAAGCCTACGGCCACCAGGCAGTGACGTACCTCGCGTAGGCGGATGTAGCTCTTGGCAGTAGCTAGGCCCACTGCTGGACGGTGGCGGGGGATGGTATCAGGAGAAGGACGTGTACTGTCCTCAGTTGTCCCAAGCCTACGGCCACCAGGCAGTGACGTTCCTCGCGTAGGCGGATGTAGCTCTTGGCAGTAGCTAGGCCCACTGCTGGACGGTGGCGGGGGATGGTATCAGGAGAAGGACGTGTACTGTCCTCAGTTGTCCCAAGCCTACGGCCACCAGGCAGTGACGTACCTCACGTAGGCGGATGTAGCTCTTGGCAGTAGCTAGGCCCACTGCTGGACGGTGGCGGCGGATGGTATCAGGAGGATGACGTGTACTGTCCTCAGTTGTCCCAAGCCTACGGCCACCAGGCAGTGACGTACCTCGCGTAGGCGGATGTAGCTCTTGGCAGTAGCTAGGCCCACTGCTGGACGGTGGCGGGGGATGGTATCAGGAGAAGGACGTGTACTGTCCTCAGTTGTCCCAAGCCTACGGCCACCAGGCAGTGACGTACCTCGCGTAGGCGGATGTAGCTCTTGGCAGTAGCTAGGCCCACTGCTGGACGGTGGCGGGGGATGGTATCAGGAGAAGGACATGTACTGTCCTCAGTTGTCCCAAGCCTACGGCCACCAGGCAGTGACGTACCTCGCGTAGGCGGATGTAGCTCTTGGCAGTAGCTAGGCCCACTGCTGGACGGTGGCGGGGGATGGTATCAGGAGAAGGACGTGTACTGTCCTCAGTTGTCCCAAGCCTACGGCCACCAGGCAGTGACGTACCTCGCGTAGGCGGATGTAGCTCTTGGCAGTAGCTAGGCCCACTGCTGGACGGTGGCGGGGGATGGTATCAGGAGAAGGACGTGTACTGTCCTCAGTTGTCCCAAGCCTACGGCCACCAGGCAGTGACGTACCTCGCGTAGGCGGATGTAGCTCTTGGCAGTAGCTAGGCCCACTGCTGGACGGTGGCGGGGGATGGTATCAGGAGAAGGACGTGTACTGTCCTCAGTTGTCCCAAGCCTACGGCCACCAGGCAGTGACGTACCTCACGTAGGCGGATGTAGCTCTTGGCAGTTGCTAGGCCCACTGCTGGACGGTGGCGGGGGATGGTATCAGGAGAAGGACGTGTACTGTCCTCAGTTGTCCCAAGCCTACGGCCACCAGGCAGTGACGTACCTCGCGTAGGCGGATGTAGCTCTTGGCAGTAGCTAGGCCCACTGCTGGACGGTGGCGGGGGATGGTATCAGGAGAAGGACATGTACTGTCCTCAGTTGTCCCAAGCCTACGGCCACTAGGCAGTGACGTACCTCGCGTAGGCGGATGTAGCTCTTGGCAGTAGCTAGGCCCACTGCTGGACGGTGGCGGGGGATGGTATCAGGAGAAGGACGTGTACTGTCCTCAGTTGTCCCAAGCCTACGGCCACCAGGCAGTGACGTACCTCGCGTAGGCGGATGTAGCTCTTGGCAGTAGCTAGGCCCACTGCTGGACGGTGGCGGGGGATGGTATCAGGAGAATGACGTAGATACAGTATCGGTGACGCATTTACACAGTTTTGCACGGCAAATGGTACACCGAAACACGTATACAGTAATACGGTTCAACAGTATATCACACGTATCACGTGTGAGAACAGCACCAACCCAATATGTTGTTACGTCGTGACGTAGCTGCGAGGTGACTCTCACCCTTTCCACGACGGAACTGCCGTCCCAGCCCTCGATGGCTGTTGCCACATGGTTCGGGCGGGAAAAAATGCCTCTTGACGTATTACATAATATTATAAAATTAAAAGCATATTAGAAATAATGTAGAAAACCAATTACTGGTACACACAGTTACATGATAAGTTGCAGATCCGTAAACTATAACTAGTGAATATAAATTGGAATACAATTAAGTAATACAAAATACAAATAATAAGAATGTGTAGGTATGGCAATGCAGTAACATCCTCACTTGCAAACATAAATAAAGGGAAAATAATACAGAAATGAGGTGGAAGAGGGAGAGGTCAGGGTGCTGGCCAGCCTGAGCCACTTTAGTAGTCTGTGTAGGGAAGTGCGTTTGTGGCGTCATAATATCATAAATACCGGGTAACAGAAGGTTGAGTTTTATGGTTTTATTGCCCAAATCGCTCGAAGTTGAGCGTTACATAGGGATGTGCGTGCAAGAGTGTCAAACCCGAATTTCCAGGCACTTACGCCTTCTCTTAGGACTGACTGTATTAGAGGGGAGAACATGGAGTGGCGAGGATATAAAGAAGGCAGTGAGGATTAGGGATGGGATAGTGTACACATTTATTGTTTTCATTTAAAAATAATATATATTAAATGCATGGACCTGTGCAGGCCGCCCACACAGAGTTAATAAACTGTGTGTGACCGGCCACAGCGTCGACGGCTCGTCGCACAACCAACATCGCACACGAAATGCATGTGTACAACGCACGTCCTAATTCACGTGAAAAATCTATTGGGTAGGCAGCAGGCACGAACGTGTACACGCCTTTCACAGAGAGAGGTTACACGTTTACTGTAAAAACACACGTTTTTGCCCATTCCCTAGTGAGGATGTGGATGTATAAGGGGGCAGATAGTGAAATAATAAAGGAGCTAGTAGGGAAATACGACAGGTGGAGGAGGAAAGGGAGAGGAGAAAATCAGCTTAGGAAAGGATTTGTGAAGGTATATGTATTACAGTATGTATAGAGGCAAGTAAGAGAAGACCCACACACTCTACAATAAGAAGATGCAGAGTGTAAAGAGGGGCAGGTGAGCATATCAGAGGTACAAGATAACAGAGGAGAAAGAGGAAGACAGAGACTGCGAAATGAGTTGAGAGCGAGAGAGAGAGCGCTAAATGCATTGAAGAAGTTGAAGTGGGAGGAGTAGGCATACACAGGGCTGCCACTTGCCACTATTTTCCACTATTTTGCCACTTTTTTTTAGTAAGCCACTTTTTTGCCACTTTTTTCTTGAATTTTGCTTAAAAGCCACTAATTTGCCACTTGTTTAAAGGTTTTGATTCAGATTGTTTAAAAATTCAGTATTTTATCATTTATTTATACAGAACTATTCCAATACATTACGTGTAGTCACTAAAATTGTGTAATTTTTTTCCCGAGACTAGCTGTACAAAATGTGTATACATTGCAACTGTATTCCACTTAGTTCAAATTGTCCCGCCTGTTTCAAAGCCTTCTTAATTGTGCTATATTTAGGCTCTACTAGTTGTTTTGAGGTTGGCATGACCTCTTGAGCATGTTGTGTTGGTAATATGCCATGTCAGTGTTGCCAGATGGAGGGAAATTTCCCACGGCGAGGGAAAATTTGGGTCTTAAAATTCGAGTGGGAATTAAGGGAATTTTTGTGACAAAGTGGGAAATTTTCCAAACCCCAAAATTCCACCAAAAATACCAAAATTCTTCCTAAAATCGCGTATTAAATACGCGTTTTAAGCCATCAAACTTAATACAATACTAAAAAAAAAAAACGCCTTCGGCGAATAGGCCTCCGGCGGCTGGGGCCTGACGTTATATGACGGTAAATAATTTATATATGCTACTATTTTGCCACTATTTTTTAAATATTTGGCCACTTAACTGCCACTTTTTTACTTAATGTAGGCCACTATTTCCTCTATTTTTGGTGTGAGCAGTGAGTGGCAGCCCTGCCTACATGAAGGGGACAAACAGGGTAGTTGGAACATGATGTTCAGGTAGGCTATGTCAGAGATAAGAAAAGTGCATGGGGGAGCTTTCAAAACTAGTAGTGAGAGATGGGACTGGTAGGGAATACTAAATGCATCCATGCAGGATAGGTAGAGAAAGAGGTCTGGGAGAGAGAAGGTAGGGGCAGGGAGCCGCTTGGCATGGGAATAGCCCGGGGGGGGGGGGGGGCGTGGTCTACAGGGGCCCAGTTTCTAGACTGCCCTGAGTTGGAAATCTATCTGAATTGACCAGTTTCATCAACAGCGCTGCGGCGAGTTTTGGAAGCTCGCATATGACATAGTTAACATTGAAGACGTAGGTGAAAAACCACATATCTCGCTCTAGCTACGAAAATAATTTTTTTAGTGGGAGACTTATTTGAAAGCGTTTATAGGAACTACAATTCTACGTATTTCGAAAGTATTACGAAAAATCTGCATGCAGCGATGAGGGAGTTATTGATCGTAAATGATCTTCTTGCGTGTGGCTGCTGCGGGAATCTCGCCTCTAAGGCGTGACCTTCTGTCGTATGAGCAGGCTGGGCCGTCGCTGATGCGCATAAGGTCGACTAGCGAGATTTGAGTGTGATGCACATTTCAAACGAACAAGCCGCGCCAAGAAACCGTTGTACAACTAGCAAATATGAAAATAGAACCTATCAACACGCTCATTGGATCTGATAGATTGGCGAATAGTGTACATCACCAAGCAAGTGTATTTTTTTCTTACGGATGATTTCTTAATATGACAAACTGGTAATATAGCACTGAATTTAACATTCCGCCTCGATATGTTTATCACTTATTTGTATAATTCATTTTTTAATAAATGCTGTATACATAGCCTACCAGACGTTTGTGAGAAGTTTAAAAATAATGAATAATTACACTTCATTTGTATATGAATTACAAATCCCGAACCTAATATTGCATTTAAGTCAACTTGACGCACCGATCTGTCAGATCCAATGAGCGTGGTTCTATTTTCATATTTGCTAGTTGTACAACGGTTTCTTGGCGCGGCTTGTTCGTTTGAAATGTGCATCTCACTCAAATCTCGCTAGTCGACCTTATGCGCATCAGCGAGGGCCCAGCCTGCTCATACGACAGAAGGTCACGCCTTAGAGGCGAGATTCCCGCAGCAGCCACACGCAAGAAGATCATTTACGATCAATAACTCCCTCATCGCTGCATGTAGATTTTTCGTAATACTTTCGAAATACGTAGAATTGTAGTTCCTATAAACGCCTTCAAATAAGTCTCCCGCTAAAAAAATTATTTTCGTAGCTAGAGCGAGATAAGTGGTTTTTCGCCTGTGTCTTCAATGTTATCTATGTCATATGCGAGCTTACAAAACTCACCGCAGCGCTGTTAAGGAAACTGGTCAATTGTTTATAAGCTTCGATAACTCATACAAAATTCCTACGAAAAATTATTAAATTAATAATTGCCGGTGCAGATCGTCTTGATTCAGTCGGGTTCAAGAAACGAGATTGTAAATCTTGTGTCTATATAACTATAGTTTCAAAATACTTTGTATTCCACTTTGTTTGTTCTGTAAACGGCATTGATGATTTGTTTCCAACACTACCAGTTACTGTTGGAAGTTCAGAATGCTCATTTTCAAAATTGATATTAATGCATGGGATGAGAACACTTTCGATCGAAAATCACTCAGAAGAAGTATACACTATAATTATATACAGTATTACAATCACCTAATCAATTCTTTTGCTATCGGGTAAGTTCGGAATTGGAAGTTCTAAATCAATGGCTGTACAAATTGAAAATTTCGTCCCAGATCCCAGTTTTCATTATTGTTGCTCTTCAGGTAAAAAAAAAAGTGTTTAGAAAAAGCCGCCCGGTCAGGGCGTAGAAAAGAGGACGTATCTGGCTTTAACCGGAGGTATTTTCATTTCATTTCATTTCATTTCTTAGCTGTATAACCACAATACAAGATTTTATGTACATTGTCAAGATGGGTTAAATATTACATCATAAGGTCATATAGGCCTAGAAGTCATTGTATGGCTTATAGCTTGGTTCCTTGACCGGTGAACTCGGCTACATCATAATATTGCTCCGCTTTCAGAAACATGGTTATTTTGCGTTTGAATGTTCGTATATCTGGGGAGTCTTTGATCTCGTCTGGAAGCTTGTTGTAGAGTCTACGACCTGACTGTAGAATCCCATGATAAGCCAAGCTCAGCTTGCAGTATTTGTGCTGTAATTTGGTGGATCCTCGATTGTTGTATTGGTGGCTAGCCGCTTGGAATGGAACAGGTGAAGGTTTTCCCTGGTGAACATGCACACTTGTCGGATGTATAAGCACGTACCCTAACCCTATTTCTGTGCAACGTGAGACCAACCCTCGACAATTGTAGTTGAAACCTACTCGCCAACAATGTCAATGAACTCGCCGTCGAACCGCGGGGGGGTGGAGGGGGGGCAAGGCCCCCCCCCCCCCCAGCGCCGCAGGCGAAATTTTTTTTTAGGTGAATTCTAACGACGTTTTTAGACACTAGAGTTAATTTTTAAGAGTAATTTGAATGGTCTAATTAAGGTATGTTTACTATCATTTGAGAAAACTGATATTTTTAATCGTATCAGATTCCTTCTTAAACATAACATTACACAAATCAGCATATTTATTTACATTACTAGTGGCATAATATTTCAATCTAAAAACATATTTGTACAAATGACTCACAGTAATGTTTATGAAGTGTCGTATTTCTTCACAGCTCACTCCAGTTCTTGTGTGTGATTTACAAGTTGCCGCTGTCACCCTCCACACCTTTCTGCCTTTGACGGCTATGCCCGCCGACATGCCTTTGACCCGGGGAGGTAAAATACCACGCGTCTAGGGCCTTGCTAGGGTCGTACTTGTTGATGGGAGGTCCATTCACAGCAATTTGTAACAAATCTGCCAGTGTCGAATTGTCTAATGACAGTCTTTGTTTGTGTTTTATTCTATTTACGTAGCTAAAGCCACGTTCACACAAACTTGTTGACACTGCCGTGCACGCGGTGGCTTGTATCAGTTTCCGCAAATTAGAAAAACGCGAAGGATAGTTCTCAAGTTTTTTTAAATAGCCTTTAATTTGCAGATTCTGTCCTTGTTCCCGAATGATGCATTTAAATTCAATCCACTCTGAAATAAGTTGACTGCTTATACCGTCAATGGGTGATTCCAGGTCAAATGAGTAAATGAGTTTTTGGGTACCATCTCTGATTTGAATGAAACTTGGTATACTCACTGGCACTATGACTGCCAGTTACAGTATTTTTTTTTTAGATTTTTTGGGGAACCAGCTCCAAAGTTATAAGGGGTCAAACATTTGACCCCAAATGACCCTATTCGCGTACTGCCGCAGCATTTGGCATCATAACTTCTTGCCAAATTAAGCTACAGACCTGTGTTATAGCTCTTTTTAAAGCTATTGATTAGGCCTTTCCATACCATGGTATTGCCATGCACTTAAAACATAAATATTGGTTGAAATAAGTATATACATTCTTGTGAGGTCAAAGGTCAATTGCATAAATGCTCCATCTTGGATTTCAATGAAATATTTATTTTTTATTCTTAACATAACTAGAAACATTTCCTGAATGTTTCAAGGTGCTATCTTGATGAGTCTTGGAGAAATTAATTTGTTTGTACAATTGTATGGTAAAACATTGACTGCAACAACTGTTCAATTAGTCAAGGATGTATATATATGAAGACGATGCCATTGAGATGCCTGGTATGAAAGACACTGTGTCAGTGAAAGAAGGTAACAAGAGGGTAATCCACCAGAAGAGACTTGTTAAATAATCTGATTCTGAAAGAAACCTACGAATTAATCAAAAACAAAACCCAGAGACTAAAATTGTTTTTTCCAAATTTGCTGAGCTACTGCCAAAATACTGTGTTTTGCTAGGTTGAGCAGGAACACATTCTGTGTGTGTTTGTAGTTTGTACAATACACCAGAATGTCAAACTGATGATTTTGGGAGCGAAACTACTGTCATTTGCTGACCGGAAATTTAAAAGGTATCACCAAATTTTAGAAAATATGATGTGCTCATCACCTGGGCCAATCTGCCATCTAGGGAAATGCTTAGATTGTCCTGGTACTGACAAGCTACATCGTGACTTAGAAGCACTGTTTGATGAAGACATGGTTGATGAAATATCTTTTAAACAGTGGGAGACAACCGATCGCTGTTATATAATAACTATGCAAATGTCATCCGACGATTTCATCGCACGCCTAGTGGAGAAGCTTGTGATACTTAGAAGTAAGAACTCATGACTTCATTGCCAAACAACAAGCTTTTTTCCTTAAAGCATCACTTGAACCTGGTAAAGTAATTGTAACAGGAGATTTCTCAGAGAATTATAGCTTTATAGTGCAAGATGCAGCCCAGGGTTTCCATGGGAACAACAGCCAAGCAACTCTGCATCCATTTGTCTGCTATTATGTACAAGACGGTGATCTGAAACATTCCAGCTACGTTTTCATTTCTGATTGCCTACACCATGAAACTGTTGCCGTTTACTCGTTTCAGAAACAACTAATTCCACTTCTCCAAGAAAAGGGGAAGCATTTAAAAAATTATCTATTTCTCTGATGGTGTTGCCTCACAATATAAAAATAAAAATAACTTTCTCAATCTCTGCGAGCATGAAGCAGATTTTGGTGTTGAAGCCGAATAGCATTTCTTCCCCACGTCACATGGAAATGGACCCTGCGACGGCGTAGGTGACACAGTCAAGAGGCGCAGCAAATGCCAGTCTGCAACGTCCATATGATGAACAGATCCTGACAGCATTTGATCTATTTAAATGAGTAGAAACGAACATTTCAAAAAATATAATTTTTAAATTCGTTATGATTGAAGACATCGCGTTAAAAATAAAGCAAAATTCGAAAATCGATTTCATTCTGTCCAACGTATTGTTGGAGCTCGTAGATTCCATGCCTACATACCAACATCAAAAACAACCATAGAAGCTAAACCGTTTTCTGCATCAACAGACTGTGAAAAAGTTGAAGTAATTGCTCCATCCAAAGGCCAAAGACACATGTAATTTCAAGAGAAGTGACTATGTCACTATAAGCTACAAAGGCCAATGGTGGCTAAGATTTGTTTTGACAAAACTGGAATCTTCTAATGAACTTTCAATTCGTTTTCTTCATCCACATGGTCCATCACCTTCTTTTACATATCCATCAAACGATGATGAATTGATTGTAAATATAGATCAAGTTCTATCAACTGCCAGAGTGGAACTGGGTGGACTTCGAGGCCGGAGATACAAACTCAATCAAGATGATAGTGATGCAGCAACAAGCAAGTTAACTGGTTTCCAAGTAGCACACTAAGGAAGGTATCTCAAAACAACACAATATTGTCATAAGAATAATTGCAACAATTTAAAAAAGTGTATTTCAAATTTCCTTTTTTCAGTTTGATGGCCAGGCTACTAGTCACACACGATCGTAACGATATCTGAAGAAAATATTTAATTCCTCAAAGACTCATTAAGATAGCAACATGAAACTTTCAGAAACAATTAATGTTTGTATTTAGAATAAAACCATCATGTATCATGCAAATCCGAGATGGAGCATTTGTGTAATTGACCTTTAACCTCACCAGAATGTATATGCTTATAGCAATTATTGTAACTTGTGTAGTGCATTGTTTTGGTATTTTCTGAATAGGTATCTTTAAGAGCTTCAAAAAGAGCTATCACAAGGGTATGTAACTTCATTTGGAATAAAGTTATGGGATAAAATGTCTTCGCGATACACAAAAAGTGCTCATCGAGGTCAAATGTTTGACCTCGTATAATTTTGGAAACATTAGTCAGAAAAATTTGAAAAAAATTAGGGTTGCTGTTTGCCATGAAATCAGTGTGTGTGCAAATTTTTATCAAAATCGGAGAAAGTCGACTTTAAAAAATATTTTTATTTTACTCATTTGACCTGGAATCACCCCAATGTCAACGACGCCAATCAATCCAAAATGACGGCCTAGTGCAATAATCTCTTCATTGCCGTACGTCGTCAGTAAAGTGTTTTTGCAATCATCAGCTGGATGATTCATGGGATCTAAAACATGCGAGTTTAGACCAACGACGTTATTGGTTGACTCAAGGCGTTCGATTAGATATTTACAGGTGTTCTGTAAGACAGATTGGCGAAACGACTGGTAGTGCACTTCCCCCTGTTGCACATTTTTTAAGTCAATACCTTCATAACTTCCTTTTGCGTTTACTTTTTCTAAAAACGCCTTGACATTGTGTCCCTCATTCCGCTCGTAGTTTTCGAGTAGGTTCACTGAAACATTGATTTTATTTTTCATTTGTGATAACACTATCTCTTCCATTTGAAGAGATTTACAAAGAGGCTCTAACTCATTGTAAATGTCCACCAAAAAGTGAAGAGTTTTTACGAACTTAAACTGTTTCAAGTCCCGTAGGATTCCTTTTGCTGTCGCACTACCCTCTACTGACGTGTTCGAAGCATATTGTTCCAAATTCACAATGAGTGGCACCAAATTCCTCATTATTGCTTTCAAAGCACTTGTTTTGCTGATAAGCCACCTAATTGTGTGAATATCACGCAATTTTATTATTTCAACCTCCAGAATCTCGGCAGTATTTTTTAAGCTTGTCGTACGCTTTGTAGAGCCTTTATAGAAGTGGACGATTTTTTTGACAATCTCATCAAACTCCTTTAAATACGGCACGTGTTTAGAGGCATCTAGAATAGCCAATTGAAGTCGATGTGCCACACAGTGGATACTTAAACAGTGTGGAACATCATTTTGCTGCATCAATGTTATTAGGCCTGATTTGTGGCCAACCATTGACGACGCACCGTCTGTACCTAAACTAACTAGGACATGTGGTTTACGCCAATCAAGCCCAGACGCGTCAAGCAGTGCGGTAAGTGCCTTGTAGTACGACAACGATGTGGCACTTTCGAGGTTGACAAGACCAAGCAAGTCCTCTTTGATTACTCCCTCGTTTAGGTATCGAATGTACACGTCCGCATTATCATCACCTGACCTGTCCGTTGACCCATCAATAAGGACACTCATGTAAGGTGACTGCTTTACATTATTGATAACTGTGGCATGTAGATCCAGTGCAATGTAGTGTATAAAGGACCGACACATTTTATCAGTTACATATTGGTCTATCAGGTGAACATCTAGCTTTCGCGCCAACTGAACTTGTAGCGGGAAGTCGGAGAATGGTTTTTCATGTACTCCAATAAAGTAGGCAATATTAAAGAGATGGCCAAGATGTTTGAACATCTCATCGTCCATTTTTTTTACACACTTCGCCATTGGAGCACTGGCAGGATCCTCACGAATCTCGTCCCGTCTAACATTTCCCATGTGCCCCTTGCTTTTCGCGTGCCAAGAAAATGTTTCTTTTTTAAAATTTCCCGAAAAGCCCGAAACCCACTTTTCCTCTGAATGTTCTGGAAATGCTGTGCACACTGTGCATGAAGCAAGTTTGGTTTCATTGTCAAATTTAACCCACGGAAAATCACGCTTCCACTTAGCTACGAAGTTTCGTTTACTGTGGGAACTGGTGCCACTAGTTGGCTCCCCCTCTGTCGTGGTTGTCTTTGATGTAGGCCTACTTTCAGAAGCGTCGGGACTGTCAACAAAACTGTCTGTATTGTCGCTACTAGTGCTAGCACTAGCACTAGCTACAGTTTGATCTTTTGACTTAAAAAATAATTTAAGCGATGATTGTTTCATGATGAATACTCATTAGGCCTATATAGTCACTGGTATGTTATGACACTTTTATAAATAGCTTATGAATATAATAAGTTACGGCAGTATATCATACAAAAAATAGTCTTTTTAAAAAGTGTTTACACACGACACAGGTAAAAAACGAGTACGGAATACGGATAAAAACAGTCAAGTCACGATATTTGCACTTCAAACACAAATAAGTTACTAACAAATAAATAAACAAATAACACAAACTACCAGTCCACGAATAGCAAGAAAATATAATTTACTTAGCATCTCAAAATCACAATTCACGTAAAAATAGCTGATGGTGACGACTGAAGACCGAACGAGGAACTGAAAGGAACCCAAAAATGTTTCACACGTTGTGCTAGTGGCGACTCCGCCCGCCCGCGCTGAACAATGGCAATGGAAGAAGGGTTGCTCCAGCGGTCGAACCAGGGGGCCAAGCCATTGAACTCTCTTTGACAAAGTATTTACAAGTGCTACTCCACCCCCACATGTCCTTGGGTTGCATTCCAGGGCGAGGGGGAAGAGGGGGTTGACTAATTGTATACTTTTAAAGCTGGGCTGGTCAACATTTGGCACGTAGCACGAGCTATAGCCGGCGTAAAATACTGTTATATTGCTTGTAGCCAAAGTGACAGCTGTCATTTTTGCAACTCGCCAGTACCAATTTTTCACTCGCCAATGGCGAGTTGGCGAGTGGAATTGTCGAGGGTTGCATGAGACTACAGTCGGACCCACTTTTAAACAACTCTCTCTTAACAAAATTCTGGATTTAACAACGTAATTTTGATTCATCGTAAACAAAAACAGGCTACATGGAAATTGGTTCTGTTTTTAGAAAGTTCTTGTTTTAACAAACTAAACATTTACTCTAAGGTTGGAATTCATAGTCGGCCTACACCTAGAGGCGCCCATTGTTACCAAGGTAACAGTTGTTTCCATGTTATTTCCCATAAACAAAACAAATCCATAGCAACAATGGGTGCCCCTAGGTGTAGGGGCCGACTATGAATTCCAACCTAAGCGCGTCCATATCTACGGACTTTATGGCGAAACGTTCTCAAAGCTAATAAAAACAACAATTAACAACAATTCAAGAATGCGCATTGCAAAAATTTTTCTTATTTCCATGGCTATTATACTTACCAACATTGTTGAATACAGTGCAATGTGCGTTGCTAAGAATTTTTGCTGTCAGGTTTTCAACACGGTCCGCCACCGTTACTAACAGTTATTGACAGCAATAGAAATCTAATTTCTGCCTCTAATACGTATCAGATCGCGTTTAAATTAGTATATTCGTGACCAGACGATAATTTACTATCATATAGGTAGCCACCTCACATTTTGCTGTTACTGTGTTCCAGAAAAATATTTTCGAGTAACTTTTGTGTTACTTTGCCAATACTTATTAGATCGCCATAACACAAACATATTCAAGACCGAAAATATCTTTATAAAAATATGGCTATCTCACATTTTGCCGCCGTTTTGTTTCAGAAAAATATTTTACAGTAACTAGGGGGAGGTAGGGGTAATGAGGAACATGGGATAAAGGGAAACAACTGCTGTAACTCTTTATTTAAATACAATTATTTAGTTTTTTTTGTTTGCCAAGTACTATGTTGTATCTTCTTTATTGAGCAAATGTTAAACTCCCATAATTTTACATCATTGTAAAAAAAATATATACATCTACGCTACGCAGCCTGCCAAATGGTTTCAGGTAAGCTGTTGGCTCCTATCCTTCTTTCCCTCTCACACATGTACTAGCCTTTAGGCCTGTTCTATATTTCCTATATATATATATATATATATATATATATATATATGACACTGTTGCAACTTTCTGGGGATTGTTGCCGCGAATAATGTAATAAAGAAGGAGGCACTGACTTACCCTTCCCTTCCTGATGTTTAGGGAAAGTCACATCTCCCTTCTTCAGAGGCCCTCACTCGACGATGTGCATCTCGAGCTTCGAAGCCGCGAACTGACTGGTTCAGTCGGTGTCATTCCTCTCGCGTGTATGTCTGCGTCATGGTTCTTATCTCGTAGTGAAACCAGGTTGGATCGACTACGCGTCAGGGGTCCACGTTCAGGGGTAGTGACGTACTCCACGCCCCTAGGGCTGGGGCCTTGTGTTGGCGTCACGACGTTAACGCTGTCAAAACGTTGCACACGGGCTTCTTGTTGGTGTTGAAGGAGAACTGGTTTCCAGGAAGTAGGCAAACGTTGTCCGTCATCCCGTTTGTTAAGGCTTCCCGGTCTCTTCTCTATCTCAATAGCCTCTCGAATGACACGTACTTGAAATTCATTGACCGAAGCTAGCGTTCTGGTGTTTTCAAAGCTTATAGAGTGGCCGGTTTTTTTGACGTGTTGGGCCAGGCCTGATGTCTCTCTGCCACTGTTGACTGCTAATCGATGTTCATCCCGTCTCACCGATATACGTCGGTTGGTCTGACCAACATACACTTCCCCGCACGACCCACACGGGACTTCATAAACCCCATGGGCTTCAAGTGGTATGTTGTCTTTAGCGTTGCGTAACATAGTGCTTATCTTTCTGTAAGGGCGATACGTAGTTTCTATGTTATGTTTTTTAAGCAACTTGCCTATTTTTTCGAGCGTTTAAAAACACCGGTTCTCCCAAACTAGGGGAACCTAAGTCTGACGATAAGCCTGCAGGTTTCGTGCACCTTCCGTACTTAAGGGGAACATCGGAAAAAATAGGCAAGTTGCTTAAAAAACATAACATAGAAACTAGGTATCGCCCTTACAGAAAGATAAGCACGATGTTACGCAACGCTAAAGACAACATACCACTTGAAGCCCATGGGGTTTATGAAGTCCCGTGTGGGTCGTGCGGGGAAGTGTATGTTGGTCAGACCAACCGACGTATATCGGTGAGACGGGATGAACATCGATTAGCAGTCAACAGTGGCAGAGAGACATCAGGCCTGGCCCAACACGTCAAAAAAACCGGCCACTCTATAAGCTTTGAAAACACCAGAACGCTAGCTTCGGTCAATGAATTTCAAGTACGTGTCATTCGAGAGGCTATTGAGATAGAGAAGAGACCGGGAAGCCTTAACAAACGGGATGACGGACAACGTTTGCCTACTTCCTGGAAACCAGTTCTCCTTCAACACCAACAAGAAGCCCGTGTGCAACGTTTTGACAGCGTTAACGTCGTGACGCCAACACAAGGCCCCAGCCCTAGGGGCGTGGAGTACGTCACTACCCCTGAACGTGGACCCCTGACGCGTAGTCGATCCAACCTGGTTTCACTACGAGATACGAACAATGACGCAGACATACACGCGACAGGAATGACAACGACTGAACCAGTCAGTTCGCGGCTTCGAAGCTCGAGATGCACATCGTCGAGTGAGGGCCTCTGAAGAAGGGAGATGTGACTTTCCCTAAACGTTAGGAAGGGAAGGGTAAGTCAGTGCCTCCTTCTTTATTACATTATTTGCGGCAACAATCCCCAGAAAGTTGCAACAGTGTCACATATGTCCGCGAAAACTTGAAAACTAATATATATATATATATATATATATATATATATATATATATATATAGGGCCTATATATAGGCCTATATACAATATATATACCAACATAACAAAAAACTTTGCTTCAAGTTTTACACTTCTTAGCACTCTCATATTTTTATTTTTTATGGTTTTTGCGGAATTCCCAAAATTGGTTAGGGAAAAGTTTATTTGAACTGGACTCTACACTATAATAATTTTGTAACTTTTTATTACAATGCTTATTAGCTTGCTTTGTTTGTCTGTCTGTCTGTCTGGACGGAATCTTTGAATCGATATTTCACCTACTTCTAAATGTCCGATCAAGCTGAAATTTTTCACACAGACGTATTCTTAATGACAATACATGAATCAACAGTCTGTCATATTTACTAAATTGTCAATTAATTCATCATAATTAACTAATTAATGTTTTGTATGGAAATCGATATTTCCCCCACTTGCCAACGTCGAATCGAGCTGGAAACAATTAAATAAACAATTAAAAAATTAAACAATTAAAAACATAAAACAATCAAGGTTAGTGGATGATGATCTTGTGTGCATCAATGAACCTTGATATAACATTTGAAAACTGATTTTTAATTGCAATTGAAGAGAATGTGTAGCCTAGGCCTAGTTACTTTGCCAAATTCTCCCATAGCCACATAATCCCACTTTCCGTAAGCATTGTTGGCCGACCGCTGGATCGTGCATGAACGGAACTGTCCGAAATTCAAGTTTGTAATGCGAGCACGCTAGTTTGCAAGTAAAGTTAACAAGTACACAAGTATGCAGTCTTCTAAATTCGGACACGTCCAGTGAGCACATATTCGATTGCAAGATTCTTTAAGACTTAAAAGTATAAAATAATATTACATGAAAAAATTTTTTTTTTTTTAAACAATGCTTATATTTAAATACACTAAAAAGTTAAAAAATAAATTTTTGCCCAACAAATTTTTGCCTCACTCGGAAAATAATAAGCGTTGGGCGCTTTCCCTGCATAGACAGCAGAATACTGTAATTAGATGAGCGTAGCAAAGCGGAGTGAATCTCTCCATACAACTTGAGCGGCGCTTTGTCTGTGTGTGTGTATGTGTGTGTGTATGTATGTATGTATGTACATGTATGTGCGCTAAATTTTGTTCGTCGCGCACAGGTCAAACGGCTTGACGTATTTTGCTGAAATTTTCGGGCAACATTTGTGACCACTAAACTCGATGCTGTTAACATAACCAGCAAAATTGGTCAAGATGCCAACCTACAAAAAATTAATTTCTGAAAAACTAAATTTGTTTATTTATTTAATTAAATTAAAACTTGCACACGGATTTCAATGATGTTTCACTTGTAGGTTCACATCAACTGTCCCAACACTTGACAACAGTTTCAAAATTGTAAGTTTATCCGCCATGTTATAAAAAAATATTGTTTGTTTACGACAATACTTTCTTCATTTTTACAGTGTTCCACCGATATGATTCGCATTTGCGGACTATTGCAGTAAAAAGCACATAGTATACATCAAACATAGCATACGTAACAATACCTATGCACTTTAATTTGCAATTTTGATAGCTGTCATAGAATGGCTACAATGACGTAAGATGCCAACCTACAAAAAATTAACAACTGAAACACATGTTTTGTTATTTATTTAATTAAATTCAAACTTACACACCGATATAAATAATTTTTTATATGTAAGTCCACATCAATAGTACCAACACTCGACAACAGTTTCAAAATTGTAGCTTTAACCGCCATGTTATAAACAAATATTGTTTATTTACGGCAGTAATTTTCTTCGTTTTTACAGTGTTCACCGATATGATTCGCATTGGCGGACCATTGAAGTTAGATGCACATAGTATGCTGCCGAAATGGCTTACTCAGTCAGACCTTTCTCACTATGTATTTGGAATTTTGATAGCTATCATAGAATGGCTACAATGACGTGTTATGTTTTATGACTTTCACGGCAAAAATGCAAATGTAAACAGCGAACTTGGTCGACAAATTAAAAAGCTTTTATTATGATTTAATTGCGGTTATTGTATGATTAAACAATATTACATTTTAGATATAGTCTGTATCTACATTATGGAACTTTCCATACACTGATAGGTTTAATAGTTTATGAATTAGAGTTTATTGAGTACAACACGGTCGAATGAACTAATGCGGAAAAAAGGTTTTAATTTATTTAAATAAAACTTCTCAACGGATTTAAATAATATTTCGTGCAATTATTAGCAACATATCGAGAAATAATGTACACAAATTCTTAGATTGTAACGTAAACCGCCATCTTGTAAACAAGAATTTTTGTCTATTATAAAGTTTTTTTTGTAAGAGTTATATGATATTCAAAGGATTTGTTTGCTTTAATACATTGAAAAAACTCGCTCATCTGGCAACGCGGAGTGTTTTCCTAGTCTATGTCAATACTGAAAGCGCCCAACGCTTATTTTCCGAGAGAGGCAAAAATTTGTTGGGCGAAAATTTATTTTTTACTTTATAGTGCATTTAAATATAAGCGTTGTTTTAAACAAAAATTATTTTTTCATGTAATATTATTATATCATTAGGCATTCCCTTAAACTTGGGCTTGTTCCCTTTACCCAGGTGCCATAATTTTTTGGGAGAAAGGGGAACACCTAAACGGGGTCAAAAAGAACAGACGCGGTAATGAGGTACATTATTATTAACCATGTTGTGATGCTGGGGTAATTGGGGACATCCCAGGTAGGCCTACATGCACTTTCAGGGTTTTTTGTGTTCTGTGTCTGGGGTCATTCCATGGAAGTTCAATCAATGTAGGTTGCCGACTTATTTCTGATATTTTTCCAAGTTGGATCATTGATAACTACTTACTTGCAGATAGTAACACAATTTTTTTTATTTTTTTCGGATGAACGGTTTAGAAGTTACGGGCCTTGAAAGTTCAGTCCGCGTCGCGAAAATGGCAAATTTAAGGGTTTGCGTTTAATAGTGCCACACCTAAAGGGGTGAAGCTTTTGGTTTGATTTTCCCTTTCTAGGACCATAATTGAATAGTTCTACTACAATATGTTTTTAGAAATTTGATACTTAACATGCAAGTAGTCCAAACTGAAGGTCAAAGTCATCATATTAATTTGTCGTTTTTGCAGATTTTGGGGTGTAATAACTCTGAGGGGGTTGAAGATAACCATCCAATTCTTTTTGCATAATATACTCTTTAGCCTTGTGTAATAGGAAAAAAATACTAGTTTTTGTTTTTCTGTACCCTTCATACCCAAAAATATTCCCAAAATGTAGCGAAAGTCAAATTTTGACATTTTCAAGGTCAAGTTATAGAAAAGGGGTAACTTCAAAAAAATTGAAAATTTGTTGTTTTGTTTAACCATCTGCAAAGAACAAAACTGCCAAATATTTATGTGTTACTCAATCTGGTTTAGGAGTTACAGCCCCTCTAAAAAGGCAGTAATTCGCCCACTTTACCAGTAGGCGTACAGTGTGATTCTCAAATATAAAACACTATTTAGGCCAATATTTTACCAAATTACCTTTAAAAATAAATAAACATGTCTTTTCCGTGTCCCGAAAATCCAGTTTACGGGGGTGGCAAAAGGGGGTGATTTTTTGTGAGGACACCAATATCTCAAAAACCGATGTTACAGACATGAAAATTTGTGGTTAGATTCTCCTTCAAAAATAAAGGAATAGTACAAGTTTTACCATTTTCCTAACATCCTGTTAAGAAGGATGAAAAGGGGTGGTGCTCATACTAAAATTCACCCCCACGTTTTCACTCCTTCTCAACTGGATTTTCAGAAAATGGTAAGACTAGTGTCTTTTAATTCTAAACTGAATTATCAAACTATCTTTAATTATCTAATCTAAACTAAATGCTGAGTTTCTCGTCTAAAACATTTACAGTTTTTGAAACAAAATATTCACCCCCTCCTTTTTAACCCCGTTTTCACTTGTCTAAATCTCTATACCAATTTTCACATCTGCAACATCATCCGTTTTCGAAATATACTTATGCTCAAAAAATAATTCACCCCCTCTTGTAACCCCCGCACCCTAACTGGATTTTCAAAAAATTGTAAATCAATTGTTTACATATTTTTAAATGAGAATGTAAATAGTAATACCAAATTTCACGACTAACATGTTCCGTTTTTTAGTTTTAAAAAATCACCCCGTGTTTTCACCCCCTTAACTGGATTTGCAAAAAATATTCAAATACTTGTTTCTTTATGTTTCAAGAAATATTTATACAAATTTTCAAGCCTGTAGCGTTTACGGTTACCGTTAACGATTTTGGAGGTATAGGAATCTTTAAAAAAAAATCCACCCCCGCTTCTCACCCCCATTAACGGGATTTTCAGAAAATGGTATCACACGTGTACTACTTTGTTTTTTAAGGTTAATATAATCTAAAGGTATCAATTTTTCACGGCTTTAACAGTGTCGGTTTGTTAGATACCGGTACAGGTATCCTCATTTTAAAAAACTACCCCCTTTTTGACCACCATTTACTAGATTTTTGAAAAATGGTAAAATACGTGTTTGTTTATGAAGAAGAATCTATGTACCAATTTTCACATCTCGAATATCTTCGGTTTTAGAGATAAAAAAATTCACCCCCTACACTGCACCACCCCTTGTCATCCTTCTTAACAGGATTTTAGGAAAATGGTAAATCAATGTACTATTCCTTTATTTTTGAAGGATAATCTAAACACCAATTTTCACATCTGTAACATCTTTGGTTTTTGAGATATTGGTGTCCTCATAAAAAATCACCCCTTTTTTCCACCCCCGTAAAAGTTTCAAAAGTTAGCACTTTGGAAGACAATGAAGTGATCGAAGCGAAAATTATTATCGATCTCTCGATGTTTGGTATGCAAGGTTCGACTTAACAAAATTGACAAATATAGAAATAGTGCTTCATTGCCTTCAAAAGTACAAACTTTTTAACTTTCGCAAAAAAATTATTTTTATTTTTTTATTTTTATATTAGTAATCATCTGTTTAACATGTATGATATCTGTGAATCCATATGGAGATCTAAATATCCGTATGAAATCCGTTAATGTGACAGCCCTGCTATAGCCCAATGTGTCAGTAGGTCTGAGGCTATTTTTGAATGAACTAGTTTAGTTCTAGCTATTTTCATATTGATCATGTTTCATACATGTGTCTACGTTATTAAAATGTCTTCTCTTCTTCTTTTCCTATGCCCGCATTTTTTGCTTATTGGGCCATCATCCATTTTCTGGTTTTCCAGTAGAGACAGGAATCGTTTTCCTCATAGCTGTGAAAATGTAACAAATCCTTCTTCTCCTTCTTCTCGTAGGGCCTATGCTCGCAATTGTTCTGTTCGGCCATCATATTGTGTTGTCGTGTTATCCAATAGAGACGGGACTCCTACTCTACATATGACATGCCATCAAATCCATCCATTAACCTTACAATACCTTATCAAGCTGCCATACATTTGTTTTACAAGGTAAATGACTCAATAGCTATGTATAAATAGCACTTGTCTAACTAGGAAACTCTGTTTGTTTTAGCAGTAAAGGAAGTCCCAGTGCCATTTGCAAAAAGTGCGAGCAAAACGTCAAGCAATTCGGCAAACCGACAGCGTGCGAATATTGTAACATAATTGCAGCGTTTATTGGTAACAAATGTCAACGTTGCACAAACTCTGAAAAGCGATACGGCCCCCCGGTTACGTGCGAACAATGCAAGCAGAAGTGCGCCTTCGATCGGAAGGACGAAGACAAGAAGGTGAGCAGATGGTTTGCCCGTGTGTGTGGGTTCGTAGCGAAGGAATGAACGACATGATCTGATGCGCGTGGTTCTTGCGCAGGTGGACGGCAAGCTGTTGTGTTGGCTCTGCACGTTGTCGTTCAAACGCGCGCTGGCCAAGACGAAGCAGACGGATGCCGAGAGAAGAGCACACAATAAGATAACGGCTCAGAGGGCGGCCAAAAACAAGGAGCACCCAAATCCCAAGTAAGTAAACCTAGGGCGTGTCTGATTTGGAAGTTCACGTACTTGCCAACTTGTACTTGTACTTGTGTACTTGACTCGTGAACTTCCAAACTTGACTTACTTGAATTCAGATAACTCTTGGAGGAAGTGACTTTAGTCTCTAAAATAAAAATAAATGGATAGAAGTGAGGTTAGATTTGTCGCTTCGTAAAACGTCCGTAGTGGCGGCCGCAATGAATAAAATTAGGCATAGCATTTTTTTACAATAAAGATCAGAGGATGAACAACTATTACAACTTAAATGGTGTTCAAGTCACAAATATAAATCATAATTTGATAATTAAATTTCCAAACAGTGCCTGGTCTTCTGACAGCTATTTTAAGTTTGTACTTAGTCAAGTTCACGAGAACGCATGATTTTGTACTCATGAACTCCCATACTTGTCTCGCAAACTTCGCATTTCAGACATCAACAATGACATCACTTCAGTACTGAAGACAAGGTCAAGTTCGAACTTAGCAAGAAGTACTCATTTATTGCTCTTATTCAGACACGCCCCTAGACTCTGGTCTATCAATCAATACTCTGTAAAGCCATAGTTGAAGTTGCAACATTAATGTGTGTTGTTTCGAAACGGTTCATTCCGAGACGGAATGTGTTGTGACCTAGGTAGCCTAGGTTGGCTGTGAACTTTGTTCTCACATTACGCGAACTTGACCGGCTGCCCAGTCACTTTATCAAATTTAATGATTTTGCTCTGCATAAATTGTAAAACATTTGTTTCACTTGAAGGTGTTAAAACAGGCATCTCTAGGTTTAACCTTTAGGGATTCACAAGTAACTTTTTTTGCCACCTTTGTCAATTGTATGTGGAACTGACAACTTACAATTCCATTTTTAGTAAATTGAGATAATTATTTTTAATTCAAATTATATGAAATAATATTAATAATGGGATCACTATTATGTTGAACTTCACCGTCATAAATGCGTTGATTAACAATCGTTCAACTTTTTGATAATTGCCAACCAGTAAGATGCACTGTCATTATTTTACATCACACAAGGTGGTAAGTATAAGTTACACCTGGCATGAATGTGTCTTTTTGGGTCTTTTTAATAATTGCTACCGTCAAACTGTTACACATGAATCGTATGTATCCTTGTATGAAAGAAGAGTAGTGGATTCAAGATCCGATGTCTTAGAGCCAACTAGATTATAATATGCTACATATGAACATACAGGAAGATGGCTTGTGCTAATGCAGCTTGCAGGGTAGGCTTATGCTTTAAACTATCAGGCATTGGAGTTATCCAGACAGTTATGTCTAATCATCAAATTGCCCAAATATTGTACTAAAAATTGACGAGCACGATGACGATTGATGGCATGATATGGCAGCATTTGATGGTCATGAGTCATGACAAAACACTAGGTCTATGTGGCTTTGGTCTGTTGCGTAGACCAGGGTGGCAGTCAACTGGAATGTATCGGCACTTAGTATCACCTAGAATGGGGTGGCTGTTCACTGAAAGGTACAGCACAGCTCTTAATATCACCTAGAATGGGTGTCTGTCAACTGAAAGGTACAGCACAGCTCTTAGTATCACCTAGAATGGGTGGCTGTCAACTGAAAGGTACAGCACAGCTCTTAGTATCACCTAGAATGGGTGGCTGTCAACTGAAAGGTACAGCACAGCTCTTAGTATCACCTAGAATGGGTGGCTGTTCACTGAAAGGTACAGCACAGCTCTTAGTATCACCTAGAATGGGTGGCTGTCAACTGAAAGGTACAGCACAGCTCTTAATATCACCTAGAATGGGGTGGCTGTTCACTGAAAGGTACAGCACAGCTCTTAGTATCACCTAGAATGGGGTGGCTGTCAACTGAAAGGTACAGCACAGCTCTTAGTATCACCTAGAATGGGGTGGCAGTCAACTGAAAGGTACAGCACAGCTCTTAGTATCACCTAGAATGGGGTGGCAGTCATGAAAAGTACAGCACAGCTCTTAGTATCACCAAGAATGGGGTGGCAGTCAACTGAAAGGTACAGCACAGCTCTTAGTATCACCTAGAATGGGGTGGCTGTCAACTGAAAGGTACAGCACAGCTCTCAGTATCACCTAGAAGGGTGGCTGTCAACTGAAAGGTACAGCACAGCTCTTTGTTTCACCTATAATGGAGTGGCTGTCAACTGACAGGTACAGCACAGCTCTTAGTATCACCTAGAATGGGGTGGCAGTCAACTGAAAGGTACAGCACAGCTCTTAGTATCACCTAGAATGGGGTGGCAGTCAACTGAAAGGTACAGCACAGCTCTTAGTATCACCTAGAATGGGGTGGCAGTCAACTGAAAGGTACAGCACAGCTCTTAGTATCACCTAGAATGGGGTGGCAGTCAACTGAAAGGTACAGCACAGCTCTTTGTATCACCTAGAATGGGGTGGCAGTCAACTGAAAGGTACAGCACAGCTCTTAGTATCACCTAGAATGGGATGGCAGTCAACTAAAAGGTACAGCACAGCTCTTAGTATCACCTAGAATGGGATGGCAGTCAACTGAAAGGTACAGCACAGCTCTTAGTATCACCTAGAATGGGGTGGCTGTCAACTGAAAGGTACAGCACAGCTCTTAGTATCACCTAGAATGGGGTGGCAGTCAACTAAAAGGTACAGCACAGCTCTTAGTATCACCTATAATGGGGTGGCAGTCAACTGAAAGGTACAGCACAGCTCTTAGTATCCCCTAGAAGTGGGTGACAGTCAACTGAAAGGTATAGCACAGTTCTTAGTATCACCTAGAATGGGTGGCAGTCAACTGAAAGGTACAGCACAGCTCTTAGTATCACCTAGAATGGGATGGCAGTCAACTGAAAGGTACAGCACAGCTCTAAGTATCACCTAGAATGGGGTGGCTGTCAACTGAAAGGTACAGCACAGCTCTTAGTATCACCTAGAATGGGGTGGCAGTCAACTGAAAGGTACAGCACAGCTCTTAGTATCACCTAGAATGGGGTGGCTGTCAACTGAAAGGTACAGCACAGCTCTTAGTATCACCTAGAATGGGGTGGCAGTCAACTGAAAGGTACAGCACAGCTCTTAGTGTCACCTTGAATGGGGTGGCTGTCAACTGAAAGGTACAGCACAGCTCTCAGTATCACCTAGAATGGGGTGGCAGTCAACTGAAAGGTACAGCACAGCTCTTAGTATCACCTAGAATGGGATGGCAGTCAACTGAAAGGTACAGCACAGCTCTTAGTATCACCTAGAATGGGGTGGCAGTCAACTGAAAGGTACAGCACAGCTCTTAGTATCACCTAGAATGGGGTGGCAGTCAACTGAAAGGTACAGCACAGCTCTTAGTATCACCTACAATGGGTGGCTGTCAACTGAAAGGTACAGCACAGCTCTTAGTATCACCTAGAATGGGGTGGCTGTCAACTGAAAGGTACAGCACAGCTCTTAGTATCACCTAGAATGGGGTGGCAGTCAACTGAAAGGTACAGCACAGCTCTTAGTATCACCTAGAATGGGATGGCAGTCAACTGAAAGGTACAGCACAGCTCTTAGTATCACCTAGAATGGGGTGGCAGTCAACTGAAAGGTACAGCACAGCTCTTAGTATCACCTAGAATGGGGTGGCAGTCAACTGAAAGGTACAGCACAGCTCTTAGTATCACCTATAATGGGGTGGCAGTCAACTGAAAGGTACAGCACAGCTCTTAGTATCCCCTAGAATGGGGTGGCAGTCAACTGAAAGGTACAGCACAGCTCTTAGTATCACCTAGAATAGGGTGGCAGTCAACTGAAAGGTATAGCACAGCTCTTAGTATCACCTAGAATGGGGTGGCTGTCAACTGAAAGGTACAGCACAGCTCTGAGTATCACCTATAATGGGTGGCAGTCAACTGAAAGGTACAGCACAGCTCTTAGTATCACCTAGAACGGGTGGCAGTCAACTGAAAGGTACAGCACAGCTCTTAGTATCACCTAGAATGGGGTGGCAGTCAACTGAAAGGTACAGCACAGCTCTTAGTATCACCTAGAATGGGGTGGCAGTCAACTGAAAGGTACAGCACAGCTCTTAGTATCACCTAGAAGTGGGTGACAGTCAACTGAAAGGTATAGCACAGTTCTTAGTATCACCTAGAATGGGTGGCAGTCAACTGAAAGGTACAGCACAGCTCTTAGTATCACCTAGAATGGGGTGGCAGTCAACTGAAAGGTATAGCACAGCTCTTAGTATCACCTAGAATGGGTGGCTGTCAACTGAAAGGTACAGCACAGCTCTGAGTATCACCTAGAAGTGGGTAGCTGTCAACTGAAAGGTACAGCACAGCTCTTAGTATCACCTAGAATGGGGTGGCTGTCAACTGAAAGGTACAGCACAGCTCTTAGTATCACCTAGAATGGGAGGCAGTCAACTGAAAGTTACAGCACAGCGCTTAGTATCACCTAGAATGGAGTGGCTGTCAACTGAAAGGTACAGCACAGCTCTTAGTATCACCTAGAATGGGGCGGCAGTCAACTGAAAGGTACAGCACAGCTCTTAGTATCACCTATAATGGGTGGCTGTCAACTGAAAGGTACAGCACAGCTCTTAGTATCACCTATAATGGGTGGCTGTCAACTGAAGGTACAGCAACGCTCTTAGTATCACCTATAATGGGGTGGCTGTCAACTGAAAGGTACAGCACAGCTCTAAGTATCACCTATAATGGGTGGCTGTCAACTGAAAGGTACAGCACAACTCTAAGTATCACCTATAATGGGTGGCTGTCAACTGAAGGTACAGCAACGCTCTTAGTATCACCTATAATGGGGTGGCAGTCAACTGAAAGGTACAGCACAGCTCTTAGTATCACCTATAATGGGTGGCTGTCAACTGAAAGGTACAGCACAACTCTAAGTATCACCTATAATGGGTGGCTGTCAACTGAAGGTACAGCAATGCTCTTAGTATCACCTAGAATGGGGTGGCTGTCAACTGAAAGGTACAGCACAGCTCTTAGTATCACCTAGAATGGGGTGGCTGTCAACTGAAAGGTACAGCACAGCTCTTAGTATCACCTAGAATGGAGTGGCTGTCAACTGAAAGGTACAGCACAGCTCTTAGTATCACCTAGAATGGCGTGGCTGTCAACTGAAAGGTACAGCACAGCTCTTAGTAGCACCTAGAATGGCGTGGCTGTCAACTGAAAGGTACAGCACAGCTCTTAGTATCACCTATAATGGGGTGGCTGTCAACTGAAAAGTATAGCCTGCATTGATAAGGGTATGTTATAGTGATCGGAAGTAATAGGGATGTTTTTTTTTTTTATAAAAAAATAAAATTTGGATGGATCCGTGACCAAAAATAATGTCCTTAAGTTCCGGCATTTTCCCTGGGTCCAGGGACACACGTACTTAGCTGATACAAATGACATGTTAATGTGTAGGACCCATCTATTGTGTGGAACTGTTTAGGTTCCTTGTTAAGGTTCGTAAATTGCCAGCAGGGAATAAAAAAAATAAATACAAAGAAAAAAGGAAAGGGGGTTTCGGGTAATAAATAAATAATCGGGTAGTCGGGTACCCATCGTCATCCCTAGTTGTAATCAGGGGTGTCAAGTGTGCTTTGTTATAATGAGTGTTGTGTTGTCCAGCAGACATAAGGGTCACAACAAGCGGCCGCACCGCGTGGACGTGACCAAGATGTCGATGCCTGACGGGGGGGACAAGGAGGGGGGCCCCCCCGCCAAAATGCCGCGGGGGGGGAGAGGCGACCCCCACGACGTCAACTCGTCTGATCACGTGGTCGCCATGACGCAGCTCAAGGAACAGATCGCCAGCCTGACGAAGCAGCTCAGCCAGAAGGATGCTCAGCTGCTGACCAAGGACAAGATGGTAGGAGACCTTACGTTACGTCGTCCTGCTTTATACCTGCGTTTACTCCCACCGTTATACCGTGTCAAGTCAACAAGATGGTAGGAGAGACCTTACGTTACGTTGCATTGCAGACGGAGGCTCCGTCGTCCTGCTTTATCCCTGCGTTTACTCCCACCGTTATACCGTGTCAAGTCAACAAGATGGTAGGAGAGACCTTACGTTACGTTGCATTGCAGACAGAGGCTCCGTCGTCCTGCTTTATCCCTGCGTTTACTCCCACCGTTATACCGTGTCAAGTCAACAAGATGGTAAGGAGACCTTACGTTACGTTGCATTGCAGACGGAGGCTCCGTCGTCCTGCTTTATCCCTGCGTTTACTCCCACCGTTATACCGTGTTAAGTCAACAAGATGGTAGGAGAGACCTTACGTTACGTTGCATTGCAGACGGAGGCTCCGTCGTCCTGCTTTATCCCCGCGTTTACTCCCACCGTTATACCGTGTCAAGTCAACAAGATGGTAGGAGACCTTACGTTACGTTGCATTGCAGGAGGAGGCTCCGTCGTCCTGCTTTATCCCCGCGTTTACTCCCACCGTTATACCGTGTCAAGTCAACAAGATGGTAGGAGACCTTACGTTACGTTGCATTGCAGACGGAGGCTCCGTCGTCCTGCTTTATCCCCGTGTTTACTCCCACCGTTATACCGTGTCAAGTCAACAAGATAGTAGGAGAGACCTTACGTTTCGTTGCATTGCAGACGGAGGCTCCGTCGTCCTGCTTTATCCCTGCGTTTACTCCCACCGTTATACCGTGTCAAGTCAACAAGATGGTAGGAGAGACCTTACGTTACGTTGCATTGCAGACGGAGGCTCCGTCGTCCTGCTTTATCCCTGCGTTTACTCCCACCGTTATACCGTGTCAAGTCAACAAGATAGTAGGAGAGACCTTACGTTACGTTGCATTGCGGATGGAGCCTCCATCGTCCTACCGTACATGCTTGAAGACAGCTTGAGATGTTTGTGGTAAAGCAGAAGTACGGCTCAGCCTGTTGTCTGAGCCTTCCACCGCCTTTTTTGTTTTACTTTGGGGTTTACATGGACCTTCATCCTCCACACCCTAGGCACAGTGCTAGTGTTAGGATCGTCCTAATCAGACATCGCCAGGCTAAATCTTGTTTATTTATAATCCATCTAGAATATTATTATGAAGTATGAACTACTATGTTCCAGAATATTTTCTCAAATGTTAGCTAAATATTATTGTATACCGGTACACAGAGATTTTTGTTTAGCTGTAAATGGTTATTGTAGGTGCGGAAGCCCCATGTCAATTACGTGTTGACGGTACGTACTACAGATATTGCTGAATATCCAGTCGGTGCAACATAAGCACTTTACATAAAGCAGTTCATACTACTTGCGTGATTTATAGGACCTTGTAGGCTGTGAGCAGTTTTCTTTTTGGTGTATAATTCGACACACATGATATTGATAAGGCTTCAACTTTAGTTACTATTTAGTATTTACACATCAACTATTGATTATTTATCAGTACTAGGCATGTATAACCCAACAAAGTTTCTATCATAGATTATGGAATGTGGAGCCTAAAGGCTACTTTGAAGATTGTTGTGGAAAGAGTGATAGGGACCAAAAGCTTACCTGTAAAAGTTCAGGGAGTTGTCTGAAGATTGAAGAGACACGGAAATATTCATACACAAAACGACGAAACGTTTCGGCTCAGGCAGCCTTGTTTACTCGTCGGAGTGGAGGTCCTTTAGTGTATAAATATTTCCGTGTCTCTTCAATCTTCAGACAACTCCCCGAACCTCTACAGGTAAGCCGTCGGTCCCTATCACTCTTTACCCAACAAACTTTAATCCTAGATTATGGGAACTGTTAAATTAGGCAGGCTATGTATGTATCCACAGGAAGGGGTATGTGTTAGATGCAGTGTTGACCGAACAGCAGGGCTTTGTAACGAAGAGTTAGACACGTTTGTAGCTTGGTGACCCCCACACACACCACACTGCAAGTTCCCTTCCCTCAAACCTTCATCAGGTGTTCTCCTACACTTGATCTCTTTCTTTCATGGAAACCTAACATGGTGTGTTGATTTTGTTGGCACTTTGATAAATGTTCATCGAGCGTGGTCAAATAGGTCTATAGGTCTGACACTTCTCCAAAGGAGTGGGCTCGCATTACCTACGTAGGTGGTAACTCAACTTTTTAAATGCTAAAATCAATTTGTTAATAATAAATTTCTATAATGTATGTGGTCATACGTTTTGTATCATTTCCCTGTTAGTAAGTTTTTAGGGTATTGTAACTTGTAAGATATGTAAACAAGCCAGTAGAACTTAACGCAATTTATTTGCTATTTATTTACATTCATAATTAATGTAAGTTGGCAGAAAAGAGAACAGCTTCAAACACCAAGTGACTGCCCCTCCCAAATCTCTCCTCTGGTTTACATATTTATGTTAGGCATATCAATATGAATATCAGGCAGGTAAGGAGGACAGGGGAAAAGGGAAGATATGGATGGAGACTTGCCGATGTTAATTTACATTCAGAATTCATGCATACTTGTGATATTGCATCTAGGGAGTTAGGCTGTACGTATTTCTTTTTACATACCTATTAAAAACAAATAAAACTACAAAAACTATGTGGTTCTTAAAACTACCAAAAAAGAAATACTGGATTTATAAAACATCAATAAAATCATTTTTACAGATCTTGAATTATAATTCTTAGATAGTCCTACCCACCATTGTCGGAGTTAAGACGAGTCAACTTGTCTAGGCCTATTTGACCAGGTTATACTTATTAATGGTGGCTGGTTTCTGGTGGAACATAATATCTTGATGTGTTTTGTGGAGAATATAATTTGTGCTGACGAAACTGATCTTTGTCTGTTAGTGTGTTCACATTACCTTTGATTTACACAGTACAAATTGTACTTGCTGTGAATCCATCGATTGTTTTCAGAGGTAAACTTGCATCCATGTATTTGTGTACTAGTAAACCAACACTTGTGCACAGGAGAGTGAGCAACAGGTAACATCACCTTGTACATACAGTATATGCAAGCAGGTTGTTGTGGAGGTAAGTAGTATTCTTGAGCGACAGTTGCTCATGTGAATTAGTGCGATACATTCAATATATGCAAAATACTGCCCATCAAAATGGTGAATAGGTGTAGCAGATGAAAGTGAATATATATTTTGTGAAGTGCCGTTGCATGTTTTATATGCGGACCCGATGTGTCTGAGTGTTGTATGTTTCATTACCAATACACTCTGATACTGAAAATGCAAAGTTGATCATAATATTAATTATACTAGAAAAACGCTTTGTGTGACTTGTTGATAAAGGCGTGTTCAGACAGAATGACTATGGACTAAGGTCTAGTCTTACAATGTCCCAATAACTACTTATTCGTTAAATAGCTTGTTTTTTCCATGGCAACGACCAATCAAAACTCCTCCAAATAGCTTAATTGCTACAAATAACTGTCTTATTAGGAGATTGTAAGACCAGCCCTTAAACTAACAACCAGTGACTATGCCTTAGGAAAACAAAACTCCACCCCCCATATCTTGCAAAGAAATACATGACGACTTAGAAAGATGGCAGTCTTCGAGTGCTTTGACAAGTGAGTAGTGCACTCTTCCCGTAAAAATTACTACTATGGCGCGGGCGTGTAAAGGACAATTCCATGTTGTCCCGAAGTTGACAGCTGTTATTATATTTGCTGAAAATGGATGAAGATATGAATGATATGTATCACCATAGTCAATCATTATCGGAATTCATTTTCAAATAGTAACTGATATGGACTGATAACCTACAGGCTGCAGCAGAGGACGTGAAACTTTGATTTGAAATTAGGATCGTTTCATTTACCGTCACTTTGTACTTTGACATTTACCCCATGAAATAACATGGAGTGAGTGCAAAAAGTACAAAAGGTGTAGCCAAATCAAACGAACCTATTGTTTACATCGGTACTGGAAGCCGTGACCAGAAGCTGTCAAAACAAACTCTGCGTAAAAGTGAAAACCTTTACAACATTAAAACTTAACTTGACTCCGATGGTACAATTTTCATTGGCTGAACTACTGTGGCGTTCCACGCAGCGATTGGTTGTTACTTATGCTTAACAATCGTGAATAACAATAATGAACTTTCTTAATCACTCGGTTCTAAACACTTAATCACTAGTAAAGTGTGTGAATGCTTCAATGTAAATCGTACACTTCAACTTTCTTAAACCTTAATGTTTAGTCTTAGGCCTAGTAATTTTGTGTGAACCTGCCTTAAGTGAGCGCATCCATATCTACCAACTTTCTGGCGAAAAGTTCTCAAAGCTAACGAAAACAACAATTAACAACAATTCAAGAATGCGCATTGCAAACATGTTTCTAGTTTCCATAGCTATTATACATTCCAACATTGTTGAATGTCCTGCAATGTGCGTTGCTAAGAATTTTCGTTGTAATTTCATATATTGTTTTCTACATGGTCCGCCACCGTTACTAACACTTATTGACAGCAATATAAATATAATTTCTGCCTCTAATACGTATCAGATCGCGTTTAAATTAGTATATTCGTGACGTGCAAAAATTTACTATAAGATAGCCACCTCACATTTTGCCGTTACTGTGTTTCAGAAAAATATTTTCGCGTAACTTTTGTGTAACTTTGTCAATTCTTATCAGATCGTCATAAAATGAACATATTCGTGACCGGAATTTTCGTTATAAAAATATGGCTATCTCACATTTTGCCTCCATTTTGTTTCAGAAAAATATTTTCTAGTAACTATGGTGTAACTTTGTAACTTTTCAAACGATTTTGCCACAAAACTATACACCTTAAATCCACATCGAGGCTTGTGGATGGTCCAAATTTCAAGTTGATCGGACTTTCCGTTCCACCGCTATCGACAGACCTAAAAACAACAACAACAAAAAACAGAACGAAGTGCCTTAAAGGTCTAATAGAGACGCTCGCTTAATAATGTCGTGGTCAATGTGAAATATTCCAAACGTTGCGCACGAGCGTCTCTAATTGATCTTGCTATATAACTGTAAACATCATGTGTGTGTAGGCGTGGGCACCATCGTATAGACCGAGCGCCCGTGCGGGAAAGGTGTAGACTACCGTTATCGACATCGGTTCAGCTGATGGGTAGTCGAATAATATCATCACGTCGCTGCTGGGAGCCCCAGAATGCATTTCGGGCAATAATGTGCAATACAACCGCCAATGGCGCTTGTTGCTGTCTTCAAACTTGTGAAATAAAAGGCAAAAAAATATGTCAAGTTATTAATATTTTGTTTAAATACGCAATATAGGTCGACTTCCGTTCACATTAAACGGCGGACTCGACTCAAAAATCATGAAAAAGTCACTTCCGTCGAATCGAGTACTAACTACTCGACTCGAGTTTTCGAGGACTCGCATATCCCTAGAGTCGTTTTTCGGGCTCGGGTAATTTTTTAGTCCGTTTCTAGACTAAATTTACGCGCCAGTATTGCTGCAGTCGATTCCGGTGGAGCTAGCAGGTACGGTGCGCCCCCCTCCACCCCACACACACCCACAACACATCCCTTTCGGGGAACAGAACAGATGCGAGCCGACTTGCATTCGTTACTGTTTGTTCTTTGTTTAACATTCTGGTGAACATTGATCTATTACTATTTATTTTACTTGAAATATCATGTTTTACGGACGTGCTTCAGACGTGTATTGCGAAATGTTTTTTTTTATTTGACGTGATTACTGCAGGCGTATTCCGAGAGGCTAACCGAGCAGGCGGCGTGCATATTGCATATCTTTCGTCCCTCGTCTTCGCGCCCCGCGCACTTTACAAGACCTAGAGACGACCTTCAAATCAAGCCTTCACATCGAAAAATACGTTTTCCGGATCCGGGTACCTGGGTAAAATGAGAGCTGGAACCGGTTCCTAATTTTATTACCCGATGTCATCCCTAGTACAAACAGCAAACCACAGTGTGCTATGCCGTCAGATTTTCAATTTCAAGTACGTAGCATTCTTGAGGTATAAATTGTTGTGCGTTTTTGTAAAGTGAGACTTCCCTTTCCTGTGACATCGTTTAGCTTCAAACAAACGAATCTCACTACAACAACCTGGTAACCTCATGGTCGTTTAGCTTCAAACAAACGAACCTCACTACAAACAACCTGGTAACCTCATGGTCGTTTAGCTTCAAACAAATGAACCTCACTACAACAACCTGGTAACCTCATGGTCGTTTAGCTTCAAACAAATGAACCTCACTACAACAACCTGGTAACCTCATGGTCGTTTAGCTTCAAACAAATGAACCTCACTACAACAACCTGGTAACCTCATGGTTGTTTAGCTTCAAACAAATGAACCTCACTACAACAACCTGGTAACCTCATGGTCGTTTAGCTACAAACAAATGAACCTCACTACAACAACCTGGTAACCTCATGGTCGTTTAGCTTCAAACAAATGAACCTCACTACAACAACCTAGTAACCTCATGGTCGTTTAGCTTCAAACAAATGAACCTCACTACAACAACCTGGTAACCTCATGGTCGTTTAGCTACAAACAAATGAACCTCACTACAACAACCTGGTAACCTCATGGTCGTTTAGCTACAAACAAATGAACCTCACTACAACAACCTGGTAACCTCATGGTCGTTAAGCTTCAAACAAATGAACCTCACTACAACAACCTAGTAACCTCATGGTCGTTAAGCTTCAAACAAATGAACCTCACTACAACAACCTGGTAACCTCATGGTCGTTTAGCTTCAAACAAATGAACCTCACTACAACAACCTGGTAACCTCATGGTCGTTTAGCTACAAACAAATGAACCTCACTACAACAACCTGGTAACCTCGTGGTCTCCTCAAGGGTTGTTCTAAAAGCAAGTTGGGCATTCTGAGTGTTGTTGTCTTCGACGAGGCTACTTCGCATGCCGGCCGTCCACTCGCTCTCATAGAGGTGGGTTTTAGAGATCCGTCTGTAGACTCTATAGACGCTAGTGATCGGGTGCCAGGATGACCCTGACCCAGCAACCGCTGTACTTGTTGCGGTATATGGTTCCCAGACTAGGAATTGAAGATCTTGTCCTGGTTGAAATTAAACTGATTCCTGGACGGCAAATGTTCCGTGATTACAAGAAAGTGTCTTACTTGTGCCCGCGACCCCGAACCGCCCGAAACGTGAGCTTGAAACGAGCAGTGAGAATTCATAATGAATGTAAGCATGGTTTTCAAAGTTGACTTCTCTAAATGCACAATGTTTTCTTAATCATTTCATAGGTTTCAGTAAAAATAAGTATATAATAAAATGTACCCCTATCAATATTGTTATAGCCACACAATAAATAATAAAATAACAAATCTTATAGACAGACACATGGACTCCTAATTTCTAATTCTCTGCGAAAGATTTTTGTTCAAAAGGAGAGCGTTAAATTCTTTGGAATTCTTGTTTTCTCGTCAAACAGTAAAAACATGTTTGAGGAACGTAAATCATGGAAAAAAGGTCAAAAAAGGTTTTGCCCCTCCGGCAGTATCACGTGAGTCATTCCCTTTTCATGCGCTATTTGTCCCGGAATGTTATTTTCCGGAGTTGGGAACCCTATTTGGGTAGCTGGTAGCTGCCAACTGTATTTCCAGGGGACTGTGTGACTGACTGTCCTCTCAAACCTGTATTCTTTTACTTGACAACTTGGCCACACAGCTATGTTACTTGATGTGTTTGGGGAAGGAAAGAACACCAACAGCTCACTTTAAACATGGTACACAGACACAGTGGTGTGTCCAGGGGGGGTCGAACATCCCAAGCAGGGGGGGGGTTTGGAGCGAGAGCCCCAGCCGCCTGGGACCAATGTTCTATCGTTAATGGGGTAGTAGTATTTGGCTTGGGGTATAAGAAGATTCAATATCTTCAGGATCCAATATAGTTTTTAATAAGCAGTGTTGATTGTAAGATGAGAGAAAAGAGGAACCAACCGCCTGACCCTGATTCCTACCACCCATAAGCCTTATTAAATATATTCCTTCAACTTCCTCCCCTGTATGATCCTGGGTGAGAATTAGGTCCAGGGTAGCTCTTCCTGACTTAAGAGGCGACCCAGGGGCCAACGTCGTATGACTTAACGGTTGAGTATAAATAATAAAAATTGTATTTTCCTCCTCCCGCCTGTCTTCTTCTTCTTTTTTATCTTTTTTTGGCATGGGGGGTTTGAACCCCCTTGGATACGCCACTGCACAGACACGTGAGGGGACAAGAAGAAAATCAACCTTTATTGAGAAAAAAAAATGATGGCAGACACCAATCAACATTAGATGACCACAGGGGTCCAGCATACTATTAAATATACATTTTTTTATGAAACGAAATTTAACTATTAAAATTAATGTTACATCCATGAAACTAAATTTAAATTACAATGTGGGGGGGGGGGGGGGGTACATTGTAATTTATGTATTCTATTTCACATGGCTGCCTACCACGCTGTTTCCCCAAACACAACTAGGAAATACTGTATATGGGGTTGGGTGGACGAAAGATGTGTGAAGTATGACAACGTGGATGTGTGGGAAGAGTCGCGGCTCAGTAGTCAGCAAAGTGTCTTATTGGGTGGACGAAAGATGTGTGAAGTATGACAACGTGGATGTGTGGGAAGAGTCGCGGCTCAGTAGTCAGCAAAGTGTCTTATTGGGTGGACGAAAGATGTGTGAAGTATGACAACGTGGATGTGTGGGAAGAGTCGCGGCTCAGTAGTCAGCAAAGTGTCTTATTGGGTGGATGAAAGATGTGTGAAGTATGACAACGTGGATGTGTGGGAAGAGTCGCGGCTCAGTAGTCAGCAAAGTGTGTTATTTCTGTGTATAAGGCTGTATGTCGACCTACCCTGGGTAACCCCTGGTTTTGGTTGGTTCAAATTGCTGTAAAATGTTTTTAAAACGGTCAAAACGTACACCAAACTATGTCATTCTGTGGAGAATTGAATGCTCTTTCTTGACATAGCTTAATTGTTCCAATAAACATTTCCGTGTTTCGAGTTAACTCATTGAAGTGTTGTAATGTGTTGTTGCGACATACCTTTTGCAATCAATTAAGTTTGTTTGAGAAACGGAAATATGTATCAGAACAGGGAAACATTCATAAGAAAAAACATTCAATTCTCTACTTTTTTGATAAATTTGAAGCATTTAAAACATCAATTAATTAATTAATAAATCACGCATTTTTAATTTTAATTTTTTTTTCTAGCACTTTAACAGACGGAAATCACTAGTTCCACCCTAGCCAACACACAGCCTTAGTTTGTCCCAACCTGACCCCTCTTCTTGCTATTAACTGACTAGCTCGTGCATCCTCTAGCCAACTCATCATGTTTCATCATGTTGCATAATAAAGAATAGCTACATCACACTGATGTGTGCATTGTTGTAGGTATAGGCTACTATCTCATATTTGTCTTATTTACAGATAACGGAGCTGAAAGCCAAGCATTTTACCATCGAAAACGAATTCCGCACGAAAATGAACACCCTACAGCGAGAATGCGACACCAAGTGCGAAACCCTCTCTGCCAAAGTGAAAATCCAAATGAAGGAATTAGCGACGCACTCTAAAAACAACAAGAAACTTCTCTCCAGGGAGTTGGCGGCAGCGAGCAACAGCGGCAGTGGAACCGACAGTCCGTCACTAGCTTAGTAGTGCATAGGTGAACTAATGCGTTCTACTTGTTACACAGGGCTGTAGATATATCCCTTCCCTTGCAAGCCACGATAACGGCCACGAGCTGTGAGTTGCTAGATAATAATGACCAGGTGACTTTACAATCAACCAGAGGGGAAAAATAATATAAAGCCGTTTCAGTCCTGCGTTCAATCTTGCGTGTTTTTCTATTGAGAGGAAAACATGTTATGCTTTAACTCTGAAAGACGTGTCTCTGAAATCAATAATTATGATTTAAAGTTACATTAACAATCATGACATGGATACCGTCTGAAATGTGCAGTGAAACATAGTATAAGCTATCCACACGACTATTGATGTGCGTGCCTATTCTCCATATATCCATCTATCATCGTGAACAATTCTGTTGGAAGTGCTGCCAAGTCAAAGAATGTGGAAATGTTAAAAGGGACTTTCAGAATTTCACCCCAAAATGCTAAATACATCCTACTTTATGGGACATATATCCATAAAATGTAATCATATTATTTAAAACAGGAATAAAGTTACCGTATTGAATTTCATAATATTTGACAAACACAAAATGCTTTGCGTATAAGTTTTCACTAGAGATGTCACATTGAGATACTAGTAGAGTGATTTATTTAAATCAACGGATGTTTTGAAATGAAATCATGTTTTAAATTGAAATAAAAATGAAACCCTCATTTCTGTACTTTTTCTTAATTTGGAGTTTTGAAAATGGGGGATGTTATGTATCAATATTAGTGAAAAATGTTTCCTGGAATTTGTGTTCAGTTTAAATTGCACACCGTTATTTTAACAGAACTTTATGCGTGCATGGCGAAACAAGTAATTCATCATCTTATATTTCACATGACAAGATGCCAGTCTGAAAAGCATTCCGAGTCACTTCCGAGCTAAACGCGTGAGGAAAGGTCGTCAGAGGCCAACTGAGCTCCCCTAGACAGATCCATTTACGCACAACGGCTGGGCCGATTCTAAATCAAATAAAATGATGGGAACATTAAATTGACTTGTTGACTGTGAAAAATCGCTCGTGACGAGTTTTCGAGTACTCGCACATTCCTTACGATGTTGGAATTTTATCACAATGTTCAGTTGGGGCTTCTGAAAATGTTTTCAACACTGCAACGTTATTGGAAGTACTGCTTGAAGGGTCAGTTGAGTGAGTAATGGACCAGTGACAGACTGGAGGATCCATCATTGTTGGGCTATCTCATCCTATGCGTTGTTGGGCCAAGGTTCTATTAGTTGTCACCATTGCCAAGTAAACTTACGCTTAGTTAGGCCTACCACAACTAATTTTTCAAATTATATTATAAATTTAAAAATCCAACCGACAAAAAAATTCCAACAACGGTTTTGGATCATTTTACTTGTGGAGTGGGGACAAATGCTGAACAGTCTACCAAAATGTTGTCTCCTCTGTAGTAAATCATTCTTTTGATATGCGTAGTGTCATCCAATAGAGACGCCATCTGTCATCGTGACTAGTTCAACCTTAGTCCAGTCACAACTCACAAGAGTTTATTAGTGTGGGTACCAGTAAGCTATTTGTGGTTTCTATTCAATCTTGATTAAACCTTAGTCCTGTCACAACTCACAAGAGTTCATTAGTGTGAGTACCAGTAAGCTATTTGTGGTTTCTATTCAATGTTGATTTATAAGCTCTCGTTTCAAGTTTGTCTATCTGTTGATAACCCCTAGTGTTAACCGTTCGAGCCAGTAGTTGATCCTCCTAATTCTATATTTACTTGTCCAGCTGGACTCTGCTCTACTGGTTGACCAGATCTTACATGATGGCCTGATTAAGCCAAATGTGGGCATATGATAAAAAAAATTTTGGCTTTGCTACAACACATGAAGCTTATTTTAAATGTGCTTTTGATTTCTGCTCGTAAGAGGATAAAGTCACGTAACGTGCGAGTTTCGTAGAAAATCTAATAATACAGGCAAAGTATCCATGTTGCATTTTACTAATAAATTCAACAAATAAAATAGATCGTCTGTCACTGGGCCTAAGCCTAGGCAGGAAAACAACACCAATACTTCCCCTTTCAGATCTACTCTTACTTTGGCTGGTGATCCATATCACTGTCACTATTAATATTACTGGACATTATCTTCATCTGCAGGGCGATTCTGTATGAGCGACGATAAGTTTATCAACGGTTTTGGTCGTTACTGAAGGCGAATGCAAGGCGGTGATTGGCTCATCGCCTTCTTCTAACAACTGAAACCAGTGATAAACGTATCGTCACCCATTGAGAATCAGGGCTCCGATATATCATCAATAGTGATAAAAACACATTTTTACATTACAAACAGCTTCGGGTTTTCTGTAGGGTTATCGTTCGACATGAATTTGAGTATCGATAATCGGGCCAGTTAAAACGATTATCGATCGCTATAATCAATTAAAACAAATTTTGATTAACGAGACGGACGTTTTACGAGAGTATCCTTAATTTCCTCGTCTGTGCGATGTGGGGTGGAACGGGTTCATTGACGAGTAGTGAATGATCGAAGGTCGAGGCTGTGTAGATCCGCGGGATAACGAGCGGTAAATATGAAATATTGGGCAGGCAAGCTAAGCTATTCGATTATTGATAATATCAAAAGTTGATCCGGGAAGACTCAATTGATTATTGCACATTTCGTAAAATAGTCGTGACAATTATCAAACTGCAACTCTAGTTTTCTGTGAGATATCCACCATGACAATAGAACATGCCCACTAGTTGTGATTGGCTAACTGATCCACCAACAGCTTACCTTGTAGTTGAGTCTACTAGTGGGAAACCAGCTTTGAAATGTACCGTTACGTAAGCGGATGTATTCTAAATGCGGCCTAATAGGGCTGGACCGCAATGGGTAGCGTGGCTCGGTACCCATTCAGTCTTATAGTGGCCGTTAACCTTCAGGTTCTCCTGCGACCACGTCTTCAGTACAAGTTCAGGAGTTGAGAGTTCCCTGTTAGCAAAATTGGCTTGGTACCCAATTATCGTGTGCCCCGCCCCCGTATCCACTTCCATGGTTTCAAAAACCTTGCGACACAACCACACATTTTGTTTAGGGTTAAAGTGAGTAGTCGGTAGTTAAACCGCCTCGTCGTAAGAGATTTCCGCCGTTGACTTAGGCTTACATAGCTTCCGTATTTGACGGTAGACAAGGGGTCCAGTGTTACAAAACAGTATTGTCTTCCGGCGATTACCTTCAATCGCGTTGGCCTCGAAGAAAAACTCTAGTTGTTCCGAAAAGATTTCCCATTCTTGGGCGGTTTCGGAGACGAGCTGAGGGACATTGGCAATCACCCCTACCATAACCGGAGCCCTAGCCGGTTCCCCCCCATCACCAGACATGGTGCGCGCGCTGCCTAGGCTAGCCTAGCCTAGCCTAGCCACAATCCTCGTGGCCATAGTAACGTCTGGACATGGAGAGGTGGAACACTCGTTGTAATATAAGAAGTAAAGAGCACAGCTACGTGCTTGTCTTGCAGTTAAGTGGATCAGAGTAATGGACGCCGCCCTTACATATGACTTACAAAACTCACAGCCATCTAAATATGACTGTTGGAGAACATACAGAGAACTAACCCGAAGAGGTGTGGTTACGGAAGAAATCATAGCCTACAACCTTGGTTTGCATTCCTGCCAACTTTCCCGATTGGGCTCAGAATTTGTACAATTTTCACGAATTATCATGTACAGTCAAGCCCACTTTAACAAAGCTAAAGGGGATTCAAAATAACTTTGTTAAAACCATACTCCCTTATATAAGGGTTAATATTATGTTTATGTAGGCCTACTTTCACATTTGAAGGGGAATGGATCTGACTTTCTAAAAGTGGGTTCCTTAAAAGTGGAATTTCCTTAAAAGTGGGCTCGACTGTATTTTACATTTTTGTATTTTCGGACCTAAAAGCTGGAATTGTTTAGAAGCTTGACTGTCAATTTCTTGATGTCCACTTGGCTGTGAGTTCAAACTCTGCCCACTCACGTAATTTCCTTCCAAAACCAGTTCTGGTAGACGCACTGTTACATTTTTCTCATTCTTGTCTTTAAAGAATAGCCTCAAGTAGCCGGAATATTGCGTGTTTTCCCAACAGCGTGTAGGCCATGTTTTTTAGTCTCCCTGTTTTCAGTTTTGGTAATTTTGCAGGTGTGGTTTTGTGTATTTCGGCAAGTGTATTTCTAATGGTTATACTTACAAGCACGTATTAGATCATTTGTCGGAGTTCAGAATAATCATTAATCTCATATTGCAACTCTGTGTAACACGTGGAAATGTTATTAAGTACTAATCGTAATTTATGTAATTTTAGTGGGAGAAGAGGTTCCAGGCTAGGGAAAACCAGCCAACAACAAACTCCAAGTTGTAGCCGTGTTTTTCCGCAACCTGCCGCCTCGTTTATTCCAGCCGACCGTCTTATCAAACTCATCTTAAATGTTTATGCAGACTATTTTATGGTATTGTCTTAGGTATAGGATTGTACTAGTAGTATTAAAAATACATCATTATTTGGCATAGGCCTACATAGAGCTTTATTATAATCGTCAAGTGAGATATCATACAATTATAATTGACAATGTTTCTAAACTTCAAGTATGTATGTGTTAATAACTTAATATTGTATTGTTCATTATGCAAATATTATATTCATTGGTAATTTTGTCTATTGTCGGTAATGTAGTCGATAAGAATCTAAGTTATGGCAGAGTGGTTATGGTGATGAAGTTTATTGATTTGATAGCGGGACTTCATTTTTAAGTCACGGATCTTAATTATAAGTTAGATTATATTTCTAGTGGTTATTTGGAGGGACTCATTGAGTGTTTTGTGTACATATATTCTTAAACAAATGTGACTTACTGTACTTGTATAGTTATAATAATACCCCATCTTTTATTTTGTGCCTTGATGTAACTGGTTTCACTGGCTGATCTGTAGGCTTTTAAAAAACTTAATCATCGATTAGCCAGCATATATATATATATATATATCTGAGCTTAATTTCTTTGCAATGTTTTTTTCTTTCACAAGAAGAATAAAAACTTGATTACAACATTTGATGTGAATATTGTATCAATTTTAGGAGGAAAATTACCTCCCCCTTCCCCCTCCCCCATGCAGAAAGTTGAAACTGGGATGGATAGTTCCCATCTTCAATAATTGGCTTTTTCAATTTATTTTATATGTCCCATTTTGTTTCTGTGATCACTTGTCAACCCTTCCTTAAGATTATAATACTATAGTTTCTAGTTTGTGAGAAAAGTTAGAAAACCATATATTTTTGGACTTTATTATTTTATGTCTCTGATTTATTTAACAACTCATGTGTTACAAAACTAGTTGTGAAGTAGAGCACTAGTAGAATATATAGTAGAAAAGTACTACATTTATCTTGGAAAGTGTGCTAACAGTTTTAAACGATATCAACTGTACGTATATGTTTGTATATCTGAAGAGCAATACAATTGTTGGCTATAGAATAGATACATTTCATACTTGTTTTGAACTTATAGAAATGGGCCGATGTTATTTGTTCGTACACAAGCATCGAGGTATGCAATGTAAGGGTGAGCACCATCGACAATATCAACGATATAGTATACAGAATATATAACACAGATAAATCTTGTCAGGATGAACGGAAGTGGAAATTGAACCCAGGACCCTCCAGATTAGGGTTGTGCTGCTACTGCTGAGCTGCCCATCTTGATGTCTGCTAAAGTCATATTTATAAATACATACTGTGTTATTTATATAGCCTAGCTAAACTATGTTGGTGAGGCGACCTTTATGGATAGCACCGTTGTTTATTTCATCATTATCAATTTTGATGAGAAATAAGAAGTATTGATCAAGAAAAGAAAGGATATTATTTTTTTAGCAGCAATGCCGATGTGGTAGTCTCTGTTTAGTTAATATTATGTGTAACAGTTAGCAAATTCATAAATCATTGAACATTTTATTATAATTTATGATAGATTTTGTGCATTTAGGGTAGAGGCAAAGTTATACCCAGAATTAATACTTTTCTTCATACATCTGAGTTATTTATTATTATTATTATTATTATTATTATTATTATTATTATTATTATTGCGTTTGCCCCTAATGATCACAAGTTATCCCTGGTTTTACAGGAAATGCAGGAATCCATCCAAGCATAGTACAGCACTTAACACAAAAGTAACATAACTATTACAAGACTATATCTTCTGAACTATAACATTGATCATTGACGGGGGATCTCCCACCAGAAAAGTGATAGGGCAACCATTATTATTATTATTATTATTATTATTATTATTATTTGATGTTAACAACATACTGACAACTAGCCTAGGTCACATCACAGGAGACATAGACATTAAATAAATATATTGTTTTGTGTTTGTAAATACAGTACATCGATATATGTGGGTGGTGCAAAGCACCTATACATTGAGTTTGCGCCGTTTATTCGACGCTGGGGTTTTGTATTTTCGTGGTGTTAGTATTTCTGTCTATCATTTCATATGTTTCAATTTTCGGCCAATCACGTCATTTCCTACAGTTTTCCTGTTTTCCGCGCGATGCACCATCTCTAATCTCGTCAGTATTGTTCAAGTTCTGACCTCGTCGAGTCATGTCAGTTTTTCTCTCTCGTTTCCCTCTCGTGCAACGCCTGCTGTCCTGGGATCGATCGCCTTCCAGGCATTTTCATACTTCCTACTTTTCTCTTCCAAACTCGAGTTTCTGTCTTTCTATTTCTTTCTCACGACGGCCACTTTCCTCCCGTCGCAATTAACAACGCGTGGCCCTCGCACTTCTTCACAGCTTGGGGTGAGTTCGAAGCTCAAATTATACAGTCAACTAAAAACATCTTGGAGTGAGCATCCCGGCTCAAACACGTTGTAATTGTCTAAACCAACGGGGTAAAAAATAATACATGACAAAATGAAATTACAAAAGGGAACAATTTTAAAACACAATGTAAAAGAAATGAGTCAACTCGTCAAGACAGTGCTGAGTTGAAACCATGTTTGAACGTGAACGTAGTAACGTAGTAACGTAGTAAAGTAGTAACGTAGTAACGTAGCAGATCTGGTGTTCCCAAGATATTCAGGAAGATGGTTAAATAATTTATGACCCACCTTTCTCAGAAAACACTTCACGTTAATTATACTTGTATAAAAAAACTAAGACATTTTTCCAATGGGGCTTTGCACTGCCACATTCTCCCACTCGCAGCGCCAGCGTAGTGCCAGCCCTCAGACAAGGTCTACTTGATCTCCGCATAACTTAGCCATGAAACAAAGGCTGATTTACCCATCCAGGAGGCTCTGGACTTGAGCTCGAACTATGGTGGCGCTACTTCTATTCCAATGTCTTTGGCAAAATGCTGCCATCACAGCCTGCTGGATGGGTCAAGTAGACCTTGTCCGCGCTGATTTACCCATCCAGCAGGTCATGGATTTGGGCTTGAACGGTGGTGCCGCATTCTATGTCAAGCTTTGCGTGCAAAGCCCCATTGGTTTGGACAGGGGCCGCCCAAAATGTGCTCAGACTTCGCTATTGGCTCTTCTGGCATTTGCCCGGTCAACAGATGGGCCTATCCACCTCTACCCCTGGCGTAGAGGCATGTTTAACGAGTTCTTTTCATGGACGTTAGGACGGCAGTAGTGATTCATTCGTCAGCAGTGGACAGGCAGGATTCACAAAGCACGTTATAAACATACCAGGCAACCAGCAGCGAGACATCATGATATGAAGTGTACCAACGGCATTGTGGCAGAAATGTTAAGTACGCTTCTCGTTACGTGGATGGGATATGGAGAAAAGCCTCGGCAGAAGCGGATACAGGGGGGGGGGGGGGGGGACAATCATTGTTATTTATTGTATGTATATTCATAGTTATTTTATGTATATTCATAGTTATTTTATGTATATTCCTCGAATTCAAAATTCTCCTTTTATCAACCGTCGGAAAAAATAAACATTCTAAGCTGTGTAACAGGTTTGTATGAAGGTGTTTGTGTGTAAATTATGCCTAATTAAATTAATAAAAAAAACAAACAATTAAATACTCGTTCATTCATTTCGTAAAAAAAAAATAAGTTTTGAAACAGAATTAGTCACTTTAGAGCCCCTCTAATGTGCAGCAAGCTATACTCAAGAGGCGGCTGCAGAAAAAGGCAGAAGCAGAATCAGACTAGTGCGAAGAGGGGCTGGAGTCTCATGGGGAGCCAAAATTGAAACTCTGAAATTGACTTTCAAGAGCTATGTCCTGCCTGCCATGGAATATGGTATAGAACTTTCTCCAACAGTTGCTGACCAACAAATGCAGATAACTAACAGAGTCCAGAACCGTCTCATTACTGGCGGAGTCAAAACCACCCCGACTGACGCTATGGAATGGTACTGCCAGGTTGAGCCCTGAAGCTGAGGCTGGAACAGCGTGCCATTCAGCTCCACGGAAAACTGGAGCGTCTCGACCCCTATTTCTGGCTGAATCCAACCACCTCCAGGAAGAAGGCCCATGCAAACTTTGCTGAGATGCCATCGAACTGAAGGTGAAAGTCAGCCCAGAAATTCTGGAAGCAGCGCGACTTCCCTTGGAACTGGAAGCCCCACCCCAGGCTAGTCTACCCGACACATCAAATTAGCTCGCACCAAAACTAAAAATTGATGGAATCAAGAAAAAGGAAGACCTCGACCAAAAAGACTCAAAAATCTTTCACACTTGAAGAAGCATTTCCCTCTCAATGAGTGCAGGGGCGTAGGAACGGGGGGGGATGGGGGGGACACTCCCCCCCCACTTGTTGGCTAGGCTATCATCATTCCGGCCGCCAACACTCAAGTTTCAACTTGCGCCCCTGCAGATTACTGGGGGCATTGGGTATTTAATATATGGGCAGAGTCCCAGCCGCTAGCAGTTTGAACCTGCGCGCCCATCGGGATACCTCCACTAGATGTCGTTGCCGTCTTCGCGAAAATACTTCGGCAAAAAATAAATATAGTAAAATCATTCGATTTTGTATTTATTATAAAATAATAGGCCTATAGCTGCTTTCTTTAGCTTAAGTCTCACGGCTATAGCCAAGTAGCCTACCTATCAACAGCTACCTTACTCCCAACTTTCCAAACCCCAAAACTCAATACCTAATAATTAGCTTCAGTGTTCCATTTTTGTTTAGGTTTTCTGTTTTTTTCACTACACAAACGACCGCTTTTCAGTATTGCATTCAGTCCGGTATTTTTTCTGAAACGCTCAGAAATCACTCAAAAAACCCTGATTTTTTTAAAAATCGCCTGCGGCGCTGTAGTTGGGGGGCTCGCCCCCCAACCCCCCCCAGCTATTTTTGCCTAAAGTTACTTTGAAATATCCTGACCCCCCCATTACAAAAATAGTTCCTACGCCCCTGAATGAGTGGGTGCATATTTTCACTGATGGCTCCCAAGATAAAACCACCAATCGCTCCGGTTATGGCGTTCACTGCCTCTTTCTCGAGGAGGAAACACCTCTTGGAGCTGGCGCGACACAATTTGATGCTGAAGTGGCAGCACTTGTCAGGCCAGCTCAGAAGACTGCAGACACACCAGCATTTCCTCTCAACAAAAGTAAATTCGTCATCCTGAGCGATATGATCTCAGCTATGCAGTTCGTCACTAAAGCAGCAAAGTTCCACCCTGATGTGCTGCTCTTACAAAACTCTCTCACCAGCCTCCGTCAGCAAGACAAAACCCTTGAGGTTCAATGGATTCCCAGTCACTGCCGAATTCTAGAAAATGAAAAAGCTGACTTTGACTGAAAACACTCTACAACAATCTGCCTACCTATTTAAAATCAGTTCACAAGCTTAGTGCTTTCAAGTTCTCATTAAAACAGTATGTGCTCACCCACCAATTCTACAGCCTGAATGAATATTTAACCTCTTCTTACCGCTAGTTTGGCTATTTCAGCATAATTACTTCTGATTCTGGTTTAGGTCTTGAGCAGTGGTGAAGGGTCCTATGAGACAAAGAGACGTTGTCTACCCTATACACAAGTTTAATAAATACCATTAATACACTTGTGCACAAGCTTATGCTTTCTTTCCTACATTTTCTTGTCTTTCGTGGCTCCCGCGAACGTTTGAATTAAGTTGACGGCGAAGGACTCTGCAACACTCGCGCCATCTACCGTTGTCCCTTGAAGGTGAATGATTTACACGTGTGGAGACAAACAGTCGTTTGGTCTCTTTCGCGCACGATCAGAACGCTATTTTCGTCAGTTTTTCAAGAATATTTTAGACTTGTCTCACACACCAACTCTGAGCTGTGAACGCGGGCACATGCCAGACACCCGTTTCATGACACATGGGACTTGGAAATTTGAGGGAACGACCGTAACAGCATTCAGTAATAAACCTTCACGGTCTCGCTTTTGTAAAATGTGATGACCCAACCCCACCCCATGTGTCTTGTCTTCACATTTTTATGATTGATGGATACTTCAGTATGGATACTCACGATGGATACTTCAGTATGGATACTCACGATGGATACTTTAGTATGGATACTCACGATGGGTACTTCAGTATGGATACTCACGATGGATACTTTAGTATGGATACTCACGATGGGTACTTCAGTATGGATACTCACGATGGATACTTTAGTATGGATACTCACGATGGATACTTCAGTATGGATACTCACGATGGATACTTCAGTATGGATACTCACGATGGATACTTTAGTATGGATACTCACGATGGATACTTCAGTATGGATACTCACGATGGATACTTTAGTATGGATACTCACGATGGATACTTCAGTATGGATACTCACGATGGATACTTCAGTATGGATACTCACGATGGATACTTTAGTATGGATACTCACGATGGGTACTTCAGTATGGATACTCACGATGGATACTTCAGTACTTCAGTATGGATACTCACAATGGATACTTCAGTATGGATACTCACGATGGATACTTCAGTATGGATACTCACGATGGATACTTTAGTATGGATACTCACGATGGGTACTTCAGTATGGATACTCACAATGGATACTTCAGTATGGATACTCACGATGGATACTTCAGTACTTCAGTATGGATACTCACAATGGATACTTTAGTATGGATACTCACGATGGATACTTCAGTACTTCAGTATGGATACTCACAATGGATACTTCAGTATGGATACTCACGATGGATACTTCAGTATGGATACTCACAATGGATACTTTAGTATGGATACTCACGATGGATACTTCAGTACTTCAGTATGGATACTCACAATGGATACTTCAGTATGGATACTCACGATGGATACTTCAGTATGGATACTCACAATGGATACTTTAGTATGGATACTCACGATGGATACTTCAGTATGGATACTCACGATGGATACTCCAGTATGGATACTCACGATGGATACTTCAGTACTTCAGTATGGATACTCACAATGGATACTTCAGTATGGATACTCACGATGGATACTTCAGTATGGATACTCACGATGGATACTCCAGTATGGATACTCACGATGGATACTTCAGTATGGATACTCACGATGGATACTTCAGTACTTCAGTATGGATACTCACAATGGATACTTCAGTATGGATACTCACGATGGATACTTCAGTATGGATACTCACGATGGATACTCCAGTATGGATACTCACGATGGATACTTCAGTATAAATACTCACGATGGATACTTCAGTACTTCAGTATGGATACTCACAATGGATACTTCAGTATGGATACTCACGATGGATACTTCAGTATGGATACTCACAATGGATACTTTAGTATGGATACTCACGATGGATACTTCAGTACTTCAGTATGGATACTCACAATGGATACTTCAGTATGGATACTCACGATGGATACTTCAGTACTTCAGTATGGATACTCACGATGGATACTTCAGTATGGATACTCACGATGGATACTCCAGTATGGATACTCACGATGGATACTTCAGTACTTCAGTATGGATACTCACGATGGATACTTCAGTATGGATACTCACGATGGATACTTCAGTATGGATACTCACGATGGATACTTTAGTATGGATACTCACGATGGGTACTTCAGTATGGATACTCACAATGGATACTTCAGTATGGATACTCACGATGGATACTTCAGTACTTCAGTATGGATACTCACAATGGATACTTTAGTATGGATACTCACGATGGATACTTCAGTACTTCAGTATGGATACTCACAATGGATACTTCAGTATGGATACTCACGATGGATACTTCAGTATGGATACTCACAATGGATACTTTAGTATGGATACTCACGATGGATACTTCAGTACTTCAGTATGGATACTCACAATGGATACTTCAGTATGGATACTCACGATGGATACTTCAGTACTTCAGTATGGATACTCACAATGGATACTTCAGTATGGATACTCACGATGGATACTTCAGTATGGATACTCACAATGGATACTTCAGTATGGATACTCACGATGGATACTTCAGTATGGATACTCACGATGGATACTTTAGTATGGATACTCACGATGGATACTTCAGTATGTATACTCACGATGGATACTCCAGTATGGATACTCACGATGGATACTTCAGTACTTCAGTATGGATACTCACGATGGATACTTCAGTATGGATACTCACGATGGATACTTCAGTATGGATACTCACGATGGATACTTCAGTATGGATACTCACGATGGATACTTCAGTACTTCAGTATGGATACTCACAATGGATACTTCAGTATGGATACTCACGATGGATACTTCAGTATGGATACTCACGATGGATACTCCAGTATGGATACTCACGATGGATACTTCAGTATGGATACTCACGATGGATACTTCAGTATGGATACTCACGATGGATACTCCAGTATGGATACTCACGATGGATACTTCAGTATGGATACTCACGATGGATACTTCAGTACTTCAGTATGGATACTCACAATGGATACTTCAGTATGGATACTCACGATGGATACTTCAGTATGGATACTCACAATGGATACTTTAGTATGGATACTCACGATGGATACTTCAGTACTTCAGTATGGATACTCACAATGGATACTTCAGTATGGATACTCACGATGGATACTTCAGTACTTCAGTATGGATACTCACTATGGATACTTCAGTATGGATACTCACGATGGATACTCCAGTATGGATACTCACGATGGATACTCCAGTATGGATACTCACGATGGATACTTCAGTACTTCAGTATGGATACTCACGATGGATACTTCAGTATGGATACTCACGATGGATACTCCAGTATGGATACTCACGATGGATACTTCAGTATGGATACTCACGATGGATACTTCAGTAACCAGTTCAAGGCAATCCGTTGACAATGCGAGGTGCGTGCGCCGTGGATTGTGTACAACACAGTACAGTAGTGCAAACAATGTCCAAATAGCGTGTGTGATTTCTACCCTTATTTTTTTAATATTCTTGTGTAGACTGTTAGGGACTAACGACGTGTTCCGCCGAGAGTGATATTGTTTTTCTCGCCCTGGGCGATTCACGAATGTACGTTTTGCGTCAACCCCCCCCCCCCCCTCTCCTCTCATCAACCAACTGTTTTTTTCTAAATTGCGAAATATTATACTTACAAAATGATTGTGTCTACCCTCATTTCAAGGCTATGCTTCGCCACTGGTCTTGAGTAGGCCTATACTATTAATTTTAACTGTGATGTATACCTAATTTTAGTTAGTAATTGTATTGTTTTGACATCTGACATGTCAACATGTAATGCATTATTGTAAGTTTTTGACTAATCTGATATCAATGTATCGCATATATCAATGGATGCTAATAAATACAAATACAAATACTCAAAACACATGGGTTATGTTCTAGTTTGACATCTAGCACAGCATATACATGTGAAGCACCTGAGTTTGGAGTCCAACCGGTGGCAAATCCAAGCATAATGGTGTCAAATCCAAGCGTAATGGTGTCAAATCCAAGTGTAATGGTGTAAATTAAAAATAAAATCTATCAAGGTAGTTCAAGCAACTTGAAAGTAGTGATACTACCTATGTAAAATAAATGTAAATAGCAATTAAATTAAATTTATACTTACCTATATATATATTAGTTTTCAGGTTTTCACGGACATATATGTACCTGTTGCAACTTTCTGGGGATTGTTGCCGCGAATAATGTACTAAAGAAGGAGGCACTGACTTACCCTTCCCTTCCTGACGTTTCGGGAAAGGAAGGGTAAGTCAGTGCCTCCTTCTTTAGTACATTATTCGCGGCAACAATCCCCAGAAAGTTGCAACAGGTACATATATATATATATATATTGTTGTCACAAAGTGACCTAAAACCAATCAATTTTATTGAAACAGTGGTGTGGGATATAATGGAAGTATATTTATTATCTTACCAACCATTTAGTATAATAACTATATGCTTATTGTTTGTATTGAATTACATTTTACTTTCGAACTCTAAATGCATGTTGGATCCTTACCTACGATCCTGCTAAAGCACGTAGTGGCCGTAGTTTATTCCAGTGTTTTTTCCAGTCTTTTCAGAGTAACTGGGTAATTAATCACCTGAATGCAATACGTACTGCAATTGATGGAACACCTCAATAAGATGGAAGACCAACAAGTCCTTTATTTGGGAAGTATTCGACTCACTTTGAGTGAATGGTCCTACACTATCTGGGGGGCTTGAGGGAGACCTGCGTTCAATGCCCAATATGGGGTTCGATTTTGTAATTATTGTTTTTCACTCGAAACACCTATCTTAATTTCTTAACCAACCAATACTGTTTATTTTCTCTCGTTTTACTATAATGTAGGATATCAGTCCGAGTAGTGGAGGGTTATAGTCTGAGGAGCACATTTGGAACGACTATAATGTTGCTAGCTGAATCCACTCTGATACTATCGGTTACTTTATAATGTGTTGTGTGGGTGTTGTTATGCTGAAGTCCACGTCATGTCATTATAGCTCTGTAATGTGCTGTTGTTGGACGGTTCTACCGGTACCACCTCACTCACATTCATATTATATCAACACTCTGATATTATCGGTTACTTCATGATGTGTTGTGTGGGTGTTGTTATGCTGAAGTCCACGTCATGTCATTATAGCTCTGTAATGTGCTGTTGTTGGACGGTTCTACCGGTACCACCTCACCTACATAATGTGTTGTGTGGGTGTTGTTATGCTGAAGTCCACGTCATGTCATTATAGCTCTGTAATGTGCTGTTGTTGGACGGTTCTACCGGTACCACCTCGCCTACATAATGTGTTGTGTGGGTGTTGTTATGCTGAAGTCCACGTCATGTCATTATAGCTCTGTAATGTGCTGTTGTTGGACGGTTCTACCGGTACCACCTCACCTACATAATGTGTTGTGTGGGTGTTGTTATGCTGAAGTCCACGTCATGTCATTATAGCTCTGTAATGTGCTGTTGTTGGACGGTTCTACCGGTACCACCTCACCTACATAATGTGTTGTGTGGGTGTTGTTATGCTGAAGTCCACGTCATGTCATTATAGCTCTGTAATGTGCTGTTGTTGGACGGTTCTACCGGTACCACCTCGCCTACATAATGTGTTGTGTGGGTGTTGTTATGCTGAAGTCCACGTCATGTCATTATAGCTCTGTAATGTGCTGTTGTTGGACGGTTCTACCGGTACCACCTCGCCTACATAATGTGTTGTGTGGGTGTTGTTATGCTGAAGTCCACGTCATGTCATTATAGCTCTGTAATGTGCTGTTGTTGGACGGTTCTACCGGTACCACCTCGCCTACATAATGTGTTGTGTGGGTGTTGTTATGCTGAAGTCCACGTCATGTCATTATAGCTCTGTAATGTGCTGTTGTTGGACGGTTCTACCGGTACCACCTCGCCTACATAATGTGTTGTGTGGGTGTTGTTATGCTGAAGTCCACGTCATGTCATTATAGCTCTGTAATGTGCTGTTGTTGGACGGTTCTACCGGTACCACCTCGCCTACATAATGTGTTGTGTGGGTGTTGTTATGCTGAAGTCCACGTCATGTCATTATAGCTCTGTAATGTGCTGTTGTTGGACGGTTCTACCGGTACCACCTCGCCTACATAATGTGTTGTGTGGGTGTTGTTATGCTGAAGTCCACGTCATGTCATTATAGCTCTGTAATGTGCTGTTGTTGGACGGTTCTACCGGTACCACCTCGCCTACATAATGTGTTGTGTGGGTGTTGTTATGCTGAAGTCCACGTCATGTCATTATAGCTCTGTAATGTGCTGTTGTTGGACGGTTCTACCGGTACCACCTCGCCTACAACAAACTCACATTCATATTATATCAACACATGTTAATTTTTAGTATCTTACATTGTTGTTTGTTGTAGAAAGTAAAAACGCCTAAACATTGAGTGAACATCAAATACTGAATACATGATTTTGAATAAGTTGGCTACACTGTATTTGTTAATAATATACGTAAACCCACTGAAATGAGCCAGTTTTTAAGCTATGTAAGCAAGCTCCCATAATGTACTTCGCACCATTGGTTGTTTAACTTCTGTAGCCGGCGTCAATCTCTGAAGCAATACGTACATTCAAGACACTATTGTGTGGTTCAAACATACCACCATGCACAATTACCACCTGTCATAAACTAAATAAACTATTCGGTATTTTTGTGACTGGTGAATAGCACAAGTGCTGTAGTGTACAGTTCAGGTTTATTCTAAAATCATCCTTGGGATAAAACACACAAAAACTGTCAGTTTGCTTTATATAATTCTTATATTTCTCTTAGCATGTATCAATTTAGCCAACATGCAAATAAAATAATTATGTGAGATTGTGAACAGTAGTAGGTATTAAATTATGTGTACATCTTTCCTATAGTGATCTGTAATACTCTGGTGTTGTTGGCAAAGTTGTGGGTTGTATTTTATGTACGTATATACCGACACTGTAGCCTATCCTGTATCCTCATACTGTATATCTCTCCCATACTGGTAGTGATTATTATGTAATCCCATTAATGGTTATATATTCTGCCATAACTGATGAAAGTTCTCTATCTAGTTTGCAATGTAACTAGTTATATTTTGTGGCAAAACGAATGGTTTTTGCCTGGTGTGTTTCTCATGTAATGTGCACCCCAGAGTGAGCTAAAGGTGTCTTTAAAAGACTTCATTGTGTCAGTTTTTATATCTGGGGTGCACGCACAGTGTCATTGTGTTAATTTGTTTTATATTACATACTATAAATTTAATTTAGAGGTTTAAAATATTATTTACTTTGTAAACAATTGTTCCGCAGAAAACTTAAATAAATGGATATTTTATGTACAAAGTCGTATTTACTTGTTATTCACATTGATATAATACTACAATAATATAACACCTGCTTCCATTGATTGATTCGTCATAGTTATTATTCTTCCTGCCATTGTTCAATAAAAGATTGATAGTCCATATAAATTAAAGCTTGGATATTTCGTTGTCTTAGTCACCTGATATTAAGCAATACAAATGTAATTTGTACAATACTTATCGAATCACTATAAACTTAGTATATTCGTGACTGAACGAAAATTTACATCAATCATGGCTATCTCAGATTTTGCCGCCAGTTTGTTTCAGAAAAATATTTTCTAATAGTAACTGTCTTGTAATTTTGTAACTTCTTGACCAATTTGGCCACAAAACTAATGGCATCCAATCCGCATCAAAGCTTGTGGATGGTTCAAATTGCAACTTGATCGGACTCTCCGTTCGCCGCTATCGCTAGACTAAAAAAGCACTTTCTAACCGATTTTGGGATGTTAACGCAGGTTCTGAATGCAATGCGATGAATTGAACCACGCACACTAACTACTTCGTACGTATTGTATGCCATTGCCATGAAGGGTACTAATCATCTTAACGTCGTAGGAACAATATCTTATATGAGATGCAAAGAATGATAACTGGCCATTGACTGATCACACACATATACAATTCCCATTCAATTATAATATAAATACTAAACAAAACATAAGAAACAGTAATATTATAAACACGTAGGAACAATGTAGTATGAGCAGTGGCGTACACAGGAATATATTTCGAGAGGAGGGTCTGCCCAGAGTAGAACATTACTATGAAAAGGCGCTGAACAAACAAACGATACAATGAAGGGGGGGGGGAGATGTCCCCCACAATAACGCCGCCGGCATTTGTTGTATTAATCCTTATTTGCTAGCGGTTTTAATGTGTTTTAGAAGAAGGTAAGGTAAGTGCTGAACGGGATAGCCTACGGGTTACAACGGCGCCAAATGCGATTTCAAAATACATTTAACAATCAATATTACATAAAAATAGTAATTAACTATATTGTTATAACTTAAACAATTTCCCCTATACGGGAGTGTTTTCCGAGTAAGCAAATAAGGAAATAAAGAAATCGTAAAAATTAAATTTTTTGCATAAAGTCAGATGGTTTAAAATCCAAGATTTCGGGGGGCGGGGGCTCCAGCCCCCCAGCATTCCCTCTGAATACGCCACTGCGTTTGAGATTTAACTGGTAACTGGCGGTGATTGACTAGTCACAAGAAGTAAAATACATAAGCTCCAGCCCCCCAGCATTCCCTCTGAATACGCCACTGCGTTTGAGATTTAACTGGTAACTGGCGGTGATTAACTAGTCACAAGAAGTAAACTACACAAGCAAATGTTTTATAAAAGGCTGCAACGAACGTGTAGGAAGTAAAGGAACAATATCGTTTGAGATATGAATAGTAACCATGGCCAGTCTGGCCGTGGCCATGATGAATGCATATTTAAATGCAAAAGTCAACAAACTTAAGAAATTATAAAAATGAATGAGTACAAAGCTGGCTAGCGAGCACGGGACGATTGGTGCTGGGGCGCGAGGTGGCGTGTTCATATTCCCCTGCAAGGAGCGTGCATTGATTTATATCTACAATTATTAATAACAACACTTAATGGATTGGGATGAAATTAATATATTCGCGAAGGGACGGATTGACTATAGAATTTCAATTAATTTTGTATTAACATTTTTTGTGAAATGGCATAAAAGCGCGTATCGTATAGACAGCCAGTCCTAAAATCCTGGCCCCTCCCCCCCCCCCCCCCCCCCCCATCAACCAACCACATCGTCGTTTAGACCATACCGGCGTGCGGTGCATCGTGAGATTGAGATGCAGCCAGCAGTGCAAGGACGCTCGGCCCGCATCCGATCTTACCCGAACAATAGCCGAGTGGGCGAGAGGCCGCTGACTTGTTTTGTTGCATCTCTCTGCTCAGTCAGTCAGTCAGTCAGTGAGTGTTGTGTTGTGATGGCTGCAAAGCGTTGGGGGCGACTAAGAGGGCTCGTCCAGAGATACTGGCTCCTTGTATGTACTCACTCATTACATTACATCACGTGTAATTACTTAGCTGTGTTGGGGGCGACTTAGAGGGCTCGTACAGATACTGGCTCCTTGTATGTACTCACTCATTGCATTACATCACGTGTAATTACTTAGCTGTGTTTGGGGCGACTTAGAGGGCTCGTACAGATACTGGCTCCTTGTATGTACCCACTCATTACATTACATCACGTGTAATTACTTAGCTGTGTTGGGGGCGACTAAGAGGGCTCGTACAGATACTGGCTCCTTGTATGTACCCACTCATTACATTACATCACGTGTAATTACTTAGCTGTGTTGGGGGCGACTAAGAGGGCTCGTACAGATACTGGCTCCTTGTATGTACTCACTCATTACATTACATCACGTGTAATTACTTAGCTGTGTTGGGGGCGACTTAGAGGGCTCGTACAGATACTGGCTCCTTGTATGTACCCACTCATTACATTACATCACGTGTAATTACTTAGCTGTGTTGGGGGCGACTTAGAGGGCTCGTACAGATACTGGCTCCTTGTATGTACCCACTCATTACATTACATCACGTGTAATTACTTAGCTGTGTTGGGAGCGACTTAGAGGGCTCGTACAGATACTGGCTCCTTGTATGTACTCACTCATTACATTACATCACGTGTAATTACTTAGCTGTGTTGGGGGCACCTTAGAGGGCTCGTACAGATACTGGCTCCTTGTATGTACTCACTCATTACATTACATCACGTGTAATTACTTAGCTGTGTTGGGGGCGACTTAGAGGGCTCGTACAGATACTGGCTCCTTGTATGTACCCACTCATTACATTACATCACGTGTAATTACTTAGCTGTGTTGGGGGCGACTTAGAGGGCTCGTACAGATACTGGCTCCTTGTATGTACCCACTCATTACATTACATCACGTGTAATTACTTAGCTGTGTTGGGGGCGACTTAGAGGGCTCGTACAGATACTGGCTCCTTGTATGTACCCACTCATTACATTACATCACGTGTAATTACTTAGCTGTGTTGGGAGCGACTTAGAGGGCTCGTACAGATACTGGCTCCTTGTATGTACTCACTCATTACATTACATCACGTGTAATTACTTAGCTGTGTTGGGGGCGACTTAGAGGGCTCGTACAGATACTGGCTCCTTGTATGTACCCACTCATTACATTACATCACGTGTAATTACTTAGCTGTGTTGGGGGCGACTAAGAGGGCTCGTACAGATACTGGCTCCTTGTATGTACTCACTCATTACATTACATCACGTGTAATTACTTAGCTGTGTTGGGGGCGACTTAGAGGTCTCGTACAGATACTGGCTCCTTGTATGTACCCACTCATTACATTACATCACGTGTAATTACTTAGCTGTGTTGGGGGCGACTTAGAGGGCTCGTACAGATACTGGCTCCTTGTATGTACCCACTCATTACATTACATCACGTGTAATTACTTAGCTGTGTTGGGAGCGACTTAGAGGGCTCGTACAGATACTGGCTCCTTGTATGTACTCACTCATTACATTACATCACGTGTAATTACTTAGCTGTGTTGGGGGCACCTTAGAGGGCTCGTACAGATACTGGCTCCTTGTATGTACTCACTCATTACATTACATCACGTGTAATTACTTAGCTGTGTTGGGGGCGACTTAGAGGGCTCGTACAGATACTGGCTCCTTGTATGTACCCACTCATTACATTACATCACGTGTAATTACTTAGCTGTGTTGGGGGCGACTTAGAGGGCTCGTACAGATACTGGCTCCTTGTATGTACCCACTCATTACATTACATCACGTGTAATTACTTAGCTGTGTTGGGGGCGACTTAGAGGGCTCGTACAGATACTGGCTCCTTGTATGTACCCACTCATTACATTACATCACGTGTAATTACTTAGCTGTGTTGGGGGCGACTTAGAGGGCTCGTACAGATACTAGCTCCTTGTATGTACTCACTCATTACATTACATCACGTGTAATTACTTAGCTGTGTTGGGGGCGACTTAGAGGGCTCGTACAGATACTGGCTCCTTGTATGTGATGTACCCACTCATTACATTACATCACGTGTAATTACTTAGCTGTGTTGGGGGCGACTTAGAGGGCTCGTACAGATACTGGCTCCTTGTATGTGATGTACTCACTCATTACATTACATCACGTGTTATTACTTAGCTGTGTTGGGGGCGACTTAGAGGGCTCGTACAGATACTGGCTCCTTGTATGTACTCACTCATTACATTACATCACGTGTAATTACTTAGCTGTGTTGGGGGCGACTTAGAGGGCTCGTACAGATACTGGCTCCTTGTATGTACCCACTCATTACATTACATCACGTGTAATTACTTAGCTGTGTTGGGGGCGACTTAGAGGGCTCGTACAGATACTGGCTCCTTGTATGTACTTACTCATTACATTACATCACGTGTAATTACTTAGCTGTGTTGGGGGCGACTTAGAGGGCTCGTACAGATACTGGCTCCTTGTATGTACTCACTCATTACATTACATTACGTGTAATTACTTAGCTGTGTTGGGGGCGACTTAGAGGGCTCGTACAGATACTGGCTCCTTGTATGTACCCACTCATTACATTACATCACGTGTAATTACTTAGCTGTGTTGGGGGCGACTTAGAGGGCTCGTCCAGATACTGGCTCCTTGTATGTACCCACTCATTACATTACATCACGTGTAATTACTTAGCTGTGTTGGGGGCGACTTAGAGGGCTCGTACAGATACTGGCTCCTTGTATGTGATGTACCCACTCATTACATTACATCACGTGTAATTACTTAGCTGTGTTGGGGGCGACTTAGAGGGCTCGTACAGATACTGGCTCCTTGTATGTACTCACTCATTACATTACATCACGTGTAATTACTTAGCTGTGTTGGGGGCGACTTAGAGGGCTCGTACAGATACTGGCTCCTTGTATGTGATGTACCCACTCATTACATTACATCACGTGTAATTACTTAGCTGTGTTGGGGGCGACTTAGAGGGCTCGTACAGATACTGGCTCCTTGTATGTACTCACTCATTACATTACATCACGTGTAATTACTTAGCTGTGTTGGGGGCGACTTAGAGGGCTCGGACAGATACTGGCTCCTTGTATGTACTCACTCATTACATTACATCACGTGTAATTACTTAGCTGTGTTGGGGGCGACTTAGAGGGCTCGTACAGATACTGGCTCCTTGTATGTACCCACTCATTACATTACATCACGTGTAATTACTTAGCTGTGTTGGGGGCGACTTAGAGGGCTCGGACAGATACTGGCTCCTTGTATGTGATGTACCCACTCATTACATTACATCACGTGTAATTACTTAGCTGTGTTGGGGGCGACTTAGAGGGCTCGTACAGATACTGGCTCCTTGTATGTACTCACTCATTACATTACATCACGTGTAATTACTTAGCTGTGTTGGGGGCGACTTAGAGGGCTCGTACAGATACTGGCTCCTTGTATGTACTCACTCATTACATTACATCACGTGTAATTACTTAGCTGTGTTGGGGGCGACTTAGAGGGCTCGTACAGATACTGGCTCCTTGTATGTGATGTACCCACTCATTACATTACATCACGTGTAATTACTTAGCTGTGTTGGGGGCGACTTAGAGGGCTCGTACAGATACTGGCTCCTTGTATGTACCCACTCATTACATTACATCACGTGTAATTACTTAGCTGTGTTGGGGGCGACTTAGAGGGCTCGTACAGATACTGGCTCCTTGTATGTGATGTACTCACTCATTACATTACATCACGTGTAATTACTTAGCTGTGTTGGGGGCGACTTAGAGGGCTCGTACAGATACTGGCTCCTTGTATGTACCCACTCATTACATTACATCACGTGTAATTACTTAGCTGTGTTGGGGGCGACTTAGAGGGCTCGTACAGATACTGGCTCCTTGTATGTGATGTACCCACTCATTACATTACATCACGTGTAATTACTTAGCTGTGTTGGGGGCGACTTAGAGGGCTCGTACAGATACTGGCTCCTTGTATGTGATGTACCCACTCATTACATTACATCACGTGTAATTACTTAGCTGTGTTGGGGGCGACTTAGAGGGCTCGTACAGATACTGGCTCCTTGTATGTGATGTACCCACTCATTACATTACATCACGTGTAATTACTTAGCTGTGTTGAGGGCGACTTAGAGGGCTCGTACAGATACTGGCTCCTTGTATGTGATGTACCCACTCATTACATTACATCACGTGTAATTACTTAGCTGTGTTGGGGGCGACTTAGAGGGCTCGTACAGATACTGGCTCCTTGTATGTGATGTACTCACTCATTACATTACATCACGTGTAATTACTTAGCTGTGTTGGGGGCGACTTAGAGGGCTCGTACAGATACTGGCTCCTTGTATGTGATGTACCCACTCATTACATTACATCACGTGTAATTACTTAGCTGTGTTGGGGGCGACTTAGAGGGCTCGTACAGATACTGGCTCCTTGTATGTGATGTACCCACTCATTACATTACATCACGTGTAATTACTTAGCTGTGTTGGGGGCGACTTAGAGGGCTCGTACAGATACTGGCTCCTTGTATGTACCCACTCATTACATTACATCACGTGTAATTACTTAGCTGTGTTGGGGGCGACTTAGAGGGCTCGTACAGATACTGGCTCCTTGTATGTGATGTACCCACTCATTACATTACATCACGTGTAATTACTTAGCTGTGTTGGGGGCGACTTAGAGGGCTCGTACAGATACTGGCTCCTTGTATGTGATGTACCCACTCATTACATTACATCACGTGTAATTACTTAGCTGTGTTGAGGGCGACTTAGAGGGCTCGTACAGATACTGGCTCCTTGTATGTGATGTACCCACTCATTACATTACATCACGTGTAATTACTTAGCTGTGTTGGGGGCGACTTAGAGGGCTCGTACAGATACTGGCTCCTTGTATGTGATGTACTCACTCATTACATTACATCACGTGTAATTACTTAGCTGTGTTGGGGGCGACTTAGAGGGCTCGTACAGATACTGGCTCCTTGTATGTGATGTACCCACTCATTACATTACATCACGTGTAATTACTTAGCTGTGTCGGGGGCGACTTAGAGGGCTCGTACAGATACTGGCTCCTTGTATGTGATGTACCCACTCATTACATTACATCACGTGTAATTACTTAGCTGTGTTGGGGGCGACTTAGAGGGCTCGTACAGATACTGGCTCCTTGTATGTACCCACTCATTACATTACATCACGTGTAATTACTTAGCTGTGTCGGGGGCGACTTAGAGGGCTCGTACAGATACTGGCTCCTTGTATGTACCCACTCATTACATTACATCACGTGTAATTACTTAGCTGTGTTGGGGGCGACTTAGAGGGCTCGTACAGATACTGGCTCCTTGTATGTGATGTACCCACTCATTACATTACATCACGTGTAATTACTTAGCTGTGTTGGGGGCGACTTAGAGGGCTCGTACAGATACTGGCTCCTTGTATGTGATGTACCCACTCATTACATTACATCACGTGTAATTACTTAGCTGTGTTGGGGGCGACTTAGAGGGCTCGTACAGATACTGGCTCCTTGTATGTGATGTACCCACTCATTACATTACATCACGTGTAATTACTAAGCTGTGTTGGGGGCGACTTAGAGGGCTCGTACAGATACTGGCTCCTTGTATGTGATGTACCCACTCATTACATTACATCACGTGTAATTACTTAGCTGTGTTGGGGGCGACTTAGAGGGCTCGTACAGATACTGGCTCCTTGTATGTGATGTACCCACTCATTACATTACATCACGTGTAATTACTTAGCTGTGTTGGGGGCGACTTAGAGGGCTCGTACAGATACTGGCTCCTTGTATGTGATGTACCCACTCATTACATTACATCACGTGTAATTACTTAGCTGTGTTGGGGGCGACTTAGAGGGCTCGTACAGATACTGGCTCCTTGTATGTGATGTACTCACTCATTACATTACATCACGTGTAATTACTTAGCTGTGTTGGGGGCGACTTAGAGGGCTCGTACAGATACTGGCTCCTTGTATGTGATGTACCCACTCATTACATTACATCACGTGTAATTACTTAGCTGTGTTGGGGGCGACTTAGAGGGCTCGTACAGATACTGGCTCCTTGTATGTACCCACTCATTACATTACATCACGTGTAATTACTTAGCTGTGTTGGGGGCGACTTAGAGGGCTCGTACAGATACTGGCTCCTTGTATGTGATGTACCCACTCATTACATTACATCACGTGTAATTACTTAGCTGTGTTGGGGGCGACTTAGAGGGCTCGTACAGATACTGGCTCCTTGTATGTGATGTACCCACTCATTACATTACATCACGTGTAATTACTTAGCTGTGTTGGGGGCGACTTAGAGGGCTCGTACAGATACTGGCTCCTTGTATGTGATGTACCCACTCATTACATTACATCACGTGTAATTACTTAGCTGTGTTGGGGGCGACTTAGAGGGCTCGTACAGATACTGGCTCCTTGTATGTGATGTACCCACTCATTACATTACATCACGTGTAATTACTTAGCTGTGTTGGGGGCGACTTAGAGGGCTCGTACAGATACTGGCTCCTTGTATGTGATGTACCCACTCATTACATTACATCACGTGTAATTACTTAGCTGTGTTGGGGGCGACTTAGAGGGCTCGTACAGATACTGGCTCCTTGTATGTGATGTACCCACTCATTACATTACATCACGTGTAATTACTTAGCTGTGTTGGGGGCGACTTAGAGGGCTCGTACAGATACTGGCTCCTTGTATGTGATGTACCCACTCATTACATTACATCACGTGTAATTACTTAGCTGTGTTGGGGGCGACTTAGAGGGCTCGTACAGATACTGGCTCCTTGTATGTGATGTACCCACTCATTACATTACATCACGTGTAATTACTTAGCTGTGTTGGGGGCGACTTAGAGGGCTCGTACAGATACTGGCTCCTTGTATGTGATGTACTCACTCATTACATTACATCACGTGTAATTACTTAGCTGTGTTGGGGGCGACTTAGAGGGCTCGTACAGATACTGGCTCCTTGTATGTGATGTACCCACTCATTACATTACATCACGTGTAATTACTTAGCTGTGTTGGGGGCGACTTAGAGGGCTCGTACAGATACTGGCTCCTTGTATGTACCCACTCATTACATTACATCACGTGTAATTACTTAGCTGTGTTGGGGGCGACTTAGAGGGCTCGTACAGATACTGGCTCCTTGTATGTGATGTACCCACTCATTACATTACATCACGTGTAATTACTTAGCTGTGTTGGGGGCGACTTAGAGGGCTCGTACAGATACTGGCTCCTTGTATGTGATGTACCCACTCATTACATTACATCACGTGTAATTACTTAGCTGTGTTGGGGGCGACTTAGAGGGCTCGTACAGATACTGGCTCCTTGTATGTGATGTACCCACTCATTACATTACATCACGTGTAATTACTTAGCTGTGTTGGGGGCGACTTAGAGGGCTCGTACAGATACTGGCTCCTTGTATGTGATGTACCCACTCATTACATTACATCACGTGTAATTACTTAGCTGTGTTGGGGGCGACTTAGAGGGCTCGTACAGATACTGGCTCCTTGTATGTACTCACTCATTACATTACATCACGTGTAATTACTTAGCTGTGTTGGAGGCGACTTAGAGGGCTCGTACAGATACTGGCTCCTTGTATGTACTCACTCATTACATTACATCACGTGTAATTACTTAGCTGTGTTGGGGGCGACTTAGAGGGCTCGTACAGATACTGGCTCCTTGTATGTGATGTACTCACTCATTACATTACATCACGTGTAATTACTTAGCTGTGTTGGGGGCGACTTAGAGGGCTCGTACAGATACTGGCTCCTTGTATGTGATGTACCCACTCATTACATTACATCACGTGTAATTACTTAGCTGTGTTGGGGGCGACTTAGAGGGCTCGTACAGATACTGGCTCCTTGTATGTACCCACTCATTACATTACATCACGTGTAATTACTTAGCTGTGTTGGGGGCGACTTAGAGGGCTCGTACAGATACTGGCTCCTTGTATGTACTCACTCATTACATTACATCACGTGTTATTACTTAGCTGTGTTGGGGGCGACTTAGAGGGCTCGTACAGATACTGGCTCCTTGTATGTGATGTACTCACTCATTACATTACATCACGTGTAATTACTTAGCTGTGTTGGGGGCGACTTAGAGGGCTCGTACAGATACTGGCTCCTTGTATGTACTCACTCATTACATTACATCACGTGTTATTACTTAGCTGTGTTGGGGGCGACTTAGAGGGCTCGTACAGATACTGGCTCCTTGTATGTGATGTACCCACTCATTACATTACATCACGTGTAATTACTTAGCTGTGTTGGGGGCGACTTAGAGGGCTCGTACAGATACTGGCTCCTTGTATGTACTCACTCATTACATTACATCACGTGTTATTACTTAGCTGTGTTGGGGGCGACTTAGAGGGCTCGTACAGATACTGGCTCCTTGTATGTGATGTACCCACTCATTACATTACATCACGTGTAATTACTTAGCTGTGTTGGGGGCGACTTAGAGGGCTCGTACAGATACTGGCTCCTTGTATGTGATGTACTCACTCATTACATTACATCACGTGTAATTACTTAGCTGTGTTGGGGGCGACTTAGAGGGCTCGTACAGATACTGGCTCCTTGTATGTACCCACTCATTACATTACATCACGTGTAATTACTTAGCTGTGTTGGGGGCGACTTAGAGGGCTCGTACAGATACTGGCTCCTTGTATGTGATGTACCCACTCATTACATTACATCACGTGTTATTACTTAGCTGTGTTGTGGGCGACTTAGAGGGCTCATACAGATACTGGCTCCTTGTATGTGATGTACTCACTCATTACATTACATCACGTGTAATTACTTAGCTGTGTTGGGGGCGACTTAGAGGGCTCGTACAGATACTGGCTCCTTGTATGTGATGTACCCACTCATTACATTACATCACGTGTAATTACTTAGCTGTGTTGGGGGCGACTTAGAGGGCTCGTACAGATACTGGCTCCTTGTATGTGATGTACTCACTCATTACATTACATCACGTGTAATTACTTAGCTGTGTTGGGGGCGACTTAGAGGGCTCGTACAGATACTGGCTCCTTGTATGTACTCACTCATTACATTACATCACGTGTTATTACTTAGCTGTGTTGGGGGCGACTTAGAGGGCTCGTACAGATACTGGCTCCTTGTATGTGATGTACTCACTCATTACATTACATCACGTGTAATTACTTAGCTGTGTTGGGGGCGACTTAGAGGGCTCGTACAGATACTGGCTCCTTGTATGTACTCACTCATTACATTACATCACGTGTTATTACTTAGCTGTGTTGGGGGCGACTTAGAGGGCTCGTACAGATACTGGCTCCTTGTATGTGATGTACCCACTCATTACATTACATCACGTGTAATTACTTAGCTGTGTTGGGGGCGACTTAGAGGGCTCGTACAGATACTGGCTCCTTGTATGTGATGTACTCACTCATTACATTACATCACGTGTAATTACTTAGCTGTGTTGGGGGCGACTTAGAGGGCTCGTACAGATACTGGCTCCTTGTATGTACCCACTCATTACATTACATCACGTGTAATTACTTAGCTGTGTTGGGGGCGACTTAGAGGGCTCGTACAGATACTGGCTCCTTGTATGTGATGTACCCACTCATTACATTACATCACGTGTAATTACTTAGCTGTGTTGAGGGCGACTTAGAGGGCTCGTACAGATACTGGCTCCTTGTATGTGATGTACCCACTCATTACATTACATCACGTGTAATTACTTAGCTGTGTTGGGGGCGACTTAGAGGGCTCGTACAGATACTGGCTCCTTGTATGTGATGTACCCACTCATTACATTACATCACGTGTAATTACTTAGCTGTGTTGGGGGCGACTTAGAGGGCTCGTACAGATACTGGCTCCTTGTATGTGATGTACTCACTCATTACATTACATCACGTGTTATTACTTAGCTGTGTTGTGGGCGACTTAGAGGGCTCGTACAGATACTGGCTCCTTGTATGTGATGTACTCACTCATTACATTACATCACGTGTAATTACTTAGCTGTGTTGGGGGCGACTTAGAGGGCTCGTACAGATACTGGCTCCTTGTATGTGATGTACCCACTCATTACATTACATCACGTGTTATTACTTAGCTGTGTTGTGGGCGACTTAGAGGGCTCGTACAGATACTGGCTCCTTGTATGTGATGTACTCACTCATTACATTACATCACGTGTAATTACTTAGCTGTGTTGGGGGCGACTTAGAGGGCTCGTACAGATACTGGCTCCTTGTATGTGATGTACCCACTCATTACATTACATCACGTGTTATTACTTAGCTGTGTTGGGGGCGACTTAGAGGGCTCGTACAGATACTGGCTCCTTGTATGTACTCACTCATTACATTACATCACGTGTAATTACTTAGCTGTGTTGGGGGCGACTTAGAGGGCTCGTACAGATACTGGCTCCTTGTATGTGATGTACCCACTCATTACATTACATCACGTGTAATTACTTAGCTGTGTTGGGGGCGACTTAGAGGGCTCGTACAGATACTGGCTCCTTGTATGTACTCACTCATTACATTACATCACGTGTTATTACTTAGCTGTGTTGGGGGCGACTTAGAGGGCTCGTACAGATACTGGCTCCTTGTATGTGATGTACCCACTCATTACATTACATCACGTGTTATTACTTAGCTGTGTTGTGGGCGACTTAGAGGGCTCGTACAGATACTGGCTCCTTGTATGTGATGTACTCACTCATTACATTACATCACGTGTAATTACTTAGCTGTGTTGGGGGCGACTTAGAGGGCTCGTACAGATACTGGCTCCTTGTATGTGATGTACTCACTCATTACATTACATCACGTGTAATTACTTAGCTGTGTTGGGGGCGACTTAGAGGGCTCGTACAGATACTGGCTCCTTGTATGTACCCACTCATTACATTACATCACGTGTAATTACTTAGCTGTGTCGGGGGCGACTTAGAGGGCTCGTACAGATACTGGCTCCTTGTATGTGATGTACCCACTCATTACATTACATCACGTGTTATTACTTAGCTGTGTTGGGGGCGACTTAGAGGGCTCGTACAGATACTGGCTCCTTGTATGTACTCACTCATTACATTACATCACGTGTAATTACTTAGCTGTGTCGGGGGCGACTTAGAGGGCTCGTACAGATACTGGCTCCTTGTATGTGATGTACCCACTCATTACATTACATCACGTGTAATTACTTAGCTGTGTTGGGGGCGACTTAGAGGGCTCGTACAGATACTGGCTCCTTGTATGTGATGTACCCACTCATTACATTACATCACGTGTAATTACTTAGCTGTGTTGGGGGTGACTTAGAGGGCTCGTACAGATACTGGCTCGTTGTATGTACTCACTCATTACATTACATCACGTGTAATTACTTAGCTGTGTTGGGGGCGACTTAGAGGGCTCGTACAGATACTGGCTCCTTGTATGTGATGTACTCACTCATTACATTACATCACGTGTAATTACTTAGCTGTGTTGGGGGCGACTTAGAGGGCTCGTACAGATACTGGCTCCTTGTATGTGATGTACCCACTCATTACATTACATCACGTGTAATTACTTAGCTGTGTTGGGGGCGACTTAGAGGGCTCGTACAGATACTGGCTCCTTGTATGTACTCACTCATTACATTACATCACGTGTTATTACTTAGCTGTGTTGGGGGCGACTTAGAGGGCTCGTACAGATACTGGCTCCTTGTATGTGATGTACTCACTCATTACATTACATCACGTGTAATTACTTAGCTGTGTTGGGGGCGACTTAGAGGGCTCGTACAGATACTGGCTCCTTGTATGTACTCACTCATTACATTACATCACGTGTAATTACTTAGCTGTGTTGGAGGCGACTTAGAGGGCTCGTACAGATACTGGCTCCTTGTATGTGATGTACCCACTCATTACATTACATCACGTGTAATTACTTAGCTGTGTTGGGGGCGACTTAGAGGGCTCGTACAGATACTGGCTCCTTGTATGTGATGTACCCACTCATTACATTACATCACGTGTAATTACTTAGCTGTGTTGGGGGCGACTTAGAGGGCTCGTACAGATACTGGCTCCTTGTATGTGATGTACTCACTCATTACATTACATCACGTGTAATTACTTAGCTGTGTTGGGGGCGACTTAGAGGGCTCGTACAGATACTGGCTCCTTGTATGTGATGTACTCACTCATTACATTACATCACGTGTAATTACTTAGCTGTGTTGGGGGCGACTTAGAGGGCTCGTACAGATACTGGCTCCTTGTATGTACTCACTCATTACATTACATCACGTGTAATTACTTAGCTGTGTTGGAGGCGACTTAGAGGGCTCGTACAGATACTGGCTCCTTGTATGTGATGTACTCACTCATTACATTACATCACGTGTAATTACTTAGCTGTGTTGGGGGCGACTTAGAGGGCTCGTACAGATACTGGCTCCTTGTATGTACTCACTCATTACATTACATCACGTGTTATTACTTAGCTGTGTTGGGGGCGACTTAGAGGGCTCGTACAGATACTGGCTCCTTGTATGTGATGTACTCACTCATTACATTACATCACGTGTAATTACTTAGCTGTGTTGGAGGCGACTTAGAGGGCTCGTACAGATACTGGCTCCTTGTATGTGATGTACTCACTCATTACATTACATCACGTGTAATTACTTAGCTGTGTTGGGGGCGACTTAGAGGGCTCGTACAGATACTGGCTCCTTGTATGTGATGTACTCACTCATTACATTACATCACGTGTAATTACTTAGCTGTGTTGGGGGCGACTTAGAGGGCTCGTACAGATACTGGCTCCTTGTATGTGATGTACCCACTCATTACATTACATCACGTGTAATTACTTAGCTGTGTTGGGGGCGACTTAGAGGGCTCGTACAGATACTGGCTCCTTGTATGTGATGTACCCACTCATTACATTACATCACGTGTAATTACTTAGCTGTGTTGGGGGCGACTTAGAGGGCTCGTACAGATACTGGCTCCTTGTATGTGATGTACCCACTCATTACATTACATCACGTGTAATTACTTAGCTGTGTTGGGGGCGACTTAGAGGGCTCGTACAGATACTGGCTCCTTGTATGTGATGTACCCACTCATTACATTACATCACGTGTAATTACTTAGCTGTGTTGGGGGCGACTTAGAGGGCTCGTACAGATACTGGCTCCTTGTATGTGATGTACCCACTCATTACATTACATCACGTGTAATTACTTAGCTGTGTTGGGGGCGACTTAGAGGGCTCGTACAGATACTGGCTCCTTGTATGTGATGTACCCACTCATTACATTACATCACGTGTAATTACTTAGCTGTGTTGGGGGCGACTTAGAGGGCTCGTACAGATACTGGCTCCTTGTATGTGATGTACCCACTCATTACATTACATCACGTGTAATTACTTAGCTGTGTTGGGGGCGACTTAGAGGGCTCGTACAGATACTGGCTCCTTGTATGTGATGTACCCACTCATTACATTACATCACGTGTAATTACTTAGCTGTGTTGGGGGCGACTTAGAGGGCTCGTACAGATACTGGCTCCTTGTATGTGATGTACCCACTCATTACATTACATCACGTGTAATTACTTAGCTGTGTTGGGGGCGACTTAGAGGGCTCGTACAGATACTGGCTCCTTGTATGTGATGTACCCACTCATTACATTACATCACGTGTAATTACTTAGCTGTGTTGGGGGCGACTTAGAGGGCTCGTACAGATACTGGCTCCTTGTATGTGATGTACCCACTCATTACATTACATCACGTGTAATTACTTAGCTGTGTTGGGGGCGACTTAGAGGGCTCGTACAGATACTGGCTCCTTGTATGTACTCACTCATTACATTACATCACGTGTAATTACTTAGCTGTGTTGGGGGCGACTTAGAGGGCTCGTACAGATACTGGCTCCTTGTATGTACCCACTCATTACATTACATCACGTGTAATTACTTAGCTGTGTTGGGAGCGACTTAGAGGGCTCGTACAGATACTGGCTCCTTGTATGTGATGTACCCACTCATTACATTACATCACGTGTAATTACTTAGCTGTGTTGGGGGCGACTTAGAGGGCTCGTACAGATACTGGCTCCTTGTATGTACCCACTCATTACATTACATCACGTGTAATTACTTAGCTGTGTTGGGGGTGACTTAGAGGGCTCGTACAGATACTGGCTCCTTGTATGTACCCACTCATTACATTACATCACGTGTAATTACTTAGCTGTGTTGGGGGCGACTTAGAGGGCTCGTACAGATACTGGCTCCTTGTATGTACTCACTCATTACATTACATCACGTGTAATTACTTAGCTGTGTTGGGGGTGACTTAGAGGGCTCGTACAGATACTGGCTCGTTGTATGTACCCACTCATTACATTACATCACGTGTAATTACTTAGCTGTGTTGGGGGCGACTTAGAGGGCTCGTACAGATACTGGCTCCTTGTATGTGATGTACCCACTCATTACATTACATCACGTGTAATTACTTAGCTGTGTTGGGGGCGACTTAGAGGGCTCGTACAGATACTGGCTCCTTGTATGTACCCACTCATTACATTACATCACGTGTAATTACTTAGCTGTGTTGGGGGCGACTTAGAGGGCTCGTACAGATACTGGCTCCTTGTATGTGATGTACCCACTCATTACATTACATCACGTGTAATTACTTAGCTGTGTTGGGGGCGACTTAGAGGGCTCGTACAGATACTGGCTCCTTGTATGTGATGTACTCACTCATTACATTACATCACGTGTAATTACTTAGCTGTGTTGGGGGCGACTTAGAGGGCTCGTACAGATACTGGCTCCTTGTATGTGATGTACTCACTCATTACATTACATCACGTGTAATTACTTAGCTGTGTTGGGGGCGACTTAGAGGGCTCGTACAGATACTGGCTCCTTGTATGTGATGTACCCACTCATTACATTACATCACGTGTAATTACTTAGCTGTGTTGGGGGCGACTTAGAGGGCTCGTACAGATACTGGCTCCTTGTATGTACCCACTCATTACATTACATCACGTGTAATTACTTAGCTGTGTTGGGGGCGACTTAGAGGGCTCGTACAGATACTGGCTCCTTGTATGTGATGTACCCACTCATTACATTACATCACGTGTAATTACTTAGCTGTGTTGGGGGTGACTTAGAGGGCTCGTACAGATACTGGCTCCTTGTATGTACCCACTCATTACATTACATCACGTGTAATTACTTAGCTGTGTTGGGGGCGACTTAGAGGGCTCGTACAGATACTGGCTCCTTGTATGTGATGTACCCACTCATTACATTACATCACGTGTAATTACTTAGCTGTGTTGGGGGTGACTTAGAGGGCTCGTACAGATACTGGCTCCTTGTATGTACCCACTCATTACATTACATCACGTGTAATTACTTAGCTGTGTTGGGGGCGACTTAGAGGGCTCGTACAGATACTGGCTCCTTGTATGTACTCACTCATTACATTACATCACGTGTAATTACTTAGCTGTGTTGGGGGTGACTTAGAGGGCTCGTACAGATACTGGCTCCTTGTATGTACCCACTCATTACATTACATCACGTGTTATTACTTAGCTGTGTCGGGGGCGACTTAGAGGGCTCGTACAGATACTGGCTCCTTGTATGTGATGTACCCACTCATTACATTACATCACGTGTAATTACTTAGCTGTGTTGGGGGTGACTTAGAGGGCTCGTACAGATACTGGCTCGTTGTATGTACCCACTCATTACATTACATCACGTGTAATTACTTAGCTGTGTTGGGGGCGACTTAGAGGGCTCGTACAGATACTGGCTCCTTGTATGTGATGTACTCACTCATTACATTACATCACGTGTAATTACTTAGCTGTGTTGGGGGCGACTTAGAGGGCTCGTACAGATACTGGCTCCTTGTATGTGATGTACTCACTCATTACATTACATCACGTGTAATTACTTAGCTGTGTTGGGGGCGACTTAGAGGGCTCGTACAGATACTGGCTCCTTGTATGTACTCACTCATTACATTACATCACGTGTTATTACTTAGCTGTGTTGGGGGCGACTTAGAGGGCTCGTACAGATACTGGCTCCTTGTATGTGATGTACTCACTCATTACATTACATCACGTGTAATTACTTAGCTGTGTTGGGGGCGACTTAGAGGGCTCGTACAGATACTGGCTCCTTGTATGTGATGTACCCACTCATTACATTACATCACGTGTAATTACTTAGCTGTGTTGGGGGCGACTTAGAGGGCTCGTACAGATACTGGCTCCTTGTATGTGATGTACCCACTCATTACATTACATCACGTGTAATTACTTAGCTGTGTTGAGGGCGACTTAGAGGGCTCGTACAGATACTGGCTCCTTGTATGTGATGTACCCACTCATTACATTACATCACGTGTAATTACTTAGCTGTGTTGGGGGCGACTTAGAGGGCTCGTACAGATACTGGCTCCTTGTATGTGATGTACCCACTCATTACATTACATCACGTGTAATTACTTAGCTGTGTTGGGGGCGACTTAGAGGGCTCGTACAGATACTGGCTCCTTGTATGTGATGTACTCACTCATTACATTACATCACGTGTAATTACTTAGCTGTGTTGGGGGCGACTTAGAGGGCTCGTACAGATACTGGCTCCTTGTATGTGATGTACCCACTCATTACATTACATCACGTGTTATTACTTAGCTGTGTTGGGGGCGACTTAGAGGGCTCGTACAGATACTGGCTCCTTGTATGTGATGTACCCACTCATTACATTACATCACGTGTAATTACTTAGCTGTGTTGGGGGCGACTTAGAGGGCTCGTACAGATACTGGCTCCTTGTATGTGATGTACCCACTCATTACATTACATCACGTGTTATTACTTAGCTGTGTTGGGGGCGACTTAGAGGGCTCGTACAGATACTGGCTCCTTGTATGTGATGTACTCACTCATTACATTACATCACGTGTTATTACTTAGCTGTGTTGGGGGCGACTTAGAGGGCTCGTACAGATACTGGCTCCTTGTATGTGATGTACCCACTCATTACATTACATCACGTGTAATTACTTAGCTGTGTTGGGGGCGACTTAGAGGGCTCGTACAGATACTGGCTCCTTGTATGTGATGTACTCACTCATTACATTACATCACGTGTAATTACTTAGCTGTGTTGGGGGCGACTTAGAGGGCTCGTACTGATACTGGCTCCTTGTATGTACCCACTCATTACATTACATCACGTGTAATTACTTAGCTGTGTTGGGGGCGACTTAGAGGGCTCGTACAGATACTGGCTCCTTGTATGTGATGTACCCACTCATTACATTACATCACGTGTTATTACTTAGCTGTGTTGGGGGCGACTTAGAGGGCTCGTACAGATACTGGCTCCTTGTATGTGATGTACCCACTCATTACATTACATCACGTGTAATTACTTAGCTGTGTTGGGGGCGACTTAGAGGGCTCGTACAGATACTGGCTCCTTGTATGTGATGTACTCACTCATTACATTACATCACGTGTAATTACTTAGCTGTGTTGGGGGCGACTTAGAGGGCTCGTACAGATACTGGCTCCTTGTATGTACTCACTCATTACATTACATCACGTGTTATTACTTAGCTGTGTTGGGGGCGACTTAGAGGGCTCGTACAGATACTGGCTCCTTGTATGTGATGTACCCACTCATTACATTACATCACGTGTAATTACTTAGCTGTGTTGGGGGCGACTTAGAGGGCTCGTACAGATACTGGCTCCTTGTATGTGATGTACCCACTCATTACATTACATCACGTGTAATTACTTAGCTGTGTTGGGGGTGACTTAGAGGGCTCGTACAGATACTGGCTCGTTGTATGTACCCACTCATTACATTACATCACGTGTAATTACTTAGCTGTGTTGGGGGCGACTTAGAGGGCTCGTACAGATACTGGCTCCTTGTATGTGATGTACTCACTCATTACATTACATCACGTGTAATTACTTAGCTGTGTTGGGGGCGACTTAGAGGGCTCGTACAGATACTGGCTCCTTGTATGTGATGTACCCACTCATTACATTACATCACGTGTAATTACTTAGCTGTGTTGGGGGCGACTTAGAGGGCTCGTACAGATACTGGCTCCTTGTATGTACTCACTCATTACATTACATCACGTGTAATTACTTAGCTGTGTTGGGGGCGACTTAGAGGGCTCGTACAGATACTGGCTCCTTGTATGTACTCACTCATTACATTACATCACGTGTAATTACTTAGCTGTGTTGGGGGCGACTTAGAGGGCTCGTACAGATACTGGCTCCTTGTATGTGATGTACCCACTCATTACATTACATCACGTGTAATTACTTAGCTGTGTTGGGGGCGACTTAGAGGGCTCGTACAGATACTGGCTCCTTGTATGTGATGTACTCACTCATTACATTACATCACGTGTTATTACTTAGCTGTGTTGGGGGCGACTTAGAGGGCTCGTACAGATACTGGCTCCTTGTATGTGATGTACCCACTCATTACATTACATCACGTGTAATTACTTAGCTGTGTTGGGGGCGACTTAGAGGGCTCGTACAGATACTGGCTCCTTGTATGTACTCACTCATTACATTACATCACGTGTAATTACTTAGCTGTGTTGGGGGCGACTTAGAGGGCTCGTACAGATACTGGCTCCTTGTATGTGATGTACCCACTCATTACATTACATCACGTGTAATTACTTAGCTGTGTTGGGGGCGACTTAGAGGGCTCGTACAGATACTGGCTCCTTGTATGTGATGTACTCACTCATTACATTACATCACGTGTAATTACTTAGCTGTGTTGGGGGCGACTTAGAGGGCTCGTACAGATACTGGCTCCTTGTATGTGATGTACCCACTCATTACATTACATCACGTGTAATTACTTAGCTGTGTTGGGGGCGACTTAGAGGGCTCGTACAGATACTGGCTCCTTGTATGTGATGTACCCACTCATTACATTACATCACGTGTAATTACTAAGCTGTGTTGGGGGCGACTTAGAGGGCTCGTACAGATACTGGCTCCTTGTATGTGATGTACCCACTCATTACATTACATCACGTGTAATTACTTAGCTGTGTTGGGGGCGACTTAGAGGGCTCGTACAGATACTGGCTCCTTGTATGTGATGTACCCACTCATTACATTACATCACGTGTAATTACTTAGCTGTGTTGGGGGCGACTTAGAGGGCCCGTACAGATACTGGCTCCTTGTATGTGATGTACCCACTCATTACATTACATCACGTGTAATTACTTAGCTGTGTTGGGGGCGACTTAGAGGGCTCGTACAGATACTGGCTCCTTGTATGTGATGTACTCACTCATTACATTACATCACGTGTAATTACTTAGCTGTGTTGGGGGCGACTTAGAGGGCTCGTACAGATACTGGCTCCTTGTATGTGATGTACCCACTCATTACATTACATCACGTGTAATTACTTAGCTGTGTTGGGGGCGACTTAGAGGGCTCGTACAGATACTGGCTCCTTGTATGTGATGTACCCACTCATTACATTACATCACGTGTAATTACTTAGCTGTGTTGGGGGCGACTTAGAGGGCTCGTACAGATACTGGCTCCTTGTATGTGATGTACCCACTCATTACATTACATCACGTGTAATTACTTAGCTGTGTTGGGGGCGACTTAGAGGGCTCGTACAGATACTGGCTCCTTGTATGTGATGTACCCACTCATTACATTACATCACGTGTAATTACTTAGCTGTGTTGGGGGCGACTTAGAGGGCTCGTACAGATACTGGCTCCTTGTATGTGATGTACCCACTCATTACATTACATCACGTGTAATTACTTAGCTGTGTTGGGGGCGACTTAGAGGGCTCGTACAGATACTGGCTCCTTGTATGTACTCACTCATTACATTACATCACGTGTAATTACTTAGCTGTGTTGGGGGCGACTTAGAGGGCTCGTACAGATACTGGCTCCTTGTATGTACCCACTCATTACATTACATCACGTGTAATTACTTAGCTGTGTTGGGGGCGACTTAGAGGGCTCGTACAGATACTGGCTCCTTGTATGTACTCACTCATTACATTACATCACGTGTAATTTCTTAGCTGTGTTGGGGGCGACTTAGAGGGCTCGTACAGATACTGGCTCCTTGTATGTACCCACTCATTACATTACATCACGTGTAATTACTTAGCTGTGTTGGGGGCGACTTAGAGGGCTCGTACAGATACTGGCTCCTTGTATGTGATGTACCCACTCATTACATTACATCACGTGTAATTACTTAGCTGTGTTGGGGGCGACTTAGAGGGCTCGTACAGATACTGGCTCCTTGTATGTGATGTACCCACTCATTACATTACATCACGTGTAATTACTTAGCTGTGTTGGGGGCGACTTAGAGGGCTCGTACAGATACTGGCTCCTTGTATGTGATGTACCCACTCATTACATTACATCACGTGTAATTACTTAGCTGTGTTGGGGGCGACTTAGAGGGCTCGTACAGATACTGGCTCCTTGTATGTGATGTACCCACTCATTACATTACATCACGTGTAATTACTTAGCTGTGTTGGGGGCGACTTAGAGGGCTCGTACAGATACTGGCTCCTTGTATGTGATGTACCCACTCATTACATTACATCACGTGTAATTACTTAGCTGTGTTGGGGGCGACTTAGAGGGCTCGTACAGATACTGGCTCCTTGTATGTGATGTACCCACTCATTACATTACATCACGTGTTATTACTTAGCTGTGTTGGGGGCGACTTAGAGGGCTCGTACAGATACTGGCTCCTTGTATGTGATGTACCCACTCATTACATTACATCACGTGTTATTACTTAGCTGTGTTGGGGGCGACTTAGAGGGCTCGTACAGATACTGGCTCCTTGTATGTACCCACTCATTACATTACATCACGTGTAATTACTTAGCTGTGTTGGGGGCGACTTAGAGGGCTCGTACAGATACTGGCTCCTTGTATGTGATGTACCCACTCATTACATTACATCACGTGTAATTACTTAGCTGTGTTGGGGGCGACTTAGAGGGCTCGTACAGATACTGGCTCCTTGTATGTGATGTACCCACTCATTACATTACATCACGTGTAATTACTTAGCTGTGTTGGGGGCGACTTAGAGGGCTCGTACAGATACTGGCTCCTTGTATGTGATGTACCCACTCATTACATTACATCACGTGTAATTACTTAGCTGTGTTGGGGGCGACTTAGAGGGCTCGTACAGATACTGGCTCCTTGTATGTGATGTACTCACTCATTACATTACATCACGTGTAATTACTTAGCTGTGTTGGGGGCGACTTAGAGGGCTCGTACAGATACTGGCTCCTTGTATGTACTCACTCATTACATTACATCACGTGTAATTACTTAGCTGTGTTGGGGGCGACTTAGAGGGCTCGTACAGATACTGGCTCCTTGCATGTACTCACTCATTACATTACATCACGTGTAATTACTTAGCTGTGTTGGGGGCGACTTAGAGGGCTCGTACAGATACTGGCTCCTTGTATGTACCCACTCATTACATTACATCACGTGTAATTACTTAGCTGTGTTGGGGGCGACTTAGAGGGCTCGTACAGATACTGGCTCCTTGTATGTGATGTACCCACTCATTACATTACATCACGTGTAATTACTTAGCTGTGTTGGGGGCGACTTAGAGGGCTCGTACAGATACTGGCTCCTTGTATGTGATGTACCCACTCATTACATTACATCACGTGTAATTACTTAGCTGTGTTGGGGGCGACTTAGAGGGCTCGTACAGATACTGGCTCCTTGCATGTACTCACTCATTACATTACATCACGTGTAATTACTTAGCTGTGTTGGGGGCGACTTAGAGGGCTCGTACAGATACTGGCTCCTTGTATGTACCCACTCATTACATTACATCACGTGTAATTACTTAGCTGTGTTGGGGGCGACTTAGAGGGCTCGTACAGATACTGGCTCCTTGTATGTACTCACTCATTACATTACATCACGTGTAATTTCTTAGCTGTGTTGGGGGCGACTTAGAGGGCTCGTACAGATACTGGCTCCTTGTATGTACCCACTCATTACATTACATCACGTGTAATTACTTAGCTGTGTTGGGGGCGACTTAGAGGGCTCGTACAGATACTGGCTCCTTGTATGTGATGTACCCACTCATTACATTACATCACGTGTAATTACTTAGCTGTGTTGGGGGCGACTTAGAGGGCTCGTACAGATACTGGCTCCTTGTATGTGATGTACCCACTCATTACATTACATCACGTGTAATTACTTAGCTGTGTTGGGGGCGACTTAGAGGGCTTGTACAGATACTGGCTCCTTGTATGTGATGTACCCACTCATTACATTACATCACGTGTAATTACTTAGCTGTGTTGGGGGCGACTTAGAGGGCTTGTACAGATACTGGCTCCTTGTATGTGATGTACTCACTCATTACATTACATCACGTGTAATTACTTAGCTGTGTTGGGGGTGACTTAGAGGGCTCGTACAGATACTGGCTCCTTGTATGTGATGTACCCACTCATTACATTACATCACGTGTAATTACTTAGCTGTGTTGGGGGGCGACTTAGAGGGCTCGTACAGATACTGGCTCCTTGTATGTACTCACTCATTACATTACATCACGTGTAATTACTTAGCTGTGTTGGGGGCGACTTAGAGGGCTCGTACAGATACTGGCTCCTTGTATGTATGTACCCACTCATTACATTACATCACGTGTAATTACTTAGCTGTGTTGGGGGCGACTTAGTGGGCTCGTACAGATACTGGCTCCTTGTATGTGATGTACTCACTCATTACATTACATCACGTGTAATTACTTAGCTGTGTTGGGGGCGACTTAGAGGGCTCGTACAGATACTGGCTCCTTGTATGTGATGTACCCACTCATTACATTACATCACGTGTAATTACTTAGCTGTGTTGGGGGTGACTTAGAGGGCTCGTACAGATACTGGCTCCTTGTATGTACCCACTCATTACATTACATCACGTGTAATTACTTAGCTGTGTTGGGGGCGACTTAGAGGGCTCGTACAGATACTGGCTCCTTGTATGTGATGTACCCACTCATTACATTACATCACGTGTAATTACTTAGCTGTGTTGGGGGCGACTTAGAGGGCTCGTACAGATACTGGCTCCTTGTATGTACCCACTCATTACATTACATCACGTGTAATTACTTAGCTGTGTTGGGGGCGACTTAGAGGGCTCGTACAGATACTGGCTCCTTGTATGTGATGTACTCACTCATTACATTACATCACGTGTAATTACTTAGCTGTGTTGGGGGCGACTTAGAGGGCTCGTACAGATACTGGCTCCTTGTATGTACCCACTCATTACATTACATCACGTGTAATTACTTAGCTGTGTTGGGGGCGACTTAGAGGGCTCGTACAGATACTGGCTCCTTGTATGTACCCACTCATTACATTACATCACGTGTAATTACTTAGCTGTGTTGGGGGCGACTTAGAGGGCTCGTACAGATACTGGCTCCTTGTATGTGATGTACCCACTCATTACATTACATCACGTGTAATTACTTAGCTGTGTTGGGGGCGACTTAGAGGGCTCGTACAGATACTGGCTCCTTGTATGTACTCACTCATTACATTACATCACGTGTAATTACTTAGCTGTGTTGGGGGCGACTTAGAGGGCTCGTACAGATACTGGCTCCTTGTATGTGATGTACCCACTCATTACATTACATCACGTGTAATTACTTAGCTGTGTTGGGGGCGACTTAGAGGGCTCGTACAGATACTGGCTCCTTGTATGTACCCACTCATTACATTACATCACGTGTAATTACTTAGCTGTGTTGGGGGCGACTTAGAGGGCTCGTACAGATACTGGCTCCTTGTATGTGATGTACCCACTCATTACATTACATCACGTGTAATTACTTAGCTGTGTTGGGGGCGACTTAGAGGGCTCGTACAGATACTGGCTCCTTGTATGTACCCACTCATTACATTACATCACGTGTAATTACTTAGCTGTGTTGGGGGCGACTTAGAGGGCTCGTACAGATACTGGCTCCTTGTATGTGATGTACCCACTCATTACATTACATCACGTGTAATTACTTAGCTGTGTTGGGGGCGACTTAGAGGGCTCGTACAGATACTGGCTCCTTGTATGTGATGTACTCACTCATTACATTACATCACGTGTAATTACTTAGCTGTGTTGGGGGCGACTTAGAGGGCTCGTACAGATACTGGCTCCTTGTATGTACCCACTCATTACATTACATCACGTGTAATTACTTAGCTGTGTTGGGGGCGACTTAGAGGGCTCGTACAGATACTGGCTCCTTGTATGTACCCACTCATTACATTACATCACGTGTAATTACTTAGCTGTGTTGGGGGCGACTTAGAGGGCTCGTACAGATACTGGCTCCCTGTATGTGATGTACCCACTCATTACATTACATCACGTGTAATTACTTAGCTGTGTTGGGGGCGACTTAGAGGGCTCGTACAGATACTGGCTCCTTGTATGTACCCACTCATTACATTACATCACGTGTAATTACTTAGCTGTGTTGGGGGCGACTTAGAGGGCTCGTACAGATACTGGCTCCTTGTATGTACCCACTCATTACATTACATCACGTGTAATTACTTAGCTGTGTTGGGGGTGACTTAGAGGGCTCGTACAGATACTGGCTCCTTGTATGTACCCACTCATTACATTACATCACGTGTAATTACTTAGCTGTGTTGGGGGCGACTTAGAGGGCTCGTACAGATACTGGCTCCTTGTATGTACCCACTCATTACATTACATCACGTGTAATTACTTAGCTGTGTTGGGGGCGACTTAGAGGGCTCGTACAGATACTGGCTCCTTGTATGTGATGTACTCACTCATTACATTACATCACGTGTAATTACTTAGCTGTGTTGGGGGCGACTTAGAGGGCTCGTACAGATACTGGCTCCTTGTTTGTACTCACTCATTACATTACATCACGTGTAATTACTTAGCTGTGTTGGGGGCGACTTAGAGGGCTCGTACAGATACTGGCTCCTTGTATGTACTCACTCATTACATTACATCACGTGTAATTACTTAGCTGTGTTGGGGGCGACTTAGAGGGCTCGTACAGATACTGGCTCCTTGTATGTGATGTACTCACTCATTACATTACATCACGTGTAATTACTTAGCTGTGTTGGGGGCGACTTAGAGGGCTCGTACAGATACTGGCTCCTTGTATGTACCCACTCATTACATTACATCACGTGTAATTACTTAGCTGTGTTGGGGGCGACTTAGAGGGCTCGTACAGATACTGGCTCCTTGTATGTACCCACTCATTACATTACATCACGTGTAATTACTTAGCTGTGTTGGGGGCGACTTAGAGGGCTCGTACAGATACTGGCTCCTTGTATGTACTCACTCATTACATTACATCACGTGTAATTACTAAGCTGTGTTGGGGGCGACTTAGAGGGCTCGTACAGATACTGGCTCCTTGTATGTACTCACTTATTACATTACATCACGTGTAATTACTTAGCTGTGTTGGGGGCGACTTAGAGGGCTCGTACAGATACTGGCTCCTTGTATGTACTCACTCATTACATTATATCACGTGTAATTAATAAGCTGTGTTGTGGGCGACTTAGAGGGCTCGTACAGATACTGGCTCCTTGTATGTACCCACTCATTACATTACATCACGTGTAATTACTTAGCTGTGTTGGGGGCGACTTAGAGGGCTCGTACAGATACTGGCTCCTTGTATGTACTCACTCATTACATTACATCACGTGTAATTACTAAGCTGTGTTGGGGGCGACTTAGAGGGCTCGTACAGATACTGGCTCCTTGTATGTACTCACTTATTACATTACATCACGTGTAATTACTTAGCTGTGTTGGGGGCGACTTAGAGGGCTCGTACAGATACTGGCTCCTTGTATGTACTCACTCATTACATTATATCACGTGTAATTAATAAGCTGTGTTGTGGGCGACTTAGAGGGCTCGTACAGATACTGGCTCCTTGTATGTACTCACTCATTACATCACGTGTAATCACTTAGCTGTGAGCACTGAGCGTCCACTGCACATTGTTTATTCTTTTCATGTGTTACCGTCCTCCTGTCGCAAACAATTTTTGGTTCGTGTTGAGCCATAGTTTTTTACAACGCGTATATTAACTTGCCTTGTTTGTCTGGACGGAATCTTTGAATCGATATTCCACCTACTTCTAGATGTCCGATTAAGCTGACATTTTTTACACAGACGTATTTCTGATGACAATACATGAATCAACTGTCATATTTACTTAATTGTCAATTTATTCATCATAATTAATTAATTAATGTTTTATATGGAAATCGATGTTTAACACCCCTCTCAACGTCAAATCGAGTTGAAAGTTTTCACACAGACGTGTTGTTAATGACAATACACGAATCAATTGTCATATTAACTAAATAATCAATTAAATTATCATAATTAATTGATGTTTTATATGGAAATCGATATTTCACCCACTCTCCAACGTTGAATTGAATTGACAATTTTTACACAGACGTCTTTTTAATGACAATACACGAATCAATTGTCATATTTACTAAATATGCAATTAATTTATCATAACTAATTAATGTTATATATGGAAATCGATGTTTAACCCACTTCCGAACGTCGAATTGAGCTGAAAGTTTTTACACAGACGTATTCTTAATGACAATACACGTATCAATTGTCATATTTACTAAAAATAGTCAATTAATTCATCATAATTAATTAATGTTTTATATGGGAATCGATGTTTTACCCACTTCCCAACGTCGAATCGAGTTGAAAGTTTTCCATTCTTAATGACAATACATGAGTCAATTGTCATATTTACTAAATAATCAATTAAGCCATCATAATAAATTAATTGATGTTTTATATGGGGATCGATAAAACACTCACTTTCGAACGTCGATATGAGCTGAAAGTTTGCACACAGACGTATTCTTAATGACAATACATGAATCAATTGTCATATGTACTAAATAATCAATTAAACCATTATAATTAATTAATCGATTTTCGATATATATTCGATTGCAAGATTCTTTAAGACTAAAAAGTATGAAATAATATTACATGAAAAAAATATATTTTTTTCATGTAATATTATTCGTTTTTCTGTGTTTATCTGAATGTTGTTGTGTTGCTGTTGCCCCTGAGCTGCGACTACGGAAGCAAAGATCCTCAACATTGTGCATTTATTTTTACTATGTATTTTATAATTTATTTTCAATGGGAAATTAATCGATTAGGTACCTGAAGTTTCGGGTATTATTCGGGTAGTTATTTTCTTCTTTCGAATTATTTTGTTAATGCAGTTTTCAGCAAAATTGATAAATTGGTGAGAAAGAAACAATAAATTATCTTTATTGATAATTTAATTTTGCAATACACAGTGGTGGCCAAACTACATTTTTGGTTTGGAGTCAGTAAATTTAAAAAAAAATGTAAATGTTTAACATACGATACATGATATTTTGGGTTTAGGGTATATAAATAAACTTTGAGACTTGGGTGGTGCGTTTTAAGTTGTACGTCACAACTTTATAAGGAGTCATTTATCGTTACCATTTTCAGGTGCTGTTTTGAATGACAACAGCGGGATTACTAGTTGTTAGTTTAGTTATTATTTTAAAGTAGACGTTCCACTCTATGATAACATGTTCTATGTACAATCCAATAGACACACGCCCAACAATACACGTGTCAGCTGGCCGTGTACCATGACGTCAGTTGGCAAATTGCTAGTTGATGCGCACCACGATAATTGGCATTAGTTAATTGCCCAGTGAAATCAAGTTATCGGATCGTCTATACGTATCGCTATAAACACGCACGTTAATTAACGAACTATCATCCCATATTGCGGTAATATCCGTAATAATCGTTCGATATACGATAACTGTCGTCAAAGTCGTCAAGCTTGAATGTTTTCTGACCCGCTCTTTAGCTGTGGAATGACCTGAGAAGTTGTGCATGGTTTATGCATTGCTTGGCCACTATTCACTGAGCACAGCCGATAAAGCAGTAAGATGTGAGACTCTGGTGAGACCCGGCCTCTTCAGTCTCTGCTTGAAGTTTCTTCCGAGGTTCTCCTCAGCCGTAAAGGCGACTGCTGGGATTGAGTCCTACTATCAGCCCTCGGACATTCCTTCCCAACTATCCAAACACCCTAGTATTTACTTGGTGTGCACCCTATAACAGGGATTCCTATAAAAAAATTATTAATGATTTATTATTATTGAACACGACCGATGGTCAATTGCTGTCGTGTGAATATTATGACTATGAGCTCTTAGAAAATGGTGAGCTATGAAATAGAAACATTTCTTCTTTCTGCAGAGAACCGTCAGTATTTACAACTGTAGGCCTACCTACACACACGTACACACGTACACATGTACATGCACGGCATGGCACGGCACGGCACGGCACGGCACGGCCTAATGTACAAAGTATACATATTTGTACCGGTTGAGAGTAAACATCATTATACTGACTGGCATCGATATCAATTCACATAGTTAATGTTTTGTTGTCTGCAGGCAATTCTAGTTTCGAAGTCAGTAGACGATTTCTCAAATCATTAAAACAAAGATTTTTTTCCCATAGTGTGAGTGCGACAGTGCCCCAATTTGTACTCGCTTCATGCTCCAAATATACGTGGCCTATAGCGTTCTCTCTCTCTCTCTCTCTCTCTCTCTCTCTCTCTCTCTCTCTCTCTCTCTCTCTCTCTCTCTCTCTCTCTCTCTGTTACCCTCCCTCCCTCCCTCCCTCCCTCCCTCCCTCCCCCCTACATTCAGTGCTCCGCATATTAGAACAACAATAATAATAATAATACTACTAATAATAATAATAATAATAATAATAATAATAATAACAATAATAATTTTAATAATATAAATAATAATATAATGATATAAATAATTACTAAGCGAGGGAAGCGAGCGTCTCCCTTTGACCTTTATGGCACTTCGTTCTGTTTTGTTTTTTTATAACGGAAAGTCCGATCAACTTGAAATTTGGACCATCTACAAGCCTCGATGTGGATTGAAGGTGTATAGTTTTGGGGTCAAAATCGTTCGGAAAGTTACAAAGTTACACCATAGTTACTGCAAAATATTTTTCTGAAACAAAATGGCGGCAAAATGTGAGATAGCCATATTATTCTACAGATTTTTCCGGTCACGAATATGTTCATTTTCTGGCGATCTGATAAAATATTGGCAAAGTTACACAAAAGTTACTCGAATTTTTTTTTTAGGAAAAACAGTAACAGCAAAGGTGGCTATATTATAGTACATTTTTGTCCGGTCACGAATATACTAATGTAAACGCATCTGATACGTATTTGAGGCAGAAATTACATTTCAAATGCTGTCAATAACTGTTTGTAGGTAACGGTGGCGGACCGCGGCGAAAACACTAGACAGAATGACAACGAAAATTCTTAGCAACGCACATTGCACAGCATTCAACAATGTCGGGAACTATAAAAGCTATGGAAATTAGAAAAATGTTTGCATTGTCCATTCTTGAATTGTTGTTAATTGTTGTTTTTATTAGCTATGAGATCTTTTCGCCAGAACGTTCGTAGATGGACGCGCTCGCTTATCAACGCGTCACACAGAGCGTTTTCGTAGATGGACGCGCTCGCTTATCAACGCGTCACACAGAGCGTTTTCGTAGATGGACGCGCTCGCTTATCAACGCGTCACACAGAGCGGTGGTAGATGGACGCGCTCGCTTATCAACGCGTCACACAGAGCGTTCGTAGATGGACGCGCTCGCTTATCAACGCGTCACACAGAGCGTTTTCGTAGATGGACGCGCTCGCTTATCAACGCGTCACACAGAGCGTTTTCGTAGATGGACGCGCTCGCTTATCAACGCGTCACACAGAGCGTTTTCGTAGATGGACGCGCTCGCTTATCAACGCGTCACACAGAGCGTTCGTAGATGGACGCGCTCGCTTATCAACGCGTCACACAGAGCGTTTTCGTAGATGGACGCGCTCGCTTATCAACGCGTCACACAGAGCGTTTTCGTAGATGGACGCGCTCGCTTATCAACGCGTCACACAGAGCGTTTTCGTAGATGGACGCGCTCGCTTATCAACGCGTCACACAGAGCGTTTTCGTAGAAACACCTAAAAAAAAAAGGTTAATTAGCAGATCGCGACAGTAAGCTTGTATTCATAACAGTAAACCCGTCAATCTAGGCAAATGTTCCCTTGCACTGGTAGAAACATAGTTGAGTAGAGTGACGTCATCACAACACACGATATGCAAGTGTTTGAGGCGACCAGAGAAGACAAGGACGAACAAACGATATGCAAGTGTTTGAGGCGACCAGAGAAGACAAGGACGAACAAACGATATGCAAGTGTTTGAGGCGACCAGAGAAGACAAGGACGAACAAACGATATGCAAGTGTTTGAGGCGACCACAGAAGACAAGGACGAACAAACGATATGCAAGTGTTTGAGGCGACCAGAGAAGACAAGGACGAACAAACGACGTCTGGATCAAACTGAGTCATGCAAGGACTTGTTACGATTGATGCAGAAAGAACATCCGATCGATATGTCAGGAATTTGGAAAACTGGTTTCAAAAGTTGCGGTCTTTGATATGTCATGTTTTTACTTGACCGCCTCACTTTTTCCTAGTCTGTCTCGGGCGCGTTTGACAATGAAACCCACTGAGCGAATACTTCACGTGACAACAATGGGCAGTGACTCTGTCAACTGCGATGGCCCTGTTATCAGTATAGTGTCCTGTTATCAGTATTATCAATCAAGCACAACTGCAGGTTACGTTCATACTTTATTATATTATCGAGAAGTTTCAGCGTGTGCAGGCGCGTAACAACGGGAGGGGGGAAAGGGCTCAATTGACCACCCCCTCTACTCTGATACCCCCCCCCCCCCCACACTGTCACACACACATCTAGTCTCGACTGTGATGTGACTATTTGTGCGAGTCAGCCTACGGATACAAATTATAAACAACCGTGTCAAAAAAAAACAAAAAAAACACGAATTATAGAAACGCAACCAAGACGCCCGTCTATTCATCTATCACTCTCTTCATCGGTCAATATTCAATAGTTAACAGGTATTTTAGGCTTTTACCCTTGTATTCTCCCAGTGTGAAACATATGTTCATACTTACTAAAACTTGATAAGCTATAGATTAGGCAATTAGTAATTTTTACAACATAGAGCAAAAATGTTACTTTATTTCGCGTTCATTTTCGCTGGGACATTGATTGTACTGTAGTAATAATTGATTTCAGTGATTTCATAACTATTTACAATCTAATCATAATAGAAGTAGAATAATTATGCAACGTAATCTATCGTAACAATTATCATATTTCTATTCTAAATAGTGATGACATACAGCAAATACTTATATAGTTATAGTTCAACTAATCTTCTACAGTAAATAGCATGCCAAATGATTCTACAATACCTTTCCTAAAACAAAATGATTCTGAAAAATGTGTCTTTATCTTCGTGCTCCCCCACTTAAAACAAAGTTGTAACGCGCCTGAGCGTATAGAGAACCGTAGTAGTAGAACCGCCAGAAAGGGGTGTAAACAATTAATACTTATATGTATTTGTAATGTGTATTGTTTTGTATCTAATGTAAATGAAATTGATTCTGTATTACTGTATTAGTTAAACCTGCCCAATGACTGCTACCTTATCGTGGTGGACACTGGACAGGTTTGCGTGCTTTGCTGATGCCGGCGGAAGCGTATGGACGTATGGACAGCGTATGGACGACTACATCTACTGCCTAGTGAGCGAAACGCACCCGATCATTCGCGCATTTGAGTATTCGCGCACTAGAGCATTCGCGCACTTAGTTACTCGTTCAGTAGAGTTTCTATCTGGCATCTTGACGTATCTTTCTGGTTATGTTAACAGCATCTAGTTTAGCAGTCAAAAATGTTGACTTAAAATTTCAGCCAAATCCGACAAACCGTTTGACCTGTGCGAGACGAACAAAAAAATTAAAACTCGATATTTTTTCACTTAATAATTTTTGGTAGTCTTGACTATTGACTGACAATTTCCACCAAATCCGTCCAGGCGTTTGACCTGTGCGCGACGAACAAAACTTAGTACACCAACAAACAAAAAATATTTTGTTACAAATTGGCGGTTAAAGTTACTTTTGTCACGTGTCGAAATCATTGTTTTGAACATAAATACAAAAACGGATTGAATTCCGTCAGTAAGTTTTAATAAAAAAAAATAAAAGCCGATATTTTCACTAATTAATTTTTTGTAGGTTAGCATCTTGACGGATTTTGCAGGTTATGCAAAAAATCTAGTTTAGTGGTCAAAAGTGTTGACAGAAAATTTCAACCAAATCCGTCAAACCGTTTGACCTGTGCGCGACGAACAATATTCTGTACACAAACCGACACAGACAAAGCGCCGATCTAGTTGAGATGAGAGACTCGATCACTCCGCTACGCTCATCTAATTATAAGTCCATGGTCGTACACCAAAACGCTTCCAACTTCAGTTATACCGAAAGCATGGATCTTTCTGTTAAATTACGTAACTGACTTATATTTCAAATTACATTCTAGCCAATTGACGTACAAAACATCGTCTCGTTATTTTCACTCGCGCGAATGAGGCGAGCGAATAGTGTCTGGACCAATCAGAAGGCTGGAATACGCACGAACATAAATCGAACTCAATATACAATAATAACTATTATTAATTATTATTATATTGTTATTATTATTATTATTATTATTATTATTATTATTATTATTATTATTATTATTTTTATTATTATTATTATTATTGTTATTATTATTATTATTATTATTATTATTATTATTATTATTATTATTATTATTATTATTATTATATTACGTATTTTTAAGGTGTTGTTATATTCTATGTATGGGACCTCAAGTTATGTATCAAATGCGACACACGTGACGAATTTACTTTACTCAACATAATAATTCAGTATGTATGGAATTTGGAATTGCTAAATGCAAGTCACTTGATGTCATCAAAGGAAAGCGTGGTTCACAATTTGAAATAAGAGTTGGTTTAGTGAAATAGCAATTGGAACATACAATAACAATGCTGTGGCTCACATCCGTCACAGTGGATTGAAATAGTCATAAGAAATGAATCAATTCCATTTCTTATTTCAACTTCCTATGATTCACCTTATGACGAACCAATCAGAACGCAGAAGAGCCATACTAGAAAAGGTCAACTACGGAAATCAAAACAAAAACAGTGGCACCGGATATTTTGCTGTTATAGTCGATGATAGTAAGTAAACAATTAAGGCGCTGCTTTGACTACTGAAATAAGCAACTAGTCGTCGGTTGTGAACCAGTTGCTTGTTATTTCACTATTTCACTGTTTCTTATTGCAACTCTCATTTCAAATGTGAATCGGCCTAAAGATAACGAATTTGGAAGAGTTAAAACGTGATGATGAAAGCCGAATTAGAGTAATTGAAGAAGACGTATGCATTTATTTGGGATGTGGGCAAGCTAAACGAATTACCATAAACCAATGAAAATTAAATTGATAGCGATACAAGAAAGGAATTACATCATATCTGCTAAATGGCAAACAGTAGGGATGTCAAACAGTAGGGATGTGATATCCATATCGACTATCGCGATAATATCGCCGCCAAACAATATGGCGGCGATATTGCCTATTAAATTTATATCGCGATATATTATTAAATAATCACTATGAGTACATATTAGTGCACTTATGGGGTCGGCCGGGAGACTCGAACATGAAGCTAGGCGATCGCTCAACGGGCGCTGAGCGGCCGCCAAATTCAAATATAAAAATGGCGGTATGAAAAGCCACACGATCGATATTATCGCCGATATTCCTCGTGAAAACAAGATCACAGCAATGAACTGTTTAAACACATGCTCTACTGGTATTTACATATTCTTTCGGAATAATTAATTGGAACAATCATACATTAATGCACTGAAATATACTCGTCGCGAGAAAGAGTGACTTTACCCAGAGAAAAAGGGCGAATCATTGATTTAAACAACGATCATTATAAACGACTTCAAATTCTCAAAAAAACGTGCCTTCAAGATATTCACCACGTGGCTATAGTGCCAGGATATAAATCGCCCATTCTTCGCCTCCCCCTTTCCCTTTTCCTCCCCTGTACTTCCTACTTCTCCCTTTTCTCCCAACACCCCCGACGTCGTGATCATAGTTGTGGAGTCGAGTACATCGTTCACCACAAATAATAAATGTATTAGATTAATAATTTATATAAAAAAAAAACTAATATTAAAATAAGTAATGAAACGCGAACATTTGATGCGTTCTTGTTTCTATCCAGCTATAAAACCGGTCGATTGATCTGAGATCTTTGTCCTTTGACCGGCCGGCTTCGTTGTAGCATGTTGAGCAATGAGCAGTCATCTCTCTCTGCCGCGTCATCGTCATAGTCATCGCTTGGATGCGTCAGTGCAGCACGCCTGCACGCGCGGCGGGGCAGGGGTGCCCAGAACTAGCCGATACATTGAGATACAACATTTGATATCGCTTTTCGATATTTTCATATATTGCTATTTTTCGACGAATCGCGATATATCTTTTCCATATTTTCAATATATAATATATAATTAAAACACTGAAGCTTTCGTGGTCGTGGCCAGGATTTATGTCAATAAAATTAAAATAATTGCGGGTTATTCCGCCACGTCCTACCTCCATATTGTGCCGACGTTTCAGGAACCTTATGGATCCTATCCTCAGGGCGTCGAGCTGTCAACTTGAACTGTCAACTTGAGTTGACAGCTCGACGCCCTGAGGATAGGATCCATAAGGTTCCTGAAACGTCGGCACAATATGGAGGTAGGACGTGGCGGAATTACCCGCAATTATTTTAATTTTATTGATATAATATATAATATATCGGAATATCCAAATATTGTATTTGTTTTTCAGTTTTCGTTTTTATACGTGCCAAACACATAATAACACAAAGTTAATCGCAAAGAATGTAACTTGTTGCTGGTTTTGCAGAGAATTTGTGGATTTATATGTAAATATACGTGAGAATATCGCATTTTCTCTAAAAACATCGATGTATATAACATAGGATACTTCATTACGCTGGCGCAAGACATGCACAGCGTAAAACGTAAGAACAATAGAAATGAATTCTATTGAAAAATGAGAAGAGTCGCGTAATATTTTGCGTATCCTGATTGGCTGGCTTGTGAACACACACCTTTATCAGTTCTGATGAGTCAAAAATATCGAATCACATTAAATAATCATACGGTATGATATCAGGTATCGATTTTTCCATTTCTAATGATATGGAGATTCCTAGTCGCGATGACGGCCATGACGGCTCGGGCCAAGATCGGTAAAGTTGGAGACTTCATTTTAGGTGCAAGAGATAATCCTCAACGGAGACTAATTTTACCAAAGAACTTGCCCGTGTAGCACTTACACGCGCGCTAGATCTTCAGTTCTCTAATGAATCGTAAACTTCAATAGAGAATCCTGGACCTTTCCCATGTTGCCATATCAAATACCCGCGACGTGCGAGCGACCGCTCTGCAGTGAGTGTTGAATCATGGCAACGCTGCAGCGCACAGCATCAATAGAAAACCCTGGACCTTTCCCACGTTGCCACATCAAATACCCGCGACGTGCGAGCGACCGCTCTGCAGTGAGTGTTGAATCATGGCAACGCTGCAGCGCACAGCATCAATAGAAAACCCTGGACCTTTCCCACGTTGCCACATCAAATACCCGCGACGTACGAGCGACCGCTACTGCGTGAGTGTTGAATCATGGCAACGCTGCAGCGCACAGCATCAATAGAAAACCCTGGACCTTTCCCATGTTGCCATATCAAATACCCGCGACGTGCGAGCGACCGCTCTGCAGTGAGTGTTGAATCATGGCAACGCTGCAGCGCACAGCATCAATAGAAAACCCTGGACCTTTCCCATGTTGCCATATCAAATACCCGCGACGTGCGAGCGACCGCTACTGCAGTGAGTGTTGAATCATGGCAACGCCGCAGCGCACAGCATCAATGGAGAACCCTGGACCCTTCCCATGTTGCCATATCACATACCCGCGACGTGCGAGCGACCGCTCTGCAGTGAGTGTTGAATCATGGCAACGCTGCAGCGCACAGCATCAATAGAAAACCCTGGACCTTTCCCATGTTGCCATATCAAATACCCGCGACGTACGAGCGACCGCTCTGCAGTGAGTGTTGAATCATGGCAACGCCGCAGCGCACAGCATCAATAGAAAACCCTGGACCTTTCCCATGTTGCCATATCAAATACCCGCGACGTGCGAGCGACCGCTCTGCAGTGAGTGTTGAATCATGGCAACGCTGCAGCGCACAGCATCAATAGAAAACCCTGGACCTTTCCCACGTTGCCACATCAAATACCCGCGACGTACGAGCGACCGCTCTGCAGTGAGTGTTGAATCATGGCAACGCTGCAGCGCACAGCATCAATAGAAAACCCTGGACCTTTCCCATGTTGCCATATCAAATACCCGCGACGTACGAGCGACCGCTCTGCAGTGAGTGTTGAATCATGGCAACGCTGCAGCGCACAGCATCAATAGAAAACCCTGGACCTTTCCCATGTTGCCATATCAAATACCCGCGACGTGCGAGCGACCGCTCTGCAGTGAGTGTTGAATCATGGCAACGCTGCAGCGCACAGCATCAATGGAGAACCCTGGACCTTTCCCACGTTGCCATATCAAATACCCGCGACGTACGAGCGACCGCTCTGCAGTGAGTGTTGAATCATGGCAACGCCGCAGCGCACAGCATCAATGGAGAACCATGGACCCTTCCCATGTTGCCATATCACATACCCGCGACGTGCGAGCGACCGCTACTTCAGTGAGTGTTGAATCATGGCAACGCCGCAGCGCACAGCATCAATGGAGAACCATGGACCCTTCCCATGTTGCCATATCACATACCCGCGACGTGCGAGCGACCGCTACTTCAGTGAGTGTTGAATCATGGCAACGCCGCAGCGCACAGGTATCCGACGGACCTCACTTATTCCGCATCGATGGAGGACGGCAAACTTCGGCTTGCACATGAAATGAAGTCTCAGGCTGCACCGTCCATGGGAATGCGCGGCCGGAACCGAGGGGGGCAGTCGCCTTGGGCGTCATCTCATGCACGCCTACCCTGTGTTCTGTGCATGGTAGTTACCCCGAGACGAAGGCGCGGTCGTGTATGCGCAGTAGCGTGAAGCTTCTTCGTCGAGCTTTTCGTAGTTTGCAGTTGAAACCTTCTAAGAAATTGTTGTTATTTTTCTGATCTGAAAATCAACAGTGTTGTTTCAAAATGTAGCAGGATCCATACGTTATGCTTATTAATGTGTTAATGCGCAGTACATATCTGCAAGAAAGAACGCGTGTCACCCCCCCCCCCCCCCCCCACCCCCACCCCCCGGCTGCTTGCTTTACTGTTTCTGATTGGCGGTTGCCAAGTTAACGGAGAATTATATTTGGTTCAATTTTGAAAATGGTTCATTCACTATTGGGAAGGTCTGCCTTGGTTGTTGTGGCGGCGGTGAAAAAAATTCGTTGGTCTTCTTCTTTTTATATTTCAGCAGTTGCGACGCTGACGGGGACTAAGAAATTTACTTTTTATGGTTGGAACCGTTAAATATGGTTCTCAGCGGGAAAAAGTAAAAAAAAAAAAAAAAAAACGTAATTGCCATTCGCGCGCACAGGGACGGTAAGGAAGTCAAGTTTCATTTGAGAGTTTATAATGATAAAACCGGCCGCGTTTGTGTGTTCATTTGTTCACAATAGCTGGCAGAACACGTTGATAGGTCCCTGATAGGTCCCAAGCTATAATGTTGTGTTTCCATTTTGCTGTAACAGATTTTATATAGGCACCGTGTTTGGCCACTGCACGCGCTGTATGTGGCCAAATGTAGCAACAAACTGCTGAAGATTTCATTCCGCGGTTGAAAATAGTGCTGGATATTATTGTGATATATCTTGTTTTTTGTTTGGCGTTTGTTTCGTTTTTATTGTTGATGTGTATTTATTTTGTATTGTTGTTTTGTTTTGTGTTTTTGTTTTGGCTTTTATTGTCTTGTTTTGTTTGTGTTTGTTGTGTGTTATTTGTTGTTTTTACGTCTAAAACGTGTCCTGATTAAAATGGTGGTTTGCCTTTTTAAGATTTACTGATGGGATTCATAATCTGCGCGAAAATTTTAAAACCCATATTTAATTAAACAATTTTCACAATTTCCCTTTATTGACGTAGGAAGAACGACACTGCTTCAGCAGGTTGTTGCGCGACTTTGCCACTTGGAGCGCTTCATTCGTTTTCACTAGCGCCATCAGTGGCCAATCTCGGTGCCTATAGGTGCCAATGCAATTCGCGATCGCAAAACTTCGATACGCCCCTAGCGGACAAAATTGTCCCTGTGCTAACGGGTCGAGCGCTCTAACTGTCTGCGGATTCTCGCACAAACCACACGGCACTAATCTCGTTCTAGCTGTTATACTATTCATTTTGAAGGAAACACTTATTGGAAAGCGTATTTAGTTTATACATGCTAATAGTCATTAAGGTTATTTCAAAATTATAGACCCAGTAGTTTACAATTGTTATAACAATTTACGCAAAGGGTCGGAAAATGAGCAAATTTCTGATTGTTCTCTTTGTCATCAACCTATTAAAAAATAATGTACCCATTTTAAAAACAGATTCTTCGTATTATTTCGCCTAACATTTTCAATGAAAGTAATTTAGTTGCATAATTCAAACATGAGTATACTATTTTTTAGCAGGCTTGTCACAAATGTACTTAATAGTTAATACCATGCGTAGATATGCCATCCCTCTGCAAGTAGGTAAATTTTCATAATAATCCTACCATTTGTTTAGGATAAATTAGTTAACTAATAACGTCAAAACTACTTCCGAACGCTCTTAAGAATATGTATCAATTATGTGAAATAATAAACAAACAATTTTTCTAGATAGAAAGTGCCCCGAACGAAAATTCATACCATGCACTAATATGTAGGGTGCAGCGGTAGGATCTCAAAAGCAACCGTTTGGGCCGTGAAACTATACGCACCCTGCATGTTAGTGCATGCTATGAATTTTCGTTTGGGGGACTTTCTACCTACAAAGTTTATTTGTTTATTATCTCAGATTGTTGGCTCATCCAAATCCGATCATTAGTTTTCATTAGTAAGCATTAGTTAGCCCTCCCTTGCTGGACTCCCCTTATGACGATCCCCGCCATGTTATGGATCAGATTCGGTCTCGGACATGTGACGTTCTTTCATCTTCATATATCACCCGCTCATCGTCTCGATTAGCCAAAGTTGCAAAAGATCTGGAACGTAAAACCCAATCATCATTATCATCATTATCGTGAAACATGCTCTGCTAAAAATGATTCCCAATGATTGGATTGCACCACAGATAAGGACAACACAGATAAGTGTAGCCTATGATATTAGTTATCTTATCTGAAATGTCACGAAGGAAAAGTTGCGTCGCGCTGACTGATTTGCAGGACTGACTGACTGTTTTGTAGGAATTGATATTCAAGGGAAGAACAAACATCGTACCTGTTTTTTGTTTTTTTAGATGAGTACAATCAAAGATTACTGACGTAGGCCTGGGCAAGATAGTTCATGCATTTGGGAAGTCTGCGCGTGTCTGAACCAAATGTTCCAAGGGAGCTCTCTGCCACAAGGCTGAGACCTCTCGGCGTTTCACACTCAGTAATCTTTGGTTTAACGAGGTTACCCATAGGGGTAGGGAATATGCGAGGCGCAATTCTTGAAATAAGTCCCGCCAGAGAGTAAAGAAGTTCGTTCATGTAGAGCTAGCGCTCCTTGCGGTGAGACTTTATACTAGTGGTGAGACTTCAAAAATGTCCGACAAAACTCGCGCAGATATTTTAAGACGGCGGCGTTGCCACATAAGCTTACAGTCTCCACCGCAAGATAGCAGCATGAAGTAGAAGCATTGAAGCGTAGCGAGCGTCTCATTCTACTTGTATAGCATAAGCTTACAGTCTCCACCGCAAGATAGCAGCATGAAGTAGAAGCATTGAAGCATAGCAAGCGCCTCATTCTACTTGTATAGCATAAGCTTACAGTCTCCACCGCAAGATAGCAGCATGAAGTAGAAGCATTGAAGCGTAGCGAGCGCCTCATTCTACTTGTATAACATAAGCTTACAGTCTCCACCGCAAGATAGCAGCATGAAGTAGAAGCATTGAAGCGTAGCGAGCGTCTCATTCTACTTGTATAACATAAGCTTACAGTCTCCACCGCAAGATAGCAGCGTGAAGTAGAAGCATTGAAGCGTAGCGAGCGTCTCATTCTACTTGTATAACATAAGCTTACAGTCTCCACCGCAAGATAGCAGCATGAAGTAGAAGCATTGAAGCGTAGCGAGCGTCTCATTCTACTTGTATAACATAAGCTTACAGTCTCCACCGCAAGATAGCAGCATGAAGTAGAAGCATTGAAGCGTAGCGAGCGTCTCATTCTACTTGTATAACATAAGCTTACAGTCTCCACCGCAAGATAGCAGCATGAAGTAGAAGCATTGAAGCGTAGCGAGCGTCTCATTCTACTTGTATAACATAAGCTTACAGTCTCCACCGCAAGATAGCAGCATGAAGTAGAAGCATTGAAGCGTAGCGAGCGTCTCATTCTACTTGTATAACATAAGCTTACAGTCTCCACCGCAAGATAGCAGCATGAAGTAGAAGCATTGAAGCGTAGCGAGCGTCTCATTCTACTTGTATAACATAAGCTTACATCTCCATCGCAAGATAGCAGCATGAAGTAGAAGCATTGAAGCGTAGCGAGCGTCTCATTCTACTTGTATAACATAAGCTTACAGTCTCCACCGCAAGATAGCAGCATGAAGTAGAAGCATTGAAGCGTAGCGAGCGTCTCATTCTACTTGTATAACATAAGCTTACAGTCTCCACCGCAAGATAGCAGCATGAAGTAGAAGCATTGAAGCGTAGCGAGCGTCTCATTCTACTTGTATAACATAAGCTTACAGTCTCCACCGCAAGATAGCAGCATGAAGTAGAAGCATTGAAGCGTAGCGAGCGTCTCATTCTACTTGTATAGCATAAGCTTACAGTCTCCACCGCAAGATAGCAGCATGAAGTAGAAGCATTGAAGCGTAGCGAGCGTCTCATTCTACTTGTATAACATAAGCTTACAGTCTCCACCGCACGATAGCAGCATGAAGTAGAAGCATTGAAGCGTAGCGAGCGTCTCATTCTACTTGTATAACATAAGCTTACAGTCTCCACCGCAAGATAGCAGCATGAAGTAGAAGCATTGAAGCGTAGCGAGCGTCTCATTCTACTTGTATAGCATAAGCTTACATCTCCATCGCAAGATAGCAGCATGAAGTAGAAGCATTGAAGCGTAGCGAGCGTCTCATTCTACTTGTATAGCATAAGCTTACAGTCTCCACCGCAAGATAGCAGCATGAAGTAGAAGCATTGAAGCGTAGCGAGCGTCTCATTCTACTTGTATAACATAAGCTTACATCTCCATCGCAAGATAGCAGCATGAAGTAGAAGCATTGAAGCGTAGCGAGCGTCTCATTCTACTTGTATAACATAAGCTTACAGTCTCCACCGCACGATAGCAGCATGAAGTAGAAGCATTGAAGCGTAGCGAGCGTCTCATTCTACTTGTATAACATAAGCTTACAGTCTCCACCGCAAGATAGCAGCATGATGTAGAAGCATTGAAGCGTAGCGAGCGTCTCATTCTACTTGTATAACATAAGCTTACAGTCTCCACCGCAAGATAGCAGCATGAAGTAGAAGCATTGAAGCGTAGCGAGCGTCTCATTCTACTTGTATAGCATAAGCTTACAGTCTCTACCGCAAGATAGCAGCATGAAGTAGAAGCATTGAAGCGTAGCGAGCGTCTCATTCTACTTGTATAACATAAGCTTACAGTCTCCACCGCAAGATAGCAGCATGAAGTAGAAGCATTGAAGCGTAGCGAGCGTCTCATTCTACTTGTATAACATAAGCTTACAGTCTCCATCGCAAGATAGCAGCATGAAGTAGAAGCATTGAAGCGTAGCGAGCGTCTCATTCTACTTGTATAACATAAGCTTACAGTCTCCACCGCAAGATAGCAGCAAGAAGTAGAAGCATTGAAGCGTAGCGAGCGTCTCATTCTACTTGTATAGCATAAGCTTACAGTCTCCACCGCAAGATAGCAGCATGAAGTAGAAGCATTGAAGCGTAGCGAGCGTCTCATTCTACTTGTATAACATAAGCTTACAGTCTCCACCGCAAGATAGCAGCATGAAGTAGAAGCATTGAAGCGTAGCGAGCGTCTCATTCTACTTGTATAGCATAAGCTTACAGTCTCCACCGCAAGATAGCAGCATGAAGTAGAAGCATTGAAGCGTAGCGAGCGTCTCATTCTACTTGTATAGCATAAGCTTACAGTCTCCACCGCAAGATAGCAGCATGAAGTAGAAGCATTGAAGCGTAGCGAGCGTCTCATTCTACTTGTATAACATAAGCTTACAGTCTCCACCGCAAGATAGCAGCAAGAAGTAGCAGCATTGAAGCGTAGCGAGCGTCTCATTCTACTTGTATAACATAAGCTTACAGTCTCCACCGCAAGATAGCAGCATGAAGTAGAAGCATTGAAGCGTAGCGAGCGTCTCATTCTACTTGTATAGCATAAGCTTACAGTCTCCACCGCAAGATAGCAGCAAGAAGTAGAAGCATTGAAGCGTAGCGAGCGTCTCATTCTACTTGTATAGCATAAGCTTACAGTCTCCACCGCAAGATAGCAGCATGAAGTAGAAGCATTGAAGCATAGCGAGCGTCTCATTCTACTTGTATAGCATAAGCTTACAGTCTCCACCGCAAGATAGCAGCATGAAGTAGAAGCATTGAAGCGTAGCGAGCGTCTCATTCTACTTGTATAACATAAGCTTACAGTCTCCACCGCAAGATAGCAGCAAGAAGTAGAAGCATTGAAGCGTAGCGAGCGTCTCATTCTACTTGTATAGCATAAGCTTACAGTCTCCACCGCAAGATAGCAGCATGAAGTAGAAGCATTGAAGCGTAGCGAGCGTCTCATTCTACTTGTATAACATAAGCTTACAGTCTCCACCGCAAGATAGCAGCATGAAGTAGAAGCATTGAAGCGTAGCGAGCGTCTCATTCTACTTGTATAGCATAAGCTTACATCTCCATCGCAAGATAGCAGCATGAAGTAGAAGCATTGAAGCGTAGCGAGCGTCTCATTCTACTTGTATAACATAAGCTTACAGTCTCCACCGCAAGATAGCAGCAAGAAGTAGAAGCATTGAAGCGTAGCGAGCGTCTCATTCTACTTGTATAACATAAGCTTACAGTCTCCACCGCAAGATAGCAGCAAGAAGTAGAAGCATTGAAGCGTAGCGAGCGTCTCATTCTACTTGTATAACATAAGCTTACAGTCTCCACCGCAAGATAGCAGCAAGAAGTAGAAGCATTGAAGCGTAGCGAGCGTCTCATTCTACTTGTATAACATAAGCTTACAGTCTCCACCGCAAGATAGCAGCAAGAAGTAGAAGCATTGAAGCGTAGCGAGCGTCTCATTCTACTTGTATAACATAAGCTTACAGTCTCCACCGCAAGATAGCAGCATGAAGTAGAAGCATTGAAGCGTAGCGAGCGTCTCATTCTACTTGTATAGCATAAGCTTACAGTCTCCACCGCAAGATAGCAGCATGAAGTAGAAGCATTGAAGCGTAGCGAGCGTCTCATTCTACTTGTATAACATAAGCTTACAGTCTCCACCGCAAGATAGCAGCATGAAGTAGAAGCATTGAAGCGTAGCGAGCGTCTCATTCTACTTGTATAGCATAAGCTTACAGTCTCCACCGCAAGATAGCAGCATGAAGTAGAAGCATTGAAGCGTAGCGAGCGTCTCATTCTACTTGTATAACATAAGCTTACAGTCTCCACCGCAAGATAGCAGCAAGAAGTAGCAGCATTGAAGCGTAGCGAGCGTCTCATTCTACTTGTATAACATAAGCTTACAGTCTCCACCGCAAGATAGCAGCATGAAGTAGAAGCATTGAAGCGTAGCGAGCGTCTCATTCTACTTGTATAGCATAAGCTTACAGTCTCCACCGCAAGATAGCAGCAAGAAGTAGAAGCATTGAAGCGTAGCGAGCGTCTCATTCTACTTGTATAGCATAAGCTTACAGTCTCCACCGCAAGATAGCAGCATGAAGTAGAAGCATTGAAGCATAGCGAGCGTCTCATTCTACTTGTATAGCATAAGCTTACAGTCTCCACCGCAAGATAGCAGCATGAAGTAGAAGCATTGAAGCGTAGCGAGCGTCTCATTCTACTTGTATAGCATAAGCTTACAGTCTCCACCGCAAGATAGCAGCATGAAGTAGAAGCATTGAAGCGTAGCGAGCGTCTCATTCTACTTGTATAGCATAAGCTTACAGTCTCCACCGCAAGATAGCAGCATGAAGTAGAAGCATTGAAGCGTAGCGAGTGTCTCATTCTACTTGTATAACATAAGCTTACAGTCTCCACCGCAAGATAGCAGCATGAAGTAGAAGCATTGAAGCGTAGCGAGTGTCTCATTCTACTTGTATAACATAAGCTTACAGTCTCCACCGCAAGATAGCAGCATGAAGTAGAAGCATTGAAGCGTAGCGAGCGTCTCATTCTACTTGTATAACATAAGCTTACAGTCTCCACCGCAAGATAGCAGCATGAAGTAGAAGCATTGAAGCGTAGCGAGCGTCTCATTCTACTTGTATAGCATAAGCTTACAGTCTCCACCGCAAGATAGCAGCATGAAGTAGAAGCATTGAAGCGTAGCGAGCGTCTCATTCTACTTGTATAGCATAAGCTTACAGTCTCCACCGCAAGATAGCAGCATGAAGTAGAAGCATTGAAGCGTAGCGAGTGTCTCATTCTACTTGTATAACATAAGCTTACAGTCTCCACCGCAAGATAGCAGCATGAAGTAGAAGCATTGAAGCGTAGCGAGCGTCTCATTCTTCTTGTATAACATAAGCTTACAGTCTCCACCGCAAGATAGCAGCATGAAGTAGAAGCATTGAAGCGTAGCGAGCGTCTCATTCTACTTGTATAACATAAGCTTACAGTCTCCACCGCAAGATAGCAGCATGAAGTAGAAGCATTGAAGCGTAGCGAGCGTCTTATTCTACTTGTATAACATAAGCTTACAGTCTCCACCGCAAGATAGCAGCATGAAGTAGAAGCATTGAAGCGTAGCGAGCGTCTCATTCTACTTGTATAACATAAGCTTACAGTCTCCACCGCAAGATAGCAGCATGAAGTAGAAGCATTGAAGCGTAGCGAGCGTCTCATTCTACTTGTATAGCATAAGCTTACAGTCTCCACCGCAAGATAGCAGCATGAAGTAGAAGCATTGAAGCGTAGCGAGCGTCTCATTCTACTTTTATGGCACTCGTTCTGTTTTGTTTTTCTATATATTCAGGTGGCTCGTTGGTCCAGTGGTAAGCATCCCTGCTTCCAATGCAGAAGGTCCCGGGTTCAAATCCCGGTTTAGCCAGAAGTTTTTTAACTTCTATAAAGGATTCAGTTCCATTACCTCTTGTCTTAGAAATAAGTAAAACTGTGACTTTGGAGCCGTCCTAGGAACAAAGCACTCAATAAATTCAAAGTTGTTCTGTGTCGGCCTTGTTGATTCTGGCATTGGTCCCGCAGATGTTTGCACTGTCCAATCACTGATTGATATGTTTCGTATTTGAAATATCGATCTTTGATTGGTTATCGCTCACCCGTCGATGGTGTTCGGAGCCTACAGGGTTGATTTCGTCACTTTAAATTTAAAGTCCCCCACTGAAAATCAGTCTCGTTACTGAGTGGTTATATTGTAAATGTGAATTTATTTATTTTATTTTATTTTATTTTATTTTATTTTATTTTATTTTATTTTATTTTATTTTATTTTATTTTATTTTATTTTATTTTATTTTATTTTATTTTATTTATATCGGGATAGTGGTCGAACGGACCGATTTGGATTATCCACAAGCTTCGATTGGACTGAAAATGGGCGGTTTAAAAAAAAAAAAATGGTGGCAAAATGTGAAATAGCTATATAATAATAAGTTTCCTTCTTGCTGCGAATACGTCAATTTGAACGCGATTCGATATGTATTAGAGGTAGAAATTACATTTGTGATGCTGCCAATAAGTGAAGTAACTATGGCAACTACCCATGTACTAACCATGTACATTCGGTTGGTTACATAAACCGGCGTTTTTGTTTCCTCGTTGGTTGTGATACTTTCAAATTTGCCGGTCTACAGCTATGTAATGTAATGTAATGTAATGTACTTTATTTATTAGCTTAACAGCTATTTTGGCATCCTACATACATTTATTTATTCTTCACTATCCACTCCTTACATTTAATTCTAAACAAACCAACACTATTAACTTCCTTAATTTCTATTGGTAACAGATTATACTGTCTTAATCCTAAATAAAAAATTGATTTATACAATTTATTTGAATTACAATTAGTCAAATACACATTTCTGTTGATTGCACTTCTTGTACCTATACTGTGCACCATATTAACATAGTCAAACTTATCCGCTAGATAACTAGGCGACAAGCCCTTCATTATTTTAAACATAAACACCATAGCCAGTAACATATTATTATCTACAACAGAGAGCCAATTTAGTGTTGATAACATCACTCGTATTGGAACTGTTTTTCTACATTTAATAATACAACGCATTGCTTTATTTTGGATAATTTGCAGCCTATTAACATCTCCTTGGTAAGCTTGAAATAAAATTGTTGCACTAAATTCATAATGTGGCTTGATAATTGCATTGTAAACCATTAACCTAGTCCATAAGAAAAGATGTCCACTTATTCTTCTAAGGTAACCTACCTTTTTTCCAATTTTTTTTACAACATAGTTCACGTGGTTTTTAAAATCTAATTTATTATCTATTACAATACCTAAATATTTATATTCGTTTACCATTTCTAACTTAACCCCATTTATTCTTATACAGTTGACATCATTCCATGTATTATATCTTGCATTTCTACCACTTCCTATAAACATACATTTGGATTTATTTACATTCAATTTCAATTTGTTTATCATTAGCCAAATTGCAAAGTTGTCCAAAATATTATTCATTTTACTCATCATTTCATAGACATTCAAACCCCTTATTGATAAAACCATATCGTCTGCATATAAATTCAAAAAACAATTCCTAGCACATATGAACACATCGTTTATATATATCAAAAATAACAGTGGCCCCAACACAGATCCTTGTGGGACACCACTTTCACAACTTACACTATAAGATGTAGATCCACCAAATCTCACACGTTGTTTCCTCCCAGTGAGATAATCTTCAATCCACTTTATTGCTAAATCTTCGACACCATACATATATTGCAACTTATCAATTAGTCTCTTTATACAAACAGTCTCAAACGCCCTTTTAAGATCAAGAAACACTGTGATTGTTGAAAATTTACCGTCCATGTCTTTAAGCCATTTACTAGCTACATTTTGTATGGCAGTCTCACACGAGTGAGCCTTTCTGAAGCCTGACTGATTACTGCAAATAAGACTATTATCATTAAAATAATTGTACAGTTGGTCATGTACAGCCATCTCAATTACTTTATCAACTATTGACAGCATATTTATTGGTCTATAATCGTCAATTTTTTGGGAACCAGCAACTTTACTAATCGTTACAATAATCGATTCTTTTAATTCAGTAGGAAACTTTCCTTGACTGAATGATACATTAATTAGATCTAGTAAATGATGTTTGATGGCAGGATATGCGTCTTTAAACAATTTGACTGATATGCCATCTATTGAACCTTTTTTATTTTTTATTTTTTTCATAATTTTATTGAGATCATTAATTGTTATTGGCTTGAACATCTTTAGGTTGCAAATACAATTTTTCCTTTCATAATACTTAAGGTTCATAGTTTCTCTAATAGCGGTTTCATTCACTGACCTTTCCTCAACATCATCTATACTCTTTATTATTTCTTTGATACTATCCACATAATAATTGTTAAAGGCATCAGCAATTACGGTGGGAGAAGAGATTACTGACCCGTCCATTGTTATAATTTCAGTAGGAACATCAATTTTTTTCTCAACGGTCACAATTTGTTTAAGAGTTTTCCACAATTCAACAGTGTCATATTTAACTTCATCAATTTTTCTAAAGTAGTAGTCTCTCTCAGCTTTTCTTAAATTAAATGTCACATTATTCCTTGCAGTCTTATATTCTTCCCAGTCTTTTACCTCATTCAAAAATTTGGCTCGTCTGTATAATCTATTTTTATTTGAGATTAAGTCTATTAAGTCATCATTAAACCATCTAGGCTTAGTTTGATTGCCACTCTTTACTTCTTTTACACAAACCATTTTTCTTTTACATGTTAGTAGATTTTCTTTTAGTACATTTACCATATTATTTACATTTACTGATTGAAAATCCCACTCACAACAATATAAATCAAGTTGAAGTTGTTGTGCATCATACCTTGACCAATCTTCAATTTCTATAGTGGGACGCTTAGTAACATGATTGCAGTCATATTTTTTAATGTTATATATTATTGAAATTTTAAGTATCTCATGATCTGATATGCTATTCATATCTGATACTTCTACGTCTACCTTATTTTTATTATTTGTGAATACCAGATCAATCATAGTCCTCGATTCACTAGTATTTCTTGTCGGTTTGCTAACTTTCTGATATAATCCATACATCTTAGCAATTGATTTAAGTCTTTTGACACAAGCATTATTGGCTAACCAATTTAAATTAAAATCTCCTACTGTAATGCACATTCTATGTACATCAGCTTCATTCTCAAACGTATTATCTAAAGCGTCCAAAAAATCTCCATGATTACCATTGGGTGAATGATACACAACATTTAAGTTAAATTTAATCTGATTAGTAGCTATAGTAATTCCTAACATCCAGTAGTTAAGATCACTACTTTCATTAACATTTAATACATATTTACATCCCTTTTTTATGTATATAGCTACACCTCCTGTTTTCCTACTTTTAGAGTTACATTTTATCAGATTGTACCCTTCAATATCAATTTCCTGGTCATATATATCAGCCGTTACATGAGTCTCTGATATTCCTGCAGCTAGTGGCTGAGAACGTTTTATTAAATCTGCTATTTCCATATAGTTTTTTATTAAACTCTGTGCATTTAGATGTATTACTTCCTTCCTATTAGTTCCATCTGTAAATGACAATTGCTATGTATTTTTATTAACATTTGATTGGTGATTTGTGTCATTTCTTCCGTACGTTCTTACCTTTTGTTCTTCTTCAATTATCCTGTAACAGTAACAGTTATTATCGTATGCTTCATGTCGGATGTCTTTGTAATCCATACTTCCTGTTCGCCCTAACACAGTTAGCACACGACCTATATTCAGCTTGGCATTCAGAATATAAATGACATTCCCCACAGTAGCCACACTTTAAACCATTATTACACTGATTACCGATATGTCCATACCCACAGCATTTAAAACACCTCACAACATTCACAGATTCTACTACTTTACAAATTTCCCACCCAATCTTTATTCCTTCTGCCATTAACCTAGCTTTAGCTTCCACTTCCACTTCCACTACTACATTTACCGACCTTTTGTTAAAGTTCAATTTCTTATGAATGATTTTTACATTTTCCAAATTATTATGTACACTTATTATGTGTGCCCATTCCTTTAACTTCCTCCAGACTTATACCTATTACTCGCAACCTAGTAAATTCCCTTTTTTCAGGTTGAGATATGATGTATTCATTCCCTAGTTTCTCCTGCATGTTCTTTTTTAAGTCCTCCGTTGTTTTTACTGTATCACACTCTATTATCAGTCCTCCATTCTTTATATTTCTAACCTTTGAAATACTCACTCCCAACAACTTAGGATCAATTGCCTTTTTTATGTCTTTTCTAATTGCATTTGAAGTATATCCTTCCTTAGGCTTGATTGTTATCAGCAAGTTGACATCTGCTTCCTTGATCATTTCAGTATCTCTTATTCTACCACCAGTCTCCTTAACCACATCCCTATACGAAGGTCTGACAATCCACCCGTGTTCGTCGTCGCTCACTTGAGTTTTCTGCATTGCCTCATTCAGCAGTGGTAGTGATACCGCCTCACTCCGTAACATCCGACTCCCAAGGTCGTGGACGTTTTGTCCCTGCGTAGTGGGATCTGCACCCTCGCGAGCTACCTGTTTACTAGCTTCATTCCGATGTTTTTGCGAGCTGGGAGCCGTGATCTGGGAGCTTGTTTCGCATCTGTCGCCCGTCTTACCACCCTGTGCTGCCATCTGTTCATGTATTTCAACACTAGTCACTCTAGGTCTACTATTTTCCCGATGTTTTCTGGGAGCCGTGATCCGGACGCTTGCTTCACACTTGTCACCCGTCTTTCCTCCCTGTGCTGCCATCTGTTCATTTGTTTCAACACTAGTCACTCTAGGCCTACTATTTTCGTCTTTTAACCTAACCTCACTCTCTAGGGCAACTGTTTTCAGTTCAAGCACTTTAACTTGATTCAATAAACGTACACTTTTCTCCTCTTCTAATTCCAGTCTTCTTTCCATTTCACTGAGCAGTTTCCTAGCCATTTCCATCTCACTGTCACTCTTAGCTACCACTTTCTCCCATACCTCACACTTCTTACATTCCATGTTTGCATGTGGTCGCTGCACTTGACACTCAAAACTATCCAAATCTTTTCCATCTGCATTTAACACTGCCTTCAATCTTTTCCGAAGCACATTTTTGTTTCCAGCTTTATCCTCTCCTCTTTTCTCGAGCTCACTTCTAAGCTCATTCACACTTAACTCTTTTAATACTTTCCTCCCATCGTCTTCGAACATATCCTTCCCCGCCATCTTATACTCAATACCAAACGAAATCATGTTTAAAATACATTTCCACGTTCAGACCAATCGTTGCGCCTTCTCCCAGTTCCAACTGTATTTTCAGGTAGAGCCTGTCCGTGCTTTGTTTTCCTTTTTTGTTTGGAATCGAGTACAATACAATATTTTGGGGGCGCTGTTGTGTACGCGTAATAGTTAAGCAGCAGCAATTCGAATACCGTAGAAAATAACACTAATTTTGTAATTCATTTAAAATTTCTTCATTGTTGTTGAATATTTACTCGTTGCAGCCAGGTTCCAAGTTAAGACTGGGGCGCTATACATATATACTACGCCCATATGGAGGCCGGCAAACACCTCGACGGGCTACGGGCATGCAAAGCAACGTCGAAGATGTCCTAGACGATTTGCAAGACATGCTTCCTAAGCAGAACTAATGCTTCATCTCTCTTGTTCATCAGGTTAATAACTTAATATATGCCCACACCCTTGATATGCATCGCTTGTGTTTCAGGTGGCATGGATTACCATCAACTGTGGCATCTTCTGGAGGAGCTACTGTTTCTACAAGGATATGCCCCAACACTATTACCTGCGGATCATGCTAGGGGTGAGTGAACCTAACATTACTGCCCCATCATGCATGCATGGGCTCTGCATATCACGAGCCACGGCCGCCATCTTGAATCTCAGTTACTGCATCGTGCTGCTACCTGTGTGCCGATGTCTTAACACACTTGGCTGTCTTGTTCACAGCATGGGCTCTGCATATCACGAGCCACGGCGTCCATCTTGAATCTCAGTTGCTGCATCGTGCCGCTACCTGTGTGCAGATGTCTCAACACACTTGGCTGTCTTGTTCACAGCATGGGCTCTGCATATCACGAGCCACGGCCGCCATCTTGAATCTCAGTTGCTGCATCGTGCTGCTACCTGTGTGCCGATGTCTCAACACACTTGGCTGTCTTGTTCACAGCATGGGCTCTGCATATCACGAGCCACGGCCGCCATCTTGAATCTCAGTTGCTGCATCGTGCTGCTACCTGTGTGCAGATGTCTCAACACACTTGGCTGTCTTGTTCACAGCATGGGCTCTGCATATCACGAGCCACGGCCGCCATCTTGAATCTCAGTTACTGCATCGTGCCGCTACCTGTGTGCAGATGTCTCAACACACTTGGCTGTCTTGTTCACAGCATGGGCTCTGCATATCACGAGCCACGGCCGCCATCTTGAATCTCAGTTGCTGCATCGTGCTGCTACCTGTGTGCCGATGTCTCAACACACTTGGCTGTCTTGTTCACAGCATGGGCTCTGCATATCATGAGCCACGGCCGCCATCTTGAATCTCAGTTGCTGCATCGTGCCGCTACCTGTGTGCAGATGTCTCAACACACTTGGCTGTCTTGTTCACAGCATGGGCTCTGCATATCACGAGCCACGGCCGCCATCTTGAATCTCAGTTGCTGCATCGTGCTGCTACCTGTGTGCCGATGTCTCAACACACTTGGCTGTCTTGTTCACAGCATGGGCTCTGCATATCATGAGCCACGGCCGCCATCTTGAATCTCAGTTGCTGCATCGTGCTGCTACCTGTGTGCCGATGTCTCAACACACTTGGCTGTCTTGTTCACAGCATGGGCTCTGCATATCATGAGCCACGGCCGCCATCTTGAATCTCAGTTGCTGCATCGTGCTGCTACCTGTGTGCCGATGTCTCAACACACTTGGCTGTCTTGTTCACAGCATGGGCTCTGCATATCACGAGCCACGGCCGCCATCTTGAATCTCAGTTGCTGCATCGTGCCGCTACCTGTGTGCCGATGTCTCAACACACTTGGCTGTCTTGTTCACAGCATGGGCTCTGCATATCACGAGCCACGGCCGCCATCTTGAATCTCAGTTGCTGCATCGTGCTGCTACCTGTGTGCCGATGTCTCAACACACTCGGCTGTCTTGTTCACAGCATGGGCTCTGCATATCACGAGCCACGGCCGCCATCTTGAATCTCAGTTGCTGCATCGTGCTGCTACCTGTGTGCCGATGTCTCAACACACTCGGCTGTCTTGTTCACAGCATGGGCTCTGCATATCACGAGCCACGGCCGCCATCTTGAATCTCAGTTGCTGCATCGTGCTGCTACCTGTGTGCAGATGTCTCAACACACTTGGCTGTCTTGTTCACAGCATGGGCTCTGCATATCACGAGCCACGGCCGCCATCTTGAATCTCAGTTGCTGCATCGTGCTGCTACCTGTGTGCCGATGTCTCAACTCTGTGCTACACACGTGGCTGTCTCGCCTGTCAAGATCTGCCCTTGACTTCTGGCTGAGCAAGGTCAAGGTCATTCACCTGACCTCTGCGGTCACCATCGTCATTGCTTCAGGTAGGTTCTGAGACAAGTACACACATTCTTATTTGAATAAACGTGAGGCTTCTTGTAGTTGGAACATACTTTTGGAAATAGTGTGTTACATGATATTTGTGCTAAATTGAACTGAGTTTCCCGATTCCGTTTGCAAATCTGTATTTGATGATGCCGGTTGCAGTGGGTGAGTGTTTGGGTGGGGGGGGGGGGGGGGGGGCTCTGCTTGGTGACTGGTGGCTTCAACGACGGCTCTCGTTTATCTCTTTCATTCATTTATTCTTCTCACAAGTCCTTCATCATTTTCCTCTTCCTGATTCCTCACTTCTTCTTTACTGCTGCTCTCTATTCGATCCAAGTGCCCATGCTAGTCCCCACGCTCCATACAGCCCCTTAGTCAGCTCTCAACCCCCCTCCCCTCCCTCCTTAACATGGCAACCCTGGCAATGGTCAATGGAACACATCATACGACCCAGGTGTCAACTACACTGTAAACAAAATAAATTTTGCTTAATATTCAAGACCGTATCTAAGGTGTGTTGGTCATTATATCCAATATAACTATAAAACTCTCTGCATATATAATTATTTAGGGATTATCTATGGTGGGCACCGAACTGGGTCTGTATTATCTCTGTCCTCTGTCCAGTGGTTCACTCGGCCGCCCACGTGGCCAACGCAGTCAACTTCTCTCGACACTATGACCGCGACCACGAGGAGATCAACTGGGCAGCGTATCAAGGACAGGTGAGCCTATTGCCTTGGCCATCCTTAGGTTGCTCTGCTAGCTAGAGGCCATCCTTAGGTTGCTCTGCTAACTAGAGGCCATCCTTAGGTTGCTGCTAGCTAGAGGCCATCCTTAGGTTGCTCTGCTAACTAGAGGCCATCCTTAGGTTGCTCTGCTAGCTAGAGGCCATCCTTAGGTTGCTCTGCTAACTAGAGGCCATCCTTAGGTTGCTGCTAGCTAGAGGCTATCCTTATGTTGCTCTGCTAACTAGAGGCCACCCCCAATAGGAGTGTAGGGCTTAGATGAAGCTGTGAGTGTTATGGTCTGGTGTCTTGCTTGAACCACAATGCGATATTTTGCGGTTTGCTGTACATTTCTTTGTTCTCCCAGTCCCACGTGTATCATTTGCTAATTAAAGTGTACATTATAAGAATTTTTTCCCCAAAACTAATAATTATTGTTGTTGTATAAATAGTATGTATTTGGTGGATGTGTGTTAGTACAGTGTGGAAGTGTTGTTATGTTTTGTGCTGGGAGGCGTAATTTGGGTGTAGTGGTAGGTGTGTTTTTGGTCTCTTTTGTACATTACATATTTTATTAATATAATTGAATGTTAGCAGTAATATTAGTAGGTATTACGTATAATATTTATTACAGTTTACTACATATAAGCACAACACATAAAACTGGATACAACTGGAAATTCTATAGTATTGAAAAGTAAAATACAAGTCTATAAATTTCAAAACCATATTAATGCTAATACTATACTTCTAATAAATACTACATGAGTTTTGTCTATTCACATCATATCAACATAACATGCACAACTTTAAAACACGTATTCGTCGTTTGGTGTAGTTCAACAAAACAATTATTATCATTGACCACTCCCAGATTGCCTGGCAAGAAATGGAGATAGGTGTAAGATAGGGGGGGGGGGGGGGGGGGCATAAATGTAGGTATCTTATTTCTGCCAATCTTATTGTTACAAAATAATAGTGCTTTCTCAGTGTTCCAAAATTAAAGTTCCAACTTGCAATTCGTTTTCAAAGACAAATCATTACAAGTTACTTCTTCTCAATCTTTTTATTCCTCTCCAGGATTGTCTGTGAACGCTTTACTTAATTGTATCAATGTAAACAAGACAACAGATTTATATTATATTTGATCTCTGCATTGGTTTTACCAAACCACTCTTCCTAGCTGAAAGTGACTCAACTTGTGTTCTTTTATCATGGCTTAATAATTTTCACTTCATCAGAAACGTTCTGTAACTAATCACTAATGTTAAGTGTTGTGATGCAGTTGATTGTTACCATTTGTGTTGTAGTAATTATTGATAATCTTGTTTTTAGGGACCTGCTGTGATGATACTGACATCAGGTATTTACCTAAATTATATATTTTATTTTATTTAATGTTTGTCTTAGTCAAATTTTCAAAGAAAGACCAATACCCTTCACATCTATTATAAATGTATTTTTTCTGTACCCGTAGTGCTAATGTATGTTTCTAATGCATCCATTAATTGAGTACGGTAACTTCCTTTATATGTTTTAATGTTTTTTAAATGTTGCTTAATGCTATATATTGTAACCTCTAATCACAGATAATTAATTATACTCCATCTCTAACTCCGTACAAGATGTAATTGACAGCAACAATATATAAACGAAACATTACTGAAAGAGGAAGCATAGACATATTTAATTTTATCCAATGCCATTTGCATTCAAACGTACCTGTATACGATATTTTCATAAATATTAAACATCTCAACCCAGAATTTTTCAGTTAATTATTCTTTCAATAATGTATTGAAACCCGATAGAACTCTATCTTTAAACCATTGCAAAATGGCAATTTTTATCTTTTTAATAAAAACCATTTCAAAATCTATTTTTCTGAATTTTTGTTGTTATGTTTCTAAATATTAATATTTTGTGTTGCAAAAACAATGAATGTGTAACATTACTTAGTAGGTTATAATGTTGATATTTAAAATTTTGTACAGTAATTCCATTATAAAAATAGTTGAAGATCAAGTATGTGTATCAATTGTACACCGACTATCTTAGTATGTTAATGCTATCTTGTGGCTCAAATTTAAAAGATATGTTTCTTGTGTTTCTATTTGATTACAGTGGCGGGCCTGACTGGCATTGCTATGATGCTGCTATTGGTAGCATTGTGCATCAGCTCCATGCGGCGTGTTCGCGTTCTACACTATCGACTATTCTGGGCGATGCATCAGCTGTTCCTGCCCTTCCTAGTCTTGTGGCTGGTTCACCCTCTCAGGTAGGTGCGTATCTTGAAGGAGTTGGCCAACTATGAGAGTCACGTCTAGATGCCGCTATTAATTGCGTGCCGTGTATTAGTGTGATATATTATTATCTAATAATGGTGCATCGCTTACAGCGGCATCATGAAGGAGTTGGCCAACTATGAGAGTCACGTCTAGATGCCGCTATTAATTGCGTGCCGTGTATTAGTGTGATATATTATTATCTAATAATGGTGCATCGCTTACAGCGGCATCTTGAAGGAGTTGGCCAACTATGAGAGTCACGTCTAGATGCCGCTATTAATTGCGTGCCGTGTATTAGTGTGATATATTATTATCTAATAATGGTGCATCGCTTTCAGCGGCATCTTGAAGGAGTTGGCCAACTATGAGAGTCACGTCTAGATGCCGCTATTAATTGCGTGCCGTGTATTAGTGTGATATATTATTATCTAATAATGGTGCATCGCTTACAGCGGCATCTTGAAGGAGTTGGCCAACTATGAGAGTCACGTCTAGATGCCGCTATTAATTGCGTGCCGTGTATTAGTGTGATATATTATTATCTAATAATGGTGCATCGCTTACAGCGGCATCTTGAAGGAGTTGGCCAACTATGAGAGTCACGTCTAGATGCCGCTATTAATTGCGTGCCGTGTATTAGTGTGATATATTATTATCTAATAATGGTGCATCGCTTACAGCGGCATCTTGAAGGAGTTGGCCAACTATGAGAGTCACGTCTAGATGCCGCTATTAATTGCGTGCTGTGTATTAGTGTGATATATTATTATCCAATAATGGTGCATCGCTTACAGCGGCATCTTGAAGGAGTTGGCCAACTATGAGAGTCACGTCTTGATGCCGCTATTAATTGCGTGCCGTGTATTAGTGTGATATATTATTATCTAATAATGGTGCATCGCTTACAGCGGCATCTTGAAGGAGTTGGCCAACTATGAGAGTCACGTCTAGATGCCGCTATTAATTGCGTGCCGTGTATTAGTGTGATATATTATTATCTAATAATGGTGCATCGCTTACAGCGGCATCTTGAAGGAGTTGGCCAACTATGAGAGTCACGTCTAGATGCCGCTATTAATTGCGTGCCGTGTATTAGTGTGATATATTATTATCTAATAATGGTGCATCGCTTACAGCGGCGTCTTGAAGGAGTTGGCCAACTATGAGAGTCACGTCTAGATGCCGCTATTAATTGCGTGCCGTGTATTAGTGTGATATATTATTATCTAATAATGGTGCATCGCTTACAGCGGCATCTTGAAGGAGTTGGCCAACTATGAGAGTCACGTCTAGATGCCGCTATTAATTGCGTGCCGTGTATTAGTGTGATATATTATTATCTAATAATGGTGCATCGCTTACAGCGGCATCTTGAAGGAGTTGGCCAACTATGAGAGTCACGTCTAGATGCCGCTATTAATTGCGTGCCGTGTATTAGTGTGATATATTATTATCTAATAATGGTGCATCGCTTACAGCGGCATCTTGAAGGAGTTGGCCAACTATGAGAGTCACGTCTTGATGCCGCTATTAATTGCGTGCCGTGTATTAGTGTGATATATTATTATCTAATAATGGTGCATCGCTTACAGCGGCATCTTGAAGGAGTTGGCCAACTATGAGAGTCACGTCTTGATGCCGCTATTAATTGCGTGCCGTGTATTAGTGTGATATATTATTATCTAAAAATGGTGCATCGCTTACAGCGGCATCTTGAAGGAGTTGGCCAACTATGAGAGTCACGTCTAGATGCCGCTATTAATTGCGTGCCGTGTATTAGTGTGATATATTATTATCTAATAATGGTGCATCGCTTACAGCGGCATCTTGAAGGAGTTGGCCAACTATGAGAGTCACGTCTTGATGCCGCTATTAATTGCGTGCCGTGTATTAGTGTGATATATTATTATCTAATAATGGTGCATCGCTTACAGCGGCATCTTGAAGGAGTTGGCCAACTATGAGAGTCACGTCTAGATGCCGCTATTAATTGCGTGCCGTGTATTAGTGTGATATATTATTATCTAATAATGGTGCATCGCTTACAGCGGCATCTTGAAGGAGTTGGCCAACTATGAGAGTCACGTCTAGATGCTGCTATTAATTGCGTGCCGTGTATTAGTGTGATAAATTATTATCTAATAATGGTGCATCGCTTACAGCGGCATCTTGAAGGAGTTGGCCAACTATGAGAGTCACGTCTTGATGCCGCTATTAATTGCGTGCCGTGTATTAGTGTGATATATTATTATCTAATAATGGTGCATCGCTTACAGCGGCATCTTGAAGGAGTTGGCCAACTATGAGAGTCACGTCTAGATGCCGCTATTAATTGCGTGCCGTGTATTAGTGTGATATATTATTATCTAATAATGGTGCATCGCTTACAGCGGCATCTTGAAGGAGTTGGCCAACTATGAGAGTCACGTCTAGATGCCGCTATTAATTGCGTGCTGTGTATTAGTGTGATATATTATTATCTAATAATGGTGCATCGCTTACAGCGGCATCTTGAAGGAGTTGGCCAACTATGAGAGTCACGTCTAGATGCCGCTATTAATTGCGTGCCGTGTATTAGTGTGATATATTATTATCTAATAATGGTGCATCGCTTACAGCGGCATCTTGAAGGAGTTGGCCAACTATGAGAGTCACGTCTAGATGCCGCTATTAATTGCGTGCCGTGTATTAGTGTGATATATTATTATCTAATAATGGTGCATCGCTTACAGCGGCATCTTGAAGGAGTTGGCCAACTATGAGAGTCACGTCTAGATGCCGCTATTAATTGCGTGCCGTGTATTAGTGTGATATATTATTATCTAATAATGGTGCATCGCTTACAGCGGCATCTTGAAGGAGTTGGCCAACTATGAGAGTCACGTCTAGATGCCGCTATTAATTGCGTGCCGTGTATTAGTGTGATATATTATTATCTAATAATGGTGCAACGCTTACAGCGGCATCTTGAAGGAGTTGGCCAACTACGAGAGTCACGTCTAGATGCCGCTATTAATTGCGTGCCGTGTATTAGTGTGATATATTATTATCTAATAATGGTGCATCGCTTACAGCGGCATCTTGAAGGAGTTGGCCAACTACGAGAGTCACGTCTAGATGCCGCTATTAATTGCGTGCCGTGTATTAGTGTGATATATTATTATCTAATAATGGTGCAACGCTTACAGCGGCATCTTGAAGGAGTTGGCCAACTATGAGAGTCACGTCTAGATGCCGCTATTAATTGCGTGCCGTGTATTAGTGTGATATATTATTATCTAATAATGGTGCATCGCTTACAGCGGCATCTTGAAGGAGTTGGCCAACTATGAGAGTCACGTCTAGATGCTGCTATTAATTGCGTGCCGTGTATTAGTGTGATATATTATTATCTAATAATGGTGCATCGCTTACAGCGGCATCTTGAAGGAGTTGGCCAACTATGAGAGTCACGTCTTGATGCCGCTATTAATTGCGTGCCGTGTATTAGTGTGATATATTATTATCTAATAATGGTGCATCGCTTACAGCGGCATCTTGAAGGAGTTGGCCAACTATGAGAGTCACGTCTTGATGCCGCTATTAATTGCGTGCCGTGTATTAGTGTGATATATTATTATCTAATAATGGTGCATCGCTTACAGCGGCATCATGAAGGAGTTGGCCAACTATGAGAGTCACGTCTAGATGCCGCTATTAATTGCGTGCCGTGTATTAGTGTGATATATTATTATCTAATAATGGTGCATCGCTTACAGCGGCATCTTGAAGGAGTTGGCCAACTATGAGAGTCACGTCTTGATGCCGCTATTAATTGCGTGCCGTGTATTAGTGTGATATATTATTATCTAATAATGGTGCATCGCTTACAGCGGCATCTTGAAGGAGTTGGCCAACTATGAGAGTCACGTCTTGATGCCGCTATTAATTGCGTGCCGTGTATTAGTGTGATATATTATTATCTAATAATGGTGCATCGCTTACAGCGGCATCATGAAGGAGTTGGCCAACTATGAGAGTCACGTTTAGATGCCGCTATTAATTGCGTGCCGTGTATTAGTGTGATATATTATTATCTAATAATGGTGCATCGCTTACAGCGGCATCTTGAAGGAGTTGGCCAACTATGAGAGTCACGTCTAGATGCCGCTATTAATTGCGTGCCGTGTATTAGTGTGATATATTATTATCTAATAATGGTGCATCGCTTACAGCGGCATCTTGAAGGAGTTGGCCAACTATGAGAGTCACGTCTAGATGCCGCTATTAATTGCGTGCTGTGTATTAGTGTGATATATTATTATCTAATAATGGTGCATCGCTTACAGCGGCATCTTGAAGGAGTTGGCCAACTATGAGAGTCACGTCTAGATGCCGCTATTAATTGCGTGCCGTGTATTAGTGTGATATATTATTATCTAATAATGGTGCATCGCTTACAGCGGCATCTTGAAGGAGTTGGCCAACTATGAGAGTCACGTCTAGATGCCGCTATTAATTGCGTGCCGTGAATTAGTGTGATATATTATTATCTAATAATGGTGCATCGCTTACAGCGGCATCTTGAAGGAGTTGGCCAACTATGAGAGTCACGTCTAGATGCCGCTATTAATTGCGTGCCGTGTATTAGTGTGATATATTATTATATAATAATGGTGCATCGCTTACAGCGGCATCTTGAAGGAGTTGGCCAACTACGAGAGTCACGTCTAGATGCCGCTATTAATTGCGTGCCGTGTATTAGTGTGATATATTATTATCTAATAATGGTGCATCGCTTACAGCGGCATCTTGAAGGAGTTGGCCAACTATGAGAGTCACGTCTTGATGCCGCTATTAATTGCGTGCCGTGTATTAGTGTGATATATTATTATCTAATAATGGTGCATCGCTTACAGCGGCATCTTGAAGGAGTTGGCCAACTATGAGAGTCACGTTTAGATGCCGCTATTAATTGCGTGCCGTGTATTAGTGTGATATATTATTATCTAATAATGGTGCATCGCTTACAGCGGCATCTTGAAGGAGTTGGCCAACTATGAGAGTCACGTCTAGATGCCGCTATTAATTGCGTGCCGTGTATTAGTGTGATATATTATTATCTAATAATGGTGCATCGCTTACAGCGGCATCTTGAAGGAGTTGGCCAACTATGAGAGTCACGTCTTGATGCCGCTATTAATTGCGTGCCGTGTATTAGTGTGATATATTATTATCTAATAATGGTGCATCGCTTACAGCGGCATCTTGAAGGAGTTGGCCAACTATGAGAGTCACGTCTAGATGCCGCTATTAATTGCGTGCCGTGTATTAGTGTGATATATTATTATCTAATAATGGTGCATCGCTTACAGCGGCATCTTGAAGGAGTTGGCCAACTATGAGAGTCACGTCTTGATGCCGCTATTAATTGCGTGCCGTGTATTAGTGTGATATATTATTATCTAATAATGGTGCATCGCTTACAGCGGCAACTTGAAGGAGTTGGCCAACTATGCGAGTCACGTCTAGATGCCGCTATTATTTGCGTGCCGTGTATAAGTGTGATATATTATTATCTAATAATGGTGCATCGCTTACAGCGGCATCTTGAAGGAGTTGGCCAACTATGAGAGTCACGTCTAGATGCTGCTATTAATTGCGTTCCGTGTATTAGTGTGATATATTATTATCTAATAATGGTGCATCGCTTACAGCGGCATCTTGAAGGAGTTGGCCAACTATGAGAGTCACGTCTAGATGCCGCTATTAATTGCGTGCCGTGTATTAGTGTGATATATTATTATCTTATAATGGTGCATCGCTTACAGCGGCATCTTGAAGGAGTTGGCCAACTATGAGAGTCACGTCTTGATGCCGCTATTAATTGCGTGCCGTGTATTAGTGTGATATATTATTATCTAATAATGGTGCATCGCTTACAGCGGCATCTTGAAGGAGTTGGCCAACTATGAGAGTCACGTCTTGATGCCGCTATTAATTGCGTGCCGTGTATTAGTGTGATATATTATTATCTAATAATGGTGCATCGCTTACAGCGGCATCTTGAAGGAGTTGGCCAACTATGAGAGTCACGTCTAGATGCCGCTATTAATTGCGTGCCGTGTATTAGTGTGATATATTATTATCTAATAATGGTGCATCGCTTACAGCGGCATCTTGAAGGAGTTGGCCAACTCAGAGTCACGTCTAGATGCCGCTATTAATTGCGTGCCGTGCATTAGTGTGATATATTATTATCTAATAATGGTGCATCGCTTACAGCGGCATCTTGAAGGAGTTGGCCAACTATGAGAGTCACGTCTAGATGCCGCTATTAATTGCATGCCGTGTATTAGTGTGATATATTATTATCTAATAATGGTGCATCGCTTACAGCGGCATCTTGAAGGAGTTGGCCAACTATGAGAGTCACGTCTAGATGCCGCTATTAATTGCGTGCCGTGTATTAGTGTGATATATTATTATCTAATAATGGTGCATCGCTTACAGCGGCATCTTGAAGGAGTTGGCCAACTATGAGAGTCACGTTTAGATGCCGCTATTAATTGCGTGCCGTGTATTAGTGTGATATATTATTATCTAATAATGGTGCATCGCTTACAGCGGCATCTTGAAGGAGTTGGCCAACTATGAGAGTCACGTCTAGATGCCGCTATTAATTGCGTGCCGTGTATTAGTGTGATATATTATTATCTAATAATGGTGCATCGCTTACAGCGGCATCTTGAAGGAGTTGGCCAACTATGAGAGTCACGTCTAGATGCCGCTATTAATTGCGTGCCGTGTATTAGTGTGATATATTATTATCTAATAATGGTGCATCGCTTACAGCGGCATCTTGAAGGAGTTGGCCAACTATGAGAGTCACGTCTAGATGCCGCTATTAATTGCGTGCCGTGTATTAGTGTGATATATTATTATCTAATAATGGTGCATCGCTTACAGCGGCATCTTGAAGGAGTTGGCCAACTATGAGAGTCACGTCTTGATGCCGCTATTAATTGCGTGCCGTGTATTAGTGTGATATATTATTATCTAATAATGGTGCATCGCTTACAGCGGCATCTTGAAGGAGTTGGCCAACTATGAGAGTCACGTCTAGATGCCGCTATTAATTGCGTGCCGTGTATTAGTGTGATATATTATTATCTAATAATGGTGCATCGCTTACAGCGGCATCTTGAAGGAGTTGGCCAACTATGAGAGTCACGTCTAGATGCTGCTATTAATTGCGTGCCGTGTATTAGTGTGATAAATTATTATCTAATAATGGTGCATCGCTTACAGCGGCATCTTGAAGGAGTTGGCCAACTATGAGAGTCACGTCTTGATGCCGCTATTAATTGCGTGCCGTGTATTAGTGTGATATATTATTATCTAATAATGGTGCATCGCTTACAGCGGCATCTTGAAGGAGTTGGCCAACTATGAGAGTCACGTCTAGATGCCGCTATTAATTGCGTGCCGTGTATTAGTGTGATATATTATTATCTAATAATGGTGCATCGCTTACAGCGGCATCTTGAAGGAGTTGGCCAACTATGAGAGTCACGTCTTGATGCCGCTATTAATTGCGTGCCGTGTATTAGTGTGATATATTATTATCTAATAATGGTGCATCGCTTACAGCGGCATCTTGAAGGAGTTGGCCAACTATGAGAGTCACGTCTAGATGCCGCTATTAATTGCGTGCCGTGTATTAGTGTGATATATTATTATCTAATAATGGTGCATCGCTTACAGCGGCATCTTGAAGGAGTTGGCCAACTATGAGAGTCACGTCTAGATGCCGCTATTAATTGCGTGCTGTGTATTAGTGTGATATATTATTATCTAATAATGGTGCATCGCTTACAGCGGCATCTTGAAGGAGTTGGCCAACTATGAGAGTCACGTCTAGATGCCGCTATTAATTGCGTGCCGTGTATTAGTGTGATATATTATTATCTAATAATGGTGCATCGCTTACAGCGGCATCTTGAAGGAGTTGGCCAACTATGAGAGTCACGTCTAGATGCCGCTATTAATTGCGTGCCGTGTATTAGTGTGATATATTATTATCTAATAATGGTGCATCGCTTACAGCGGCATCTTGAAGGAGTTGGCCAACTATGAGAGTCACGTCTAGATGCCGCTATTAATTGCGTGCCGTGTATTAGTGTGATATATTATTATATAATAATGGTGCATCGCTTACAGCGGCATCTTGAAGGAGTTGGCCAACTACGAGAGTCACGTCTAGATGCCGCTATTAATTGCGTGCCGTGTATTAGTGTGATATATTATTATCTAATAATGGTGCATCGCTTACAGCGGCATCTTGAAGGAGTTGGCCAACTATGAGAGTCACGTCTTGATGCCGCTATTAATTGCGTGCCGTGTATTAGTGTGATATATTATTATCTAATAATGGTGCATCGCTTACAGCGGCATCTTGAAGGAGTTGGCCAACTATGAGAGTCACGTTTAGATGCCGCTATTAATTGCGTGCCGTGTATTAGTGTGATATATTATTATCTAATAATGGTGCATCGCTTACAGCGGCATCTTGAAGGAGTTGGCCAACTATGAGAGTCACGTCTAGATGCCGCTATTAATTGCGTGCCGTGTATTAGTGTGATATATTATTATCTAATAATGGTGCATCGCTTACAGCGGCATCTTGAAGGAGTTGGCCAACTATGAGAGTCACGTCTTGATGCCGCTATTAATTGCGTGCCGTGTATTAGTGTGATATATTATTATCTAATAATGGTGCATCGCTTACAGCGGCATCTTGAAGGAGTTGGCCAACTATGAGAGTCACGTCTAGATGCCGCTATTAATTGCGTGCCGTGTATTAGTGTGATATATTATTATCTAATAATGGTGCATCGCTTACAGCGGCATCTTGAAGGAGTTGGCCAACTATGAGAGTCACGTCTTGATGCCGCTATTAATTGCGTGCCGTGTATTAGTGTGATATATTATTATCTAATAATGGTGCATCGCTTACAGCGGCAACTTGAAGGAGTTGGCCAACTATGCGAGTCACGTCTAGATGCCGCTATTATTTGCGTGCCGTGTATAAGTGTGATATATTATTATCTAATAATGGTGCATCGCTTACAGCGGCATCTTGAAGGAGTTGGCCAACTATGAGAGTCACGTCTAGATGCTGCTATTAATTGCGTTCCGTGTATTAGTGTGATATATTATTATCTAATAATGGTGCATCGCTTACAGCGGCATCTTGAAGGAGTTGGCCAACTATGAGAGTCACGTCTAGATGCCGCTATTAATTGCGTGCCGTGTATTAGTGTGATATATTATTATCTTATAATGGTTCATCGCTTACAGCGGCATCTTGAAGGAGTTGGCCAACTATGAGAGTCACGTCTTGATGCCGCTATTAATTGCGTGCCGTGTATTAGTGTGATATATTATTATCTAATAATGGTGCATCGCTTACAGCGGCATCTTGAAGGAGTTGGCCAACTATGAGAGTCACGTCTTGATGCCGCTATTAATTGCGTGCCGTGTATTAGTGTGATATATTATTATCTAATAATGGTGCATCGCTTACAGCGGCATCTTGAAGGAGTTGGCCAACTATGAGAGTCACGTCTAGATGCCGCTATTAATTGCGTGCCGTGTATTAGTGTGATATATTATTATCTAATAATGGTGCATCGCTTACAGCGGCATCTTGAAGGAGTTGGCCAACTCTTAGAGTCACGTCTAGATGCCGCTATTAATTGCGTGCCGTGCATTAGTGTGATATATTATTATCTAATAATGGTGCATCGCTTACAGCGGCATCTTGAAGGAGTTGGCCAACTATGAGAGTCACGTCTAGATGCCGCTATTAATTGCATGCCGTGTATTAGTGTGATATATTATTATCTAATAATGGTGCATCGCTTACAGCGGCATCTTGAAGGAGTTGGCCAACTATGAGAGTCACGTCTAGATGCCGCTATTAATTGCGTGCCGTGTATTAGTGTGATATATTATTATCTAATAATGGTGCATCGCTTACAGCGGCATCTTGAAGGAGTTGGCCAACTATGAGAGTCACGTTTAGATGCCGCTATTAATTGCGTGCCGTGTATTAGTGTGATATATTATTATCTAATAATGGTGCATCGCTTACAGCGGCATCTTGAAGGAGTTGGCCAACTATGAGAGTCACGTCTAGATGCCGCTATTAATTGCGTGCCGTGTATTAGTGTGATATATTATTATCTAATAATGGTGCATCGCTTACAGCGGCATCTTGAAGGAGTTGGCCAACTATGAGAGTCACGTCTAGATGCCGCTATTAATTGCGTGCCGTGTATTAGTGTGATATATTATTATCTAATAATGGTGCATCGCTTACAGCGGCATCTTGAAGGAGTTGGCCAACTATGAGAGTCACGTCTAGATGCCGCTATTAATTGCGTGCCGTGTATTAGTGTGATATTTTATTATCTAATACTGGTGCATCGCTTACAGCGGCATCTTGAAGGAGTTGGCCAACTATGAGAGTCACGTCTAGATGCCGCTATTAATTGCGTGCCGTGTATTAGTGTGATATATTATTATCTAATAATGGTGCATCGCTTACAGCGGCATCTTGAAGGAGTTGGCCAACTATGAGAGTCACGTCTAGATGCCGCTATTAATTGCGTGCTGTGTATTAGTGTGATATATTATTATCTAATAATGGTGCATCGCTTACAGCGGCATCTTAAAGGAGTTGGCCAACTATGAGAGTCACGTCTTGATGCCGCTATTAATTGCGTGCCGTGTATTAGTGTGATATATTATTATCTAATAATGGTGCATCGCTTACAGCGGCATCTTGAAGGAGTTGGCCAACTATGAGAGTCACGTCTAGATGCCGCTATTAATTGCGTGCCGTGTATTAGTGTGATATATTATTATCTAATAATGGTGCATCGCTTACAGCGGCATCTTGAAGGAGTTGGCCAACTATGAGAGTCACGTCTAGATGCCGCTATTAATTGCGTGCCGTGTATTAGTGTGATATATTATTATCTAATAATGGTGCATCGCTTACAGCGGCATCTTGAAGGAGTTGGCCAACTATGAGAGTCACGTCTAGATGCCGCTATTAATTGCGTGCCGTGTATTAGTGTGATATATTATTATCTAATAATGGTGCATCGCTTACAGCGGCATCTTGAAGCAGTTGGCCAACTATGAGAGTCACGTCAAGCTGCCGCTATTAATTGCGTGCCGTGTATTAGTGTGATATATTATTATCTAATAATGGTGCATCGCTTACAGCGGCATCTTGAAGGAGTTGGCCAACTATGAGAGTCACGTTTAGATGCCGCTATTAATTGCGTGCCGTGTATTAGTGTGATATATTATTATCTAATAATGGTGCATCGCTTACAGCGGCATCTTGAAGGAGTTGGCCAACTATGAGAGTCACGTCTTGATGCCGCTATTAATTGCGTGCCGTGTATTAGTGTGATATATTATTATCTAATAATGGTGCATCGCTTTCAGCGGCATCTTGAAAGAGTTGGCCAACTATGAGAGTCACGTCTAGATGCCGCTATTAATTGCGTGCCGTGTATTAGTGTGATATATTATTATCTAATAATGGTGCATCGCTTACAGCGGCATCATGAAGGAGTTGGCCAACTATGAAAGTCACGTCTTGATGCCGCTATTAATTGCGTGCCGTGTATTAGTGTGATATATTATTATCTAATAATGGTGCATCGCTTACAGCGGCATCTTGAAGGAGTTGGCCAACTATGAGAGTCACGTTTAGATGCCGCTATTAATTGCGTGCCGTGTATTAGTGTGATATATTATTATCTAATAATGGTGCATCGCTTACAGCGGCATCTTGAAGGAGTTGGCCAACTATGAGAGTCACGTCTTGATGCCGCTATTAATTGCGTGCCGTGTATTAGTGTGATATATTATTATCTAATAATGGTGCATCGCTTACAGCGGCATCTTGAAGGAGTTGGCCAACTATGAGAGTCACGTCTAGATGCCGCTATTAATTGCGTGCCGTGTATTAGTGTGATATATTATTATCTAATAATGGTGCATCGCTTACAGCGGCATCTTGAAGGGGTTGGCCAACTATGAGAGTCACGTCTAGATGCCGCTATTAATTGCGTGCCGTGTATTAGTGTGATATATTATTATCTAATAATGGTGCATCGCTTACAGCGGCATCTTGAAGGAGTTGGCCAACTATGAGAGTCACGTCTAGATGCCGCTATTAATTGCGTGCCGTGTATTAGTGTGATATATTATTATCTAATAATGGTGCATCGCTTACAGCGGCATCTTGAAGGAGTTGGCCAACTATGAGAGTCACGTCTAGATGCCGCTATTAATTGCGTGCCGTGTATTAGTGTGATATATTATTATCTAATAATGGTGCATCGCTTACAGCGGCATCTTGAAGGAGTTGGCCAACTATGAGAGTCACGTCTAGATGCCGCTATTAATTGCGTGCCGTGTATTAGTGTGATATATTATTATCTAATAATGGTGCATCGCTTACAGCGGCATCTTGAAGGAGTTGGCCAACTATGAGAGTCACGTCTAGATGCCGCTATTAATTGCGTGCCGTGTATTAGTGTGATATATTATTATCTAATAATGGTGCATCGCTTACAGCGGCATCTTGAAGGGGTTGGCCAACTATGAGAGTCACGTCTAGATGCCGCTATTAATTGCGTGCCGTGTATTAGTGTGATATATTATTATCTAATAATGGTGCATCGCTTACAGCGGCATCTTGAAGGAGTTGGCCAACTATGAGAGTCACGTCTAGATGCCGCTATTAATTGCGTGCCGTGTATTAGTGTGATATATTATTATCTAATAATGGTGCATCGCTTACAGCGGCATCTTGAAGGAGTTGGCCAACTATGAGAGTCACGTCTAGATGCCGCTATTAATTGCGTGCCGTGTATTAGTGTGATATATTATTATCTAATAATGGTGCATCGCTTACAGCGGCATCTTGAAGGAGTTGGCCAACTATGAGAGTCACGTCTAGATGCCGCTATTAATTGCGTGCCGTGTATTAGTGTGATATATTATTATCTAATAATGGTGCATCGCTTACAGCGGCATCTTGAAGGAGTTGGCCAACTATGAGAGTCACGTCTAGATGCCGCTATTAATTGCGTGCCGTGTATTAGTGTGATATATTATTATCTAATAATGGTGCATCGCTTACAGCGGCATCTTGAAGGAGTTGGCCAACTATGAGAGTCACGTCTAGATGCTGCTATTAATTGCGTGCCGTGTATTAGTGTGATATATTATTATCTAATAATGGTGCATCGCTTACAGCGGCATCTTGAAGGAGTTGGCCAACTATGAGAGTCACGTCTAGATGCTGCTATTAATTGCGTGCCGTGTATTAGTGTGATATATTATTATCTAATAATGGTGCATCGCTTACAGCGGCATCTTGAAGGAGTTAGCCAACTATGAGAGTCACGTCTAGATGCCGCTATTAATTGCGTGCCGTGTATTAGTGTGATATATTATTATCTAATAATGGTGCATCGCTTACAGCGGCATCTTGAAGGAGTTGGCCAACTATGAGAGTCACGTCTAGATGCCGCTATTAATGGCGTGCCGTGTATTAGTGTGATATATTATTATCTAATAATGGTGCATCGCTTACAGCGGCATCTTGAAGGAGTTGGCCAACTATGAGAGTCACGTCTAGATGCCGCTATTAATTGCGTGCCGTGTATTAGTGTGATATATTATTATCTAATAATGGTGCATCGCTTACAGCGGCATCTTGAAGGAGTTGGCCAACTATGTGAGTCACGTCTAGATGCCGCTATTAATTGCGTGCCGTGTATTAGTGTGATATATTATTATCTAATAATGGTGCATCGCTTACAGCGGCATCTTGAAGGAGTTGGCCAACTATGAGAGTCACGTCTAGATGCCGCTATTAATTGCGTGCCGTGTATTAGTGTGATATATTATTATCTAATAATGGTGCATCGCTTACAGCGGCATCTTGAAGGAGTTGGCCAACTATGAGAGTCACGTCTAGGTGCCGCTATTAATTGCGTGCCGTGTATTAGTGTGATATATTATTATCTAATAATGGTGCATCGCTTACAGCGGCATCTTGAAGGAGTTGGCCAACTATGAGAGTCACGTCTAGATGCCGCTATTAATTGCGTGCCGTGTATTAGTGTGATATATTATTATCTAATAATGGTGCATCGCTTACAGCGGCATCTTGAAGGAGTTGGCCAACTATGAGAGTCACGTCTAGATGCCGCTATTAATTGCGTGCCGTGTATTAGTGTGATATATTATTATCTAATAATGGTGCATCGCTTACAGCGGCATCTTGAAGGAGTTGGCCAACTATGAGAGTCACGTCTAGATGCCGCTATTAATTGCGTGCCGTGTATTAGTGTGATATATTATTATCTAATAATGGTGCATCGCTTACAGCGGCATCTTGAAGGAGTTGGCCAACTATGAGAGTCACCCGCCTGGCTGTTCACCCAGCAACGCATCCCTCAACGTCACAACAAAGTGTGCCAAGCCGATATTTCTACACATGGACTCTCAGGTGAGCCAACACCTATTCTCACTTCCACGTCCATCTTCAGTTGAGTTTCAGCCGGTGGTATTTTAATCTAACTTGCAGATATATGTGCTTTACATGAAGAACATTTTTTATTTTGTATTATATGGTAGACTGGCTTAAATAAAAAAAACGCCACAGTTTTGGAGTCACTCACACCTCAGTTGCTTGTTTCAAGACTTTATCCGATAAATATAACAGTTATAGGAAGATAAAACAGTCATGGCGCACGTGACAATGTTCGCAAAGTGCCGTGATCATGTGTGCTGGAACTGTCTCTCGTGGCTCAGTGTGGTATAAGCTGTGTTTGTGCTCGCACACAGGGCTGGGTGTGGGTGTGTGTCCCACTGGGCCTCTACTGTCTGGATGCCTCCTACCGTGTGCTGAGACGTGTCTTGTGTGTCGTGGCTCAGTGTGGTATAAGCTGTGTTTGTGCCCGCACACAGGGCTGGGTGTGGGTGTGTGTCCCACTGGGCCTCTACTGTCTGGATGCCTCCTACCGTGTGCTGAGACGTGTCTTGTGTGTCGTGGCTCAGTGTGGTATAAGCTGTGTTTGTGCCCCCACACAGGGCTGGGTGTGGGTGTGTGTCCCACTGGGCCTCTACTGTCTGGACGCCTCCTACCGTGTGCTGAGACGTGTCTTGTGTGTCGTGGCTCAGTGTGATATAAGCTGTGTTTGTGCCCGCACACAGGGCTGGGTGTGGGTGTGTGTCCCACTGGGCCTCTACTGTCTGGATGCCTCCTACCGTGTGCTGAGACGTGTCTTGTGTGTCGTGGCTCAGTGTGATATAAGCTGTGTTTGTGCTCGCACACAGGGCTGGGTGTGGGTGTGTGTCCCACTGGGCCTCTACTGTCTGGACGCCTCCTACCGTGTGCTGAGACGTGTCTTGTGTGTCGTGGCTCAGTGTGGTATAAGCTGTATTTGTGCCCCCACACAGGGCTGGGTGTGGGTGTGTGTCCCGCTGGCCCTCTACTGTCTGGATGCCTCCTACCGTGTGCTGAGACGTGTCTTGTGTGTCGTGGTTCAGTGTGGTATAAGCTGTGTTTGTGCCCCCACACAGGGCTGGGTGTGGGTGTTTGTCCCGCTGGGCCTCTACTGTCTGGATGCCTCCTACCGTGTGCTGAGACGTGTCTTGTGTGTCGTGGTTCAGTGTGGTATAAGCTGTGTTTGTGCCCCCACACAGGGCTGGGTGTGGGTGTTTGTCCCGCTGGGCCTCTACTGTCTGGATGCCTCCTACCGTGTGCTGAGACGTGTCTTGTGTGTCGTGGCTCAGTGTGGTATAAGCTGTATTCGTGCCCGCACACAGGGCTGGGTGTGGGTGTGTGTCCCACTGGGCCTCTACTGTCTGGATGCCTCCTACCGTGTGCTGAGACGTGTCTTGTGTGTCGTGGCTCAGTGTGGTATAAGCTGTATTCGTGCCCGCACACAGGGCTGGGTGTGGGTGTGTGTCCCGCTGGGCCTCTACTGTCTGGATGCCTCCTACCGTGTGCTGAGACGTGTCTTGTGTGTCGTGGCTCAGTGTGGTATAAGCTGTGTTTGTGCCCCCACACAGGGCTGGGTGTGGGTGTGTGTCCCACTGGGCCTCTACTGTCTGGATGCCTCCTACCGTGTGCTGAGACGTGTCTTGTGTGTCGTGGCTCAGTGTGGTATAAGCTGTGTTTGTGCCCGCACACAGGGCTGGGTGTGGGTGTGTGTCCCACTGGGCCTCTACTGTCTGGATGCCTCCTACTGTGTGCTGAGACGTGTCTTGTGTGTCGTGGCTCAGTGTGGTATAAGCTGTGTTTGTGCCCGCACACAGGGCTGGGTGTGGGTGTGTGTCCCACTGGGCCTCTACTGTCTGGATGCCTCCTACCGTGTGCTGAGACGTGTCTTGTGTGTCGTGGCTCAGTGTGGTATAAGCTGTGTTTGTGCCCGCACACAGGGCTGGGTGTGGGTGTGTGTCCCACTGGGCCTCTACTGTCTGGATGCCTCCTACCGTGTGCTGAGACGTGTCTTGTGTGTCGTGGCTCAGTGTGGTATAAGCTGTGTTTGTGCTCGCACACAGGGCTGGGTGTGGGTGTGTGTCCCACTGGGCCTCTACTGTCTGGATGCCTCCTACCGTGTGCTGAGACGTGTCTTGTGTGTCGTGGCTCAGTGTGGTATAAGCTGTGTTTGTGCCCCCACACAGGGCTGGGTGTGGGTGTGTGTCCCGCTGGGCCTCTACTGTCTGGATGCCTCCTACCGTGTGCTAAGACGTGTCTTGTGTGTCGTGGCTCAGTGTGGTATAAGCTGTGTTTGTGCCCGCACACAGGGCTGGGTGTGGGTGTGTGTCCCACTGGGCCTCTACTGTCTGGATGCCTCCTACCGTGTGCTGAGACGTGTCTTGTGTGTCGTGGCTCAGTGTGGTATAAGCTGTGTTTGTGCCCCCACACAGGGCTGGGTGTGGGTGTGTGTCCCACTGGGCCTCTACTGTCTGGATGCCTCCTACCGTGTGCTGAGACGTGTCTTGTGTGTCGTGGCTCAGTGTGGTATAAGCTGTGTTTGTGCTCGCACACAGGGCTGGGTGTGGGTGTGTGTCCCGCTGGGCCTCTACTGTCTGGATGCCTCCTACCGTGTGCTGAGACGTGTCTTGTGTGTCGTGGCTCAGTGTGGTATAAGCTGTGTTTGTGCCCGCACACAGGGCTGGGTGTGGGTGTGTGTCCCACTGGGCCTCTACTGTCTGGATGCCTCCTACCGTGTGCTGAGACGTGTCTTGTGTGTCGTGGCTCAGTGTGGTATAAGCTGTGTTTGTGCCCGCACACAGGGCTGGGTGTGGGTGTGTGTCCCACTGGGCCTCTACTGTCTGGATGCCTCCTACTGTGTGCTGAGACGTGTCTTGTGTGTCGTGGCTCAGTGTGGTATAAGCTGTATTCGTGCCCGCACACAGGGCTGGGTGTGGGTGTGTGTCCCACTGGGCCTCTACTGTCTGGATGCCTCCTACCGTGTGCTGAGACGTGTCTTGTGTGTCGTGGCTCAGTGTGGTATAAGCTGTGTTTGTGCCCGCACACAGGGCTGGGTGTGGGTGTGTGTCCCACTGGGCCTCTACTGTCTGGATGCCTCCTACTGTGTGCTGAGACGTGTCTTGTGTGTCGTGGCTCAGTGTGGTATAAGCTGTGTTTGTGCCCCCACACAGGGCTGGGTGTGGGTGTTTGTCCCGCTGGGCCTCTACTGTCTGGATGCCTCCTACCGTGTGCTGAGACGTGTCTTGTGTGTCGTGGCTCAGTGTGGTATAAGCTGTGTTTGTGCCCTCACACAGGGCTGGGTGTGGGTGTGTGTCCCACTGGGCCTCTACTGTCTGGATGCCTCCTACCGTGTGCTGAGACGTGTCTTGTGTGTCGTGGTTCTGTGTGGTATAAGCTGTGTTTGTGCCCCCACACAGGGCTGGGTGTGGGTGTGTGTCCCACTGGGCCTCTACTGTCTGGATGCCTCCTACCGTGTGCTGAGACGTGTCTTGTGTGTCGTGGCTCAGTGTGATATAAGCTGTGTTTGTGCTCCCACACAGGGCTGGGTGTGGGTGTGTGTCTCACTGGGCCTCTACTGTCTGGATGCCTCCTACCGTGTGCTGAGACGTGTCTTGTGTGTCGTGGCTCAGTGTGGTATAAGCTGTGTTTGTGCCCCCACACAGGGCTGGGTGTGGGTGTGTCCCACTGGGCCTCTACTGTCTGGATGCCTCCTACCGTGTGCTGAGACGTGTCTTGTGTGTCGTGGCTCAGTGTGGTATAAGCTGTGTTTGTGCCCGCACACAGGGCTGGGTGTGGGTGTGTGTCCCACTGGGCCTCTACTGTCTGGATGCCTCCTACCGTGTGCTGAGACGTGTCTTGTGTGTCGTGGCTCAGTGTGGTATAAGCTGTGTTTGTGCTCGCACACAGGGCTGGGTGTGGGTGTGTGTCCCGCTGGGCCTCTACTGTCTGGATGCCTCCTTCCGTGTGCTGAGACGTGTCTTGTGTGTCGTGGCTCAGTGTGGTATAAGCTGTGTTTGTGCTCGCACACAGGGCTGGGTGTGGGTGTGTGTCCCACTGGGCCTCTACTGTCTGGATGCCTCCTACCGGGTGCTGAGACGTGTCTTGTGTGTCGTGGCTCAGTGTGGTATAAGCTGTGTTTGTGCTCGCACACAGGGCTGGGTGTGGGTGTGTGTCCCACTGGGCCTCTACTGTCTGGATGCCTCCTACCGGGTGCTGAGACGTGTCTTGTGTGTCGTGGCTCAGTGTGGTATAAGCTGTGTTTGTGCCCCCACACAGGGCTGGGTGTGGGTGTGTGTCCCACTGGGCCTCTACTGTCTGGATGCCTCCTACCGTGTGCTGAGACGTGTCTTGTGTGTCGTGGCTCAGTGTGGTATAAGCTGTGTTTGTGCCCGCACACAGGGCTGGGTGTGGGTGTGTGTCCCGCTGGGCCTCTACTGTCTGGATGCCTCCTACCGTGTGCTGACACGTGTCTTGTGTGTCGTGGCTCAGTGTGGTATAAGCTGTGTTTGTGCTCGCACACAGGGCTGGGTGTGGGTGTGTGTCCCACTGGGCCTCTACTGTCTGGATGCCTCCTACCGTGTGCTGAGACGTGTCTTGTGTGTCGTGGCTCAGTGTGATATAAGCTGTGTTTGTGCCCGCACACAGGGCTGGGTGTGGGTGTGTGTCCCGCTGGGCCTCTACTGTCTAGACGCCTCCTACCGTGTGCTGAGACGTGTCTTGTGTGTCGTGGCTCAGTGTGGTATAAGCTGTGTTTGTGCCCGCACACAGGGCTGGGTGTGGGTGTGTGTCCCGCTGGGCCTCTACTGTCTGGATGCCTCCTACCGTGTGCTGAGACGTGTCTTGTGTGTCGTGGCTCAGTGTGATATAAGCTGTGTTTGTGCCCGCACACAGGGCTGGGTGTGGGTGTGTGTCCCGCTGGGCCTCTACTGTCTAGACGCCTCCTACCGTGTGCTGAGACGTGTCTTGTGTGTCGTGGCTCAGTGTGGTATAAGCTGTGTTTGTGCCCGCACACAGGGCTGGGTGTGGGTGTGTGTCCCGCTGGGCCTCTACTGTCTAGACGCCTCCTACCGTGTGCTGAGACGTGTCTTGTGTGTCGTGGCTCAGTGTGGTATAAGCTGTGTTTGTGCTCGCACACAGGGCTGGGTGTGGGTGTGTGTCCCGCTGGGCCTCTACTGTCTGGATGCCTCCTACCGTGTGCTGAGACGTGTCTTGTGTGTCGTGGCTCAGTGTGGTATAAGCTGTGTTTGTGCTCGCACACAGGGCTGGGTGTGGGTGTGTGTCCCACTGGGCCTCTACTGTCTGGATGCCTCCTACCGTGTGCTGAGACGTGTCTTGTGTGTCGTGGCTCAGTGTGGTATAAGCTGTGTTTGTGCCCTCACACAGGGCTGGGTGTGGGTGTGTGTCCCACTGGGCCTCTACTGTCTGGATGCCTCCTACCGTGTGCTGAGACGTGTCTTGTGTGTCGTGGCTCAGTGTGGTATAAGCTGTGTTTGTGCCCCCACACAGGGCTGGGTGTGGGTGTGTGTCCCGCTGGGCCTCTACTGTCTGGATGCCTCCTACCGTGTGCTGAGACGTGTCTTGTGTGTCGTGGCTCAGTGTGGTATAAGCTGTGTTTGTGCCCGCACACAGGGCTGGGTGTGGGTGTGTGTCCCGCTGGGCCTCTACTGTCTGGATGCCTCCTACCGTGTGCTGAGACGTGTCTTGTGTGTCGTGGCTCAGTGTGGTATAAGCTGTGTTTGTGCCCGCACACAGGGCTGGGTGTGGGTGTGTGTCCCACTGGGCCTCTACTGTCTGGATGCCTCCTACCGTGTGCTGAGACGTGTCTTGTGTGTCGTGGCTCAGTGTGGTATAAGCTGTGTTTGTGCTCGCACACAGGGCTGGGTGTGGGTGTGTGTCCCGCTGGGCCTCTACTGTCTGGATGCCTCCTACCGTGTGCTGAGACGTGTCTTGTGTGTCGTGGCTCAGTGTGGTATAAGCTGTGTTTGTGCTCGCACACAGGGCTGGGTGTGGGTGTGTGTCCCACTGGGCCTCTACTGTCTGGATGCCTCCTACCGTGTGCTGAGACGTGTCTTGTGTGTCGTGGCTCAGTGTGGTATAAGCTGTGTTTGTGCCCCCACACAGGGCTGGGTGTGGGTGTGTGTCCCACTGGGCCTCTACTGTCTGGATGCCTCCTACCGTGTGCTGAGACGTGTCTTGTGTGTCGTGGCTCAGTGTGGTATAAGCTGTGTTTGTGCCCTCACACAGGGCTGGGTGTGGGTGTGTGTCCCGCTGGGCCTCTACTGTCTGGATGCCTCCTTCCGTGTGCTGAGACGTGTCTTGTGTGTCGTGGCTCAGTGTGGTATAAGCTGTGTTTGTGCCCCCACACAGGGCTGGGTGTGGGTGTGTGTCCCACTGGGCCTCTACTGTCTGGATGCCTCCTTCCGTGTGCTGAGACGTGTCTTGTGTGTCGTGGCTCAGTGTGGTATAAGCTGTGTTTGTGCCCCCACACAGGGCTGGGTGTGGGTGTGTGTCCCGCTGGGCCTCTACTGTCTGGATGCCTCCTACCGTGTGCTGAGACGTGTCTTGTGTGTCGTGGCTCAGTGTGGTATAAGCTGTGTTTGTGCCCGCACACAGGGCTGGGTGTGGGTGTGTGTCCCGCTGGGCCTCTACTGTCTGGATGCCTCCTACCGTGTGCTGAGACGTGTCTTGTGTGTCGTGGCTCAGTGTGGTATAAGCTGTGTTTGTGCCCTCACACAGGGCTGGGTGTGGGTGTGTGTCCCGCTGGGCCTCTACTGTCTGGATGCCTCCTACCGTGTGCTGAGACGTGTCTTGTGTGTCGTGGCTCAGTGTGGTATAAGCTGTGTTTGTGCCCTCACACAGGGCTGGGTGTGGGTGTGTGTCCCGCTGGGCCTCTACTGTCTAGACGCCTCCTACCGTGTGCTGAGACATGTCTTGTGTGTCGTGGCTCAGTGTGGTATAAGCTGTGTTTGTGCCCCCACACAGGGCTGGGTGTGGGTGTGTGTCCCACTGGGCCTCTACTGTCTGGATGCCTCCTACCGTGTGCTGAGACGTGTCTTGTGTGTCGTGGTTCAGTGTGGTATAAGCTGTGTTTGTGCCCCCACACAGGGCTGGGTGTGGGTGTGTGTCCCACTGGGCCTCTACTGTCTGGATGCCTCCTACCGTGTGCTGAGACGTGTCTTGTGTGTCGTGGTTCAGTGTGGTATAAGCTGTGTTTGTGCCCGCACACAGGGCTGGGTGTGGGTGTGTGTCCCGCTGGGCCTCTACTGTCTAGACGACTCCTACCGTGTGCTGAGACGTGTCTTGTGTGTCGTGGCTCAGTGTGGTATAAGCTGTGTTTGTGCCCGCACACAGGGCTGGGTGTGGGTGTGTGTCCTGCTGGGCCTCTACTGTCTGGATGCCTCCTACCGTGTGCTGAGACGTGTCTTGTGTGTCGTGGCTCAGTGTGGTATAAGCTGTGTTTGTGCCCGCACACAGGGCTGGGTGTGGGTGTGTGTCCCGCTGGGCCTCTACTGTCTGGATGCCTCCTACCGTGTGCTGAGACGTGTCTTGTGTGTCGTGGCTCAGTGTGGTATAAGCTGTGTTTGTGCCCCCACACAGGGCTGGGTGTAGGTGTGTGTCCCACTGGGCCTCTACTGTCTGGATGCCTCCTACCGTGTGCTGAGACGTGTCTTGTGTGTCGTGGCTCAGTGTGGTATAAGCTGTGTTTGTGCCCGCACACAGGGCTGGGTGTGGGTGTGTGTCCCGCTGGGCCTCTACTGTCTGGATGCCTCCTACCGTGTGCTGAGACGTGTCTTGTGTGTCGTGGCTCAGTGTGTTATAAGCTGTGTTTGTGCCCGCACACAGGGCTGGGTGTGGGTGTGTGTCCCGCTGGGCCTCTACTGTCTGGATGCCTCCTACCGTGTGCTGAGACGTGTCTTGTGTGTCGTGGCTCAGTGTGATATAAGCTGTGTTTGTGCCCGCACACAGGGCTGGGTGTGGGTGTGTGTCCCGCTGGGCCTCTACTGTCTGGATGCCTCCTACCGTGTGCTGAGACGTGTCTTGTGTGTCGTGGCTCAGTGTGGTATAAGCTGTGTTTGTGCTCGCACACAGGGCTGGGTGTGGGTGTGTGTCCCGCTGGGCCTCTACTGTCTAGACGCCTCCTACCGTGTGCTGAGACGTGTCTTGTGTGTCGTGGCTCAGTGTGGTATAAGCTGTGTTTGTGCCCGCACACAGGGCTGGGTGTGGGTGTATGTCCCACTGGGCCTCTACTGTCTGGATGCCTCCTACCGTGTGCTGAGACGTGTCTTGTGTGTCGTGGCTCAGTGTGTTATAAGCTGTGTTTGTGCCCGCACACAGGGCTGGGTGTGGGTGTGTGTCCCACTGGGCCTCTACTGTCTGGATGCCTCCTACCGTGTGCTGAGACGTGTCTTGTGTGTCGTGGCTCAGTGTGGTATAAGCTGTGTTTGTGCCCGCACACAGGGCTGGGTGTGGGTGTGTGTCCCGCTGGGCCTCTACTGTCTGGATGCCTCCTACCGTGTGCTGAGACGTGTCTTGTGTGTCGTGGCTCAGTGTGATATAAGCTGTGTTTGTGCCCGCACACAGGGCTGGGTGTGGGTGTGTGTCCCACTGGGCCTCTACTGTCTGGATGCCTCCTACCGTGTGCTGAGACGTGTCTTGTGTGTCGTGGCTCAGTGTGGTATAAGCTGTGTTTGTGCCCGCACACAGGGCTGGGTGTGGGTGTGTGTCCCGCTGGGCCTCTACTGTCTGGATGCCTCCTACCGTGTGCTGAGACGTGTCTTGTGTGTCGTGGCTCAGTGTGATATAAGCTGTGTTTGTGCCCCCACACAGGGCTGGGTGTGGGTGTGTGTCCCGCTGGGCCTCTACTGTCTGGATGCCTCCTACCGTGTGCTGAGACGTGTCTTGTGTGTCGTGGCTCAGTGTGGTATAAGCTGTGTTTGTGCCCCCACACAGGGCTGGGTGTGGGTGTGTGTCCCGCTGGGCCTCTACTGTCTGGATGCCTCCTACCGTGTGCTGAGACGTGTCTTGTGTGTCGTGGCTCAGTGTGATATAAGCTGTGTTTGTGCCCGCACACAGGGCTGGGTGTGGGTGTGTGTCCCGCTGGGCCTCTACTGTCTAGACGCCTCCTACCGTGTGCTGAGACGTGTCTTGTGTGTCGTGGCTCAGTGTGATATAAGCTGTGTTTGTGCCCCCACACAGGGCTGGGTGTGGGTGTGTGTCCCGCTGGGCCTCTACTGTCTGGATGCCTCCTACCGTGTGCTGAGACGTGTCTTGTGTGTCGTGGCTCAGTGTGGTATAAGCTGTGTTTGTGCCCCCACACAGGGCTGGGTGTGGGTGTGTGTCCCGCTGGGCCTCTACTGTCTGGATGCCTCCTACCGTGTGCTGAGACGTGTCTTGTGTGTCGTGGCTCAGTGTGTTATAAGCTGTGTTTGTGCCCGCACACAGGGCTGGGTGTGGGTGTGTGTCCCGCTGGGCCTCTACTGTCTGGATGCCTCCTACCGTGTGCTGAGACGTGTCTTGTGTGTCGTGGCTCAGTGTGGTATAAGCTGTGTTTGTGCCCCCACACAGGGCTGGGTGTGGGTGTGTGTCCCGCTGGGCCTCTACTGTCTGGATGCCTCCTACCGTGTGCTGAGACGTGTCTTGTGTGTCGTGGCTCAGTGTGGTATAAGCTTTGTTTGTGCCCGCACACAGGGCTGGGTGTGGGTGTGTGTCCCGCTGGGCCTCTACTGTCTGGATGCCTCCTACCGTGTGCTGAGACGTGTCTTGTGTGTCGTGGCTCAGTGTGATATAAGCTGTGTTTGTGCCCGCACACAGGGCTGGGTGTGGGTGTGTGTCCCACTGGGCCTCTACTGTCTGGATGCCTCCTACCGTGTGCTGAGACGTGTCTTGTGTGTCGTGGCTCAGTGTGGTATAAGCTGTGTTTGTGCTCGCACACAGGGCTGGGTGTGGGTGTGTGTCCCGCTGGGCCTCTACTGTCTAGACGCCTCCTACCGTGTGCTGAGACGTGTCTTGTGTGTCGTGGCTCAGTGTGGTATAAGCTGTGTTTGTGCTCGCACACAGGGCTGGGTGTGGGTGTGTGTCCCGCTGGGCCTCTACTGTCTAGACGCCTCCTACCGTGTGCTGAGACATGTCTTGTGTGTCGTGGCTCAGTGTGGTATAAGCTGTGTTTGTGCTCGCACACAGGGCTGGGTGTGGGTGTGTGTCCCGCTGGGCCTCTACTGTCTGGATGCCTCCTACCGTGTGCTGAGACGTGTCTTGTGTGTCGTGGCTCAGTGTGGTATAAGCTGTGTTTGTGCCCCCACACAGGGCTGGGTGTGGGTGTGTGTCCCGCTGGGCCTCTACTGTCTGGATGCCTCCTACCGTGTGCTGAGACGTGTCTTGTGTGTCGTGGCTCAGTGTGGTATAAGCTGTGTTTGTGCCCCCACACAGGGCTGGGTGTGGGTGTGTGTCCCGCTGGGCCTCTACTGTCTGGATGCCTCCTACCGTGTGCTGAGACGTGTCTTGTGTGTCGTGGCTCAGTGTGTTATAAGCTGTGTTTGTGCCCGCACACAGGGCTGGGTGTGGGTGTGTGTCCCACTGGGCCTCTACTGTCTGGATGCCTCCTACCGTGTGCTGAGACGTGTCTTGTGTGTCGTGGCTCAGTGTGGTATAAGCTGTGTTTGTGCCCGCACACAGGGCTGGGTGTGGGTGTGTGTCCCGCTGGGCCTCTACTGTCTGGATGCCTCCTACCGTGTGCTGAGACGTGTCTTGTGTGTCGTGGCTCAGTGTGGTATAAGCTGTGTTTGTGCCCGCACACAGGGCTGGGTGTGGGTGTGTGTCCCGCTGGGCCTCTACTGTCTGGATGCCTCCTACCGTGTGCTGAGACGTGTCTTGTGTGTCGTGGCTCAGTGTGGTATAAGCTGTGTTTGTGCCCCCACACAGGGCTGGGTGTGGGTGTGTGTCCCACTGGGCCTCTACTGTCTGGATGCCTCCTACCGTGTGCTGAGACGTGTCTTGTGTGTCGTGGCTCAGTGTGGTATAAGCTGTGTTTGTGCTCGCACACAGGGCTGGGTGTGGGTGTGTGTCCCGCTGGGCCTCTACTGTCTAGACGCCTCCTACCGTGTGCTGAGACGTGTCTTGTGTGTCGTGGCTCAGTGTGGTATAAGCTGTGTTTGTGCCCCCACACAGGGCTGGGTGTGGGTGTGTGTCCCACTGGGCCTCTACTGTCTGGATGCCTCCTACCGTGTGCTGAGACGTGTCTTGTGTGTCGTGGCTCAGTGTGGTATAAGCTGTGTTTGTGCCCCCACACAGGGCTGGGTGTGGGTGTGTGTCCCGCTGGGCCTCTACTGTCTGGATGCCTCCTACCGTGTGCTGAGACGTGTCTTGTGTGTCGTGGCTCAGTGTGATATAAGCTGTGTTTGTGCTCGCACACAGGGCTGGGTGTGGGTGTGTGTCCCGCTGGGCCTCTACTGTCTGGATGCCTCCTACCGTGTGCTGAGACGTGTCTTGTGTGTCGTGGCTCAGTGTGGTATAAGCTGTGTTTGTGCCCCCACACAGGGCTGGGTGTGGGTGTGTGTCCTACTGGGCCTCTACTGTCTAGACGCCTCCTACCGTGTGCTGAGACGTGTCTTGTGTGTCGTGGCTCAGTGTGGTATAAGCTGTGTTTGTGCTCGCACACAGGGCTGGGTGTGGGTGTGTGTCCCACTGGGCCTCTACTGTCTGGATGCCTCCTACTGTGTGCTGAGACGTGTCTTGTGTGTCGTGGCTCAGTGTGGTATAAGC